>JADRCH010000213.1:1742551-1754403 GCA_019843965.1 Rhynchomys soricoides | reverse complement strand
CTGGGAAGTGATAGGGGGATTCTGGGAAGTGATGGGGGATTCTGGGAAGTGATAGGGGGATTCTGGGAAGTGATGGGGGATCCTGGGAAATGATAGGAGATTCTGGGAAGTGATGGGGGATCCTGGGAAGTGATGGGGGATCCTGGGAAGTGATGGGGGATTCTGGGAAGTGATGGGGGATTCTGGGAAGTGATGGGGGATCCTGGGAAGTGATGGAAGATTCAGGAAAGTGATGGGGGAGTGGCCAGCTCAAAGTCTTGGTATTGGTAAGGGACAGTGAGGGGAAGGTGTTGGAGTGGAGGAGGGTAGGAGAACTTTGTTAGTTGGAAGTAGCCATGATAGGGAGGGAAGAGGATAGCATGAGGAGAGGAGAAGACATTGGGGAGACCTGAAGTGTTGTGTTGGGATCCTCCTGCTCAGTGGCCTTGCCTGAGCTTAACCAACCAGGCCCTATCTTCACAGCTGGCTGCACCTTCGAGGAGGCGGGTGACCCGGTCGTGCCCTGCGAGTACAGCCAGGCTCAGTATGATGACTTCCAGTGGGAACAAGTGCAGATCCACCCTGGCACCGGGACCCCTGCAGACCTGCCCCATGGTGAGCCCACTCTCTATCAGTATTATCTCTCTCCTTCCTGTTCTTCTCTAGCTCTTCTCCAGGGTCTCTTGCTCTTTCTGGGATTTGAAGATACCTAGGAGAGGTGATATGGGGTCTCTGGATATACCTCTGCCCTCTTCTTGGGAACCCTGGACCCTTCCCAACCTCGACTTAATGTTGTATAATTCAGCACTAGACTGGGAGTCTGGCGGCTAAACGTAGATTCTAATACTGGTCTCTGACTCAAATGATGGCCATGAGAACACTCATTCCAGAATCATGATAACATGGGTTCCAATCCTGGCCCCATCATCTTGCCAGCTCAGTGGCCTTGAGTAAGCTGCTCAATTTCTCCAAACCTTTGTTGTTTTGACTGTGAAATGGGAGAAGAGTGGCCCATAGGACAGGACACAGAGGTGGCACACAGGGTGTCAGATGTATAGTTGCTGTTGTTGAGGATACTTGAGAGTGCCTGGCAACTAGTAGCCCTTCTCACTGGGCAGAATCAACTGAAAATTAAGAGAATAGACATGAAACAGGAGGCTAGCCTGGGCTACTTGGTGAGATACTGCCCCTAACATAAAACTGGAAGAAAAAGGAAAAGAGGGCTGAAGAAATGGATAAGTGATTAAAAGCATCAGCTGCTTTTTCAGAGGACCTGGGTTCAAGTCCCAGCCACCACACGGCAACTTACAACCAGCTCCAGTTCTAGGGGATCCAATGCCTTCTCATGGCCTCTTAAGGAATTGCACATATTTGGTACACAGATATGTAGGAAAAACACCCAGATACATAAAATTTAAGAACATATGTTGTCTTAGGGTTTTACTGCTGTGAACAGACACCATGACCAACGCAATTCTTATAAGGACAACATTTAATTGGTTTACAGGTTCAAAGGTTCAGTCCATTATCATCAAGGCAGGAACATGGCAGCATCCAGGCAGGCATGGAGCATGAGTTGCTGAGAGTTCTACATCTTCATCCGAAGGCGGCTAGCAGAACACTGACTTCCAGGCAGCTAGGATGAGGGTCTTAAAGCCCACACCCACAGTGCCACGCCTACTCCAAAAGGCCACGCCTTCTAATAGTGCCACTCCCTGGGCCGAACATATACAAATCTTCACATATGTATTTTTAAAAGGAAAAAGAATAAGAGAGATGGAGGCCAGATGAACCAGTTTATTACTGATGAAGTAGAGAAGGATAGACTGAGGGAACATCAGAGAGCCAGAGTCTCCCGCCCCTGTGTCCTATTATAGAGGTGGCCCAGGGCCTTGGCTGCTCAACTCCCAGCATGGCCAACATGGCATCGGCTGGCAGGAGTGGGTCAGGGCAGTGGCGGTTCTTAGTGGTGGGTGGACTAGCAGCTGTAGATGAGAGATCCTGTGGGGTTGGCTGGCGCTGGTTGGCGCTGGCTGGTGCCGGCTGGCATTGGCTGGGCTCTGGAAGCAGACTTGTCTACCACCATGACCTTCCACTCTCTCTGGTCATTGCCCATCCTTGTCACTCTGAGTGTGTCTCTTCTCTTCAGGGTACTCCATTCTTGTATATGTTTTAGAGGCATCACTGTTTAGTTTGTCTGAAGGGGATGCATAAAGGTACCCACCCTGCAGGGTCTCTGTGTGACTGCTATGCAGCCCCAGATCCAGCCATTCATTCCAGGTCTTAGTAGGTATAAGAACCTGGTGTAGACTCATGTTTTCCAGACCTGTGGTCTTCGCCTCTTTTTCTTCCTTGGTGACTCAGAGAAGAGCTAGGTCTGGGGGGAGGGATGGGCTTGGTGGATAGACAGTTTAGGGGAAGTCCAGGTGGACAGGGACGAAACAAGGAGACTTGCTCTCAGAGGAGAGGGGGAGGGAGAAAAGAGAGCCCTGGGGTGGAGGGATGCATGAAAGAGCAGGGAGGGCTGCAGGGAACAGAGGAGGAGGCAAGAAGGTGTCACAGTGGAAGAGGGAGCTACCTTAGGGGAGAGAAGAGTCCACAGGAGCTGGCTAACAAGTGTCTGGCTAAGATGTGTCCCTTCTAGGGTTCCAGTGGGGATAGGGACCCAGAGGTTCATTCCCTGCCCCTGCAGGACACAGGCAGCAGCCACCTTCACAGGGCTCCAGGCTCACAGAGATGAATGAGATCCCTTTAGCTGAGTCCCTGGGGAGCCCTCCTGAGCAGGCTCAGAATGTGCTGTCAGCCAAGTCTGGGAGGAGGCAGTGCTTGGTGGCTGCAGTGCAAGGGTAGCTTTGGGCCTCTCCTTGGCAGCTGCATCCCCCTTACCCAAAGGGAAGCCTGATCCCCAGCCAGGTTCTGAGACACTCCCCGCCATCTCTATAACACATTCAGGATCTTCTGGTTGGAACCTGGGGTATTTGTGGAGGAATCCGGTGTGGGTGGGAAGGGAAGTTAATCCTTTCATTCAGTCTGGACTACATATTCATCAAGCTTGGGTTCCTGAGCCTGTGTGTGAGGGCACAGCAAAGGCCCAAGGCACGACAGACTGCTAGCAAGACTGTCACAGGTTTTATGAATGATCAGAGCCAGAGGCAAGCACACGGGGTGGGGGTGGGGTTTGGAGTGGGGGAGCGTGAGAAGCTTTGGAATCAGTGCCCTCATGGGACTGCCCTGTGATGTATGACTTAGTACAGGGCTAGGGAAAGTGGTGACTTGTGGATGGTGAAGGGCTGAGTGGGCTTTGACGAGGCTGAGTTTGTGTTCGTCTCGTCCTACCCCTCTCCTTTGGGAAACAGACCGTGGTGGAGGGGAGGGACCTACCCCATTTGAGAACGCAAGAGCCCAAACTTTTGATTTCTGGTGGCGCCTTCGGTTCTGTCCTTTCTGAGGGTGACCTTGGCTTCCCCTAAGGTCTCCTTGCCTCCTGCCTCTTCTTTTTCTCTCTGCAGGTGCCTACTTGATGGTCAATGCTTCCCAGCATGCTCCAGGCCAGAGGGCCCATATCATCTTCCAGACCCTGAGCGAGAATGACACCCACTGTGTGCAATTCAGCTACTTCCTGTATAGCAGGGATGGGCACAGCCCAGGCACCCTGGGCATCTATGTGCGCGTGAATGGGGGCCCTCTGGGCAGTGCTGTGTGGAATATGACTGGATCCCACGGCCGCCAGTGGCACCAGGCTGAACTGGCTGTCAGCACCTTCTGGCCCAATGAGTATCAGGTGGGCTGGGTTTAGTCAGTGGTCAGCTTGCTTGGGCTTGAAGGTAAGGGCAGGGGCAGGCCACCCTGATGTCGGACTAGGCTGGGATTAATCTGTTCAGCACCAGGAGTCAATCGGGGTTGAGTTTGGAGTTAGTGTAGGTACAGAGTCAGAGACCAATGTTGAGGGTGAGTTGGAACAGGACTCAACTGGAAATTCTGTGTGACTAGAAGAATTCTGCTGCTTTGAGGGAACTGTCAGAGTTGGGATAAAACTTCTAGCCTTGACTGTGACTTTACTTTCTCTGCCCACAGCCCTGAACCAGCTGGCTTGGTAGTGAGGGTCGGTGTGAACTGGGTTGGCATTGGATGATGGAGAGGTCGGGTTGGGGCCAAGCCGGGCTGGAGGGATGTCACGTTGACAACTGGCCTCCCATTCCCTCAGGTGCTTTTTGAGGCCCTCATCTCCCCAGACCACAAGGGCTACATAGGCTTAGACAACATCTTGCTCTTCAGCTATCCCTGCGGTGAGTCCCAGTCCACCCAGACAAAAGGATGAGGGTAGCCTTGGCTCCTCCCTGCAGGGCATGCAGGCCCAGCTCATGCTGGGGCTCTGTCTGTTTTCCCACAGCAAAGGCCCCTCACTTCTCCCGCCTTGGAGACGTGGAGGTCAATGCTGGCCAGAACGCATCCTTCCAATGCATGGCAGCAGGCAAAGCTGCAGAGGCAGAACGCTTCCTCCTGCAGGTGAGGGCGGCCCACAAAGATGGCTCAGGAAGGCTTCGGAGGACCCTTTGCCTCCTCAGCTTGGTTCCCTTTGGGGGGATTTGGGTCTGTATACACTGTGTCTTGCCTCACCTAGGCTGTGCTCTGCCAGCTTGGATCCCCTTAATCCCAGGATGGAGGCCGGTTCCAGGATCCTCAAATGCCCCAGGGAGAGTAGGGACTCACATACACTGCCAGGTTGGAATGCTTCCTGACTCTCCCATCCTTTTTTTCTCTTCAGCGGCAGAGTGGGGTGCTGGTGCCTGCGGCCGGGGTGCGGCATATCAGCCACCGTCGCTTCCTGGCCACCTTTCCTCTGGCTTCGGTAGGCCGCGCAGAGCAGGATCTGTATCGTTGCGTGTCCCAGGCCCCGCGCGGTGCTGGCGTCTCCAACTTCGCAGAGCTCATCGTCAAAGGTCAGCGGACTGGCCTTGAGGAAGGTCGGACGGGTGCGGACAGGAGAGGGCGGAGTCATTAGGGTTCTTTATGGAGCTAGCTCCTTAGAGGACTTGGTGGGGTTCCCAGGGCAGATTTAGCCGAATGCTTGATAGCAGCTTGAGGGACCTGGGAGGACAGATAGGGTCTTGTGATGGGGTGGAGTAGGTTGCAAAGTTAGTTTCTAGCTGTGACCTGAACAATGTCGCCTGGCTGAGGGACAGGGTGGCCGCATGAGAGGAGGACACAGGGAGTGGGGCTGAATCTCCATGCACCTTCCAGGTGCTAATCCAGCGAGTGTGCTGGGGTCCCCCAGGCCTAAGCTTGGGAGTTCAGAGTGGGCATGGCTGAGTTATGGAGTTCTAGGACCACAGGGTGGCATTAGTAGGCTCTCCTCTTCTGCATATCCTCGCAGAGCCTCCCACCCCCATCGCGCCCCCACAGCTGCTGCGTGCAGGCCCCACCTACCTTATCATCCAGCTCAACACCAACTCCATCATTGGCGACGGGCCGATCGTGCGCAAGGAGATCGAGTACCGCATGGCACGGGGCCCGTGGGCTGAGGTGCACGCTGTCAACCTGCAAACCTACAAGCTGTGGCATCTGGACCCGGACACTGAGTATGAGATCAGCGTGCTGCTCACACGCCCGGGGGATGGAGGCACAGGCCGCCCGGGGCCACCACTGATCAGCAGGACCAAGTGCGCAGGTGAGTTGGGGGAAGGCCCTCTTCCATAGAGGCAGCAAGGCCTCCTGACACACACACATTTATTGACACATATATAAAATAGCCTGGGCTATTTCTCCCTAGCTTGTCTCAAAAAATAAAACAAGATAAACCAAAGAGACCAAGAAAAAGACAATATGACCGCGCCCCTCCTCCACAAAACCTAATCAAAAAGGTAGACCAAGAAAACAAACCGGGAAACTTGCCAGAGCCCTGTAATAGGTTGTTGTGCATACCTATTCCACAGATGAGGTAACTGAGACAGAGATGTTAGGTGACTGGGCAAAGAACACACAGCCAGTAAGTGGCAGAGATGGGACCAGAACTCTTAATTAGCTAGGTGCAGATTCTTAAACACTATCAATTAAAAATTATGTCTGATGGATTTTGTCTGGGTTCCCTGGACCGGGTGTTGAGTTGGAAGTCAGTTCTCCCTTGTTTAGGAGGATAAAGTAACAGTTGCTAAGGACCCCTGATGCACCTGCACCCAGAAAACCAATAAGAAGAGAAACGGACAGGGTTCTCTGTGATGTCGGTGTGCTATTTCTGACATTTTCTTAGTGATAAATCTCGATGTAGATTCATGCGCTGTTGTAAGGACACAGGTCCTCCTTACTCTATCACGGTTTCCACAACAGTTCTATTATAGATAACTATGGTTTCATTTTACAATAAAGATTGACATCTGAGGCGGGCAAGATGGCTCAGTAGGTAAAAGGTTCTTGCTGCCAACCCTGACGTCATAGACTCACAGGATGGAAGGCAAGAACCCATTCTCATAAGACGTCCTCTGGCTTCCAGATGTGTGCTATGGTTTGCTTGTGCCCCCTCCCCCCAAGCCAGATGTGCAGCTGAAAAATAATGTATACAACGTGATAAAAATGTGTAACAACAAATTGACATCCATGGACTCCATGGATATCTTAACAGACTGCTGCAGTTTGCCGTGTTTCTGTGCGTGTAATTAGTTTTGCGTACTTTACTGCCTGTGTGGGTTTGTGTATACTGTGGGAAGCCAGAGCAGTCAGTGTCCCTATAGGCAATTCCCGGTGCTGTTTTAGACCACACCCATTCTCTCCCTCCGCCCACACCCTTGGTAACCACAGATCTTTCATTTCTAGAGTTTCCTCCTCTCTAGAATGTTCCATAAATGACATCGTGTAGTATATAACCTTTTTGGAATTGCTTCTTTTGGATTTTTTTTTTTTGGTAACAGATCTATTGCAGTATGATCTGCATTTGTACACGTCGCTCATTAAAGTTTACAGTTTAGATCTCTGGCATTGTGCAACTATTAATGATTGGTTTTGGAACATGTCATCACTCTTAAGTGGGAACCTTATGCCATTTAACGGTTGCCCGGTTCATCCTAATCCTGAAGCCCCAGTCAAACACAAGTCTACTTTCCATTTCTCTTGATTTAGTTTTTGTAGATGTTTTATACAATAGAACCATGTATGGTAGTTTATAGTGTTTTGCTCTGTGTGTGTGTATATGTGTGTGTGTGTGTGTGTGTGTGCGTGCGCACACACTCACCTGAGTGTGCACAAGATTGTGTATGTGCACTTATGAGCTCAGGTACCCGAGGAGGCCAGAAGAGAGTCCTGGGTCCCTCCCGGAGCTGCAGTTACACAGGCAGATGTGAATCACCTGATGTGGTTGCTGGGGACTGAACCCCAGGATCTCTACAAATGCAGCAATTGCTTTAGATAGCAGAGTCCTCCCTCCCTTTCTTGGTCCTGATTTGCATTTCTGTAAGTCTGGTGTTGCTGAGCATCCTTCCACACATGACTGCTGCCGCTTGTACTCCTCAGTGGATCGCCTGTTCGTATCACTGCTCATTTCTTAATAGAATTGCTTTTTTTCCTATAGAGTTTTCAGAGTTCTTTATGCATTCTAGATACTAGATGTACCTAGAACATATTATTAATGCATTAATAGATTAATGGATGTATAATCTGTAGGGACCTTGTCTCCTCGTTGTCTTTACATGGATTGAGAGCAAACATTTTACATTTTGATGAATTTCTGTTTCTCAAATTGCCCAGTGCTTTTGGAGTCCAGCATAAGAGTTCCTTGCCTAGCCCTAGTTGTCAAAAATCTTTTTTTCCCCATTTCTTCTTTTGTTTTACTTTTCTCTAAGAGTGTAACCATTTCATCTTTACATCCACGGTCTATTTTTGAATAATGTATGATGTTTAAGGTTAAGAGTCAAACAGTTTTCACAATTGATATTACATTTTATTTTTATTTTTTTGGTAAATTCATTTACTTAGTGTCTTTGTGTGGGCATGTGCTTGCCACCGTGCGCATGTGGAGGGTGGAGGACAGCTTATTAGAACCTGTCCTCTCCTTCTGCTGTGTGGGTCCTGTGGCTCGAACTCAAGTTGTCAGGTTTGACAGTAAGTGTTTTTTACCTGCTGAGTCATCTTGACAGCCTGCAATTCATATTCTTAAGTGTTATTAAAAGCTGATTTGTGGGCCAACTAAAATCTAATTCAATGCCAGACTTTGAGAGAGAGAGGTACTTGGTTGGTGGGTCAGTGTCGCTGTAGTGGTTGCCTTCTAGCTGAGGGGTCTGGGTGGAGTGATAGACCCACTGAGAGCTTCTTTCATCTTGTTTTTTAAAGTGGAAACATTAATCTTTACCATGGGATAGCATAAAGATTCGGGCAACAGGTGTTTATTGAGTGTCTATTACGTGCCAGATAATGTTACAATTGCTAGGGTTACATGGCTGCACCCTAGACAGAGGCCACCAGCGTTTGAGTCCTCACAAGACTCTGCAGGGAGCTTGTGTCCTGGCAGAAGGAGGCAGATGATAAATAAATAAACAAGTGGAATATATAGTCTGTCAGATGGTGATAAGTGCGTGAGGAGGCATAAATCAGGCGGGGACGGGGAGGGGGTGGAGGATTGTTATTTATAAAAAGCTGAAGGACTGTTTTACTGAGATGGCTGGCATTCGGGCAGAGTCACGCAGGAGGTGAGGGGCTGAGCCAGGTGGTATGCTCTAGGGGTACAGCTAGGGAGGAAACAGTCCAGACAGACAGACCTTTGAGTGCCAAGGCCTGGAGGCGTGGGGAGACCTGTGAGAGAAGATGTATAAACAGGGCTTAGGATGTCATATTCACCAGCAAGTGAGCTGGGTAGCGACAGCAGGGGTTAGGGAGCAGAATTGAGCATGCGCAACTGGTGGTCAGAAGGAGTGAGCATGCGCAACTGGTGGTCTGGCCTGCTCTGGAGATTTCATGAGGGATTGACTGTAGGAGGGTGTACCGGCTAGTATTTTGTTAACTGCATTGTAAACTGCTTTGTAAACAAAGCACCTAGGAAGAGGGATCCTCAATGGAGTAAATGCTTATATCAGACTGTCCTATGAGCATATCAGTGGGGCATCTTCTTGATTAATGATTGATGAGAGGGCCTAGCCCACTGTGAGCAATGAGAGAGAGAGAGAGAGAGAGAGAGAGAGAGAGAGAGAGAGAGAGAGAGAGAGAGAGATATCTTATCTCCACAGTCTCTCTGCTTCAGTTCCTACCTTGAGCTTCTGCCCTGGCTTCCCTGGATGACGGACCATGGTTTGGAAGTGGAAGCCAAATAAACGTTTTCTTCCCCAAGCTGCTTTTGGCTGTGTTGTTTATCATAGCAACAGAGACCA
Source organism: Rhynchomys soricoides (assembly GCA_019843965.1). Taxonomy (NCBI): domain Eukaryota; kingdom Metazoa; phylum Chordata; class Mammalia; order Rodentia; family Muridae; genus Rhynchomys; species Rhynchomys soricoides. The sequence goes on along the minus strand of JADRCH010000213.1, from coordinate 1,745,077 downwards.
AACTGTGACAGAGGGCAAAGGTTCCTGAAGGAGGCACACAGGAAGCGCCCGCAGTTATTGCAGCCAGAGACGGGACCGGGGAGCCGAGCGGAAGTGACCAAGATGACAGCGATGACAAGCTGCTCAGCTTGGTTGATTCTGAAGTCAGCGGCATCTGCTGATCGATCTGCTAAGGGAAGAAGGAGAAAGAAATAGAGGGGGCCCAGGATGCTCTCCACGGTGTTTTGCTTGAGTAACTGGATGGATGGAGCTGTCACAGACTGCAAAGGAGCCCACAGCAGCAGAGTTGGTGTGTGTGTGTGGCCTGGGAGAGTGTCATAGATCAGGAGTGGTGTCTTGGACACAATGACTTGAAATGCCATTAAATGTGCCAGTGGCGATCCCCACCAGGCAGCTGGATAGAAGATGGAGGAACTGAGGGAAGAGTTCGGGCTGCTGGTACATATCTGAAAGTCACATCTCTCTCCTTAGTGTTTTCAATGGAGGTGATTCTCCCTTCTAGGAGATGTTTGGTGGTGTCTGGAGACACGATGCCTGCCATACTGGCTGCTGCTGGCGGGTGCTACTAGCACGAAGAGGTAGAGGCCAGGGACAGCTGTCCAGGGACAATTATGTGATCCAAAGTGTCAGTACTGTTGAGGTTGAAACTCCTCTGTTTAGATTTTTGGGGAATGTGAATGTGGGGATGGACTTGTGGAGCTGATCCTCAGGGGTCTGCTGTGTTTTGGGTTAATCTGGGCAGTAGTAGGGCAGCGCATTATATACATGTGAAATAGTGTGCCTGGTACACCACGGGCACTCCAGAAGTGACAGCCGCCACCAATATGGTGTTCTTCATGTTTCAAAGGCGTTTTTGATTTGCCATTTAGAAGAAAAGAAAGCAGAGCTTGAGGCCCTGGAAAATCACTGTTGCACTCTTCTGAGTGTGCAGATGGGGAAGGGACTTACCTGCTTGCAATCAGGCACTGGGTCAAGGACCCAGGTTGTGGGCTGGGGAAATGGTTCCGTCAACAAAGTGCTTGCTATCAGCGACATAAGAGATGAGGGCAGTAGTGTGTGCCTGTAATCACTGTGTGTGGCGTTGAGTGGAGGCAGAGGACTCCGGCATGTACACACACACACACACACACACACACACACAGACAGAGAGACAGAGAGACACAGAGAGAGACAGAGACAGAGAGACAGAGAGACACAGAGAGAGAGACACACACACAAACACACACACGAGGAGCATCATCATTGTATGAAAGTGATGCAGAGAGACAGACTCAATCTCAACAGGCTAAGACTGCTTTATTAGGTCAGTGAAGGGCCTCAACCTTTCTGAGGGATGAAGGCTGAGTGCATTTAGGGAGGCTTAAGGATAGATAATTTCATATATATGTGTGTGTGTGTGTGTACATATGTGTATATATATGTGTGTGTGTACATGTGTGTGTACATATGTGTGTATATATGTGTGTGTACGCATGTATGTACATATGTGTATATATATGTGTGTGTACATATGTGTGTGTATATATGTGTGTGTACATATGTGTGTATATATCTGTGTGTGTGTAAATATGTGTGTATATGTGTGTACATATGTGTGTATATATATGTGTGTACATATGTGTGTATATATGTGTTTACACATGTGTGTACATATGTGTATATATATGTGTGTGTATATATATGTGTGTGTGTACATATGTGTGTATATATATGTGTGTGTGGGTAAATATGTGTGTGTATATGTGTGTGTACATATGTGTGTGCATATATATGTGTGTGCATATATATGTGTGTGGGTAAATATGTGTGTGTATATGTGTGTGTACATATGTGTGTGCATATATATGTGTGTGCATATATATGTGTGTACACATGTGTGTATATATATGTGTGTACACATATATGTGTATATATGTGTGTATACATATGTGTGTATATATGTATGTGTGTACATATGTGTGTACATGTGTGTGTATATGTGTGTGTACATGTGTGTATGTATATATATGTGTGTGTGTGTATATGTGTGTGTACGTGTATATATATATGTGTGTGTACATATGTGTATATATATATCTGTGTGTGTACATGTGTGTATATGTGTGTGTATATATATATGTGTGTGTACGTGTGTGTATATATATGTGTGTGTACATGTGTGTTTGTACATATATGTGTATATATATGTGTGTGTACATATGTGTGTATATATGTGTGTGTGTACATGTGTGTGCACATATGTGTGTGCACATATGTGTATATATGTGTCTACATATGTGTGTGTACATATATGTGTGTGTACATATGTATGTGTATATATATATGTGTGTGTAAATATGTGTGTGTACATATATGTGTGTGTATATGTGTGTGTACATGTGTGTGTATATATGTGTGTGTACGTGTGTGTATATATGTGTGTGTGTACGTGTGTATATATATGTGTGTGTACGTGTGTGTGTATATATATGTGTGTGTATATATATATATGTGTGTACATGTGTGTGTATATATATGTGTGTGTAA
>JADRCH010000213.1:1671226-1738261 GCA_019843965.1 Rhynchomys soricoides | reverse complement strand
GTGATATATGTGTGTAATGTGTATGTGTGTTGTGTATGTGGTGTGTGAGTGTCTGTGTCTCTGTGCGTGGTGTGTGTGTGTGTGTGTGTGTGTGTAAATACACATGCCGTGCTATGTGTGTAGAGGTCAGAGGGCAATCTGCAGGAGGCAGTCCTTTCCTTCTACTAGAATGTGTGTCTTGAAACCATATTCAGGCCATCGGCCTCACCTCGTGCTTTTGAGATGGTCTCCGAGTGCCTTCGAGCTCACCAGATAAGCTAAGCCTTCTGGCCATCGAGTCCCAGGGATCTGTCTGCCTCTACCTCCCAGGTGCTGGATTACAAGCACTCACCACCACATCCACTTTTATGTGGACTCTGGGAATTGAACTCTGTCTTCGCCCTTGCAAAGCAGGCATTTTTTTACCGACTGAGCTATCTCTCCAGGCCCCCAGTTTCTCTATTTACAACATGGGGACATATTTTAGCCTATGGAGTCATTAAGAGACTGTGTAGCACGGCCTGCCTGACCCTCCTATTGAAGCAGTTGTGTCTCTCTGAGACAGGGGTGTGACTATTAGGTGAATTCCTCCTGAGGACCGGGGCAGAGGCAGGTAAGAGCGTGGGTTCTGGTGCTGGCCTGATTGGGTTTCGATCCTAACTCCACCTTTGATTTTGTGAGTACGGCCTCCTCACCTAAGCCCCACGCCTCTGCCTTCTCACTGTATGGCAGGTTAACGGCAGCCCCTGTCTCGTTGTGGTCCAGCAAAGATTAAATGAGATAAACCATTTTCAAGCCTCCTGAAAGATGCTGGCCACTTCCAGATCTCCTACATATCAACCGCCAGTATTACTGTTGCTGGCTTTGGCAGTCAGGAACTCACCGCTGAACCTACACCTTACCCTCAGAGCCCCACCTCGGACATAACAGCAGGGACTTCCGTCTCTGCTTCCCACACATCTTTGTCATATTGTGCTAGCTCCTACCATCCTGGTTTGTATATATTACTGTAATTCTTTCTATATTACTATAAATGATTTCACAATAAGTAAGCGAAGAAAATGCAGCCATAGGTTGATTCTGATTGGCCTGGTGTTGTTCAGAATGTTCTTGAACTGGGGGTATATTGTGTTAACTATAGCATACCATTTAATTTTGAGCAGGGTCTCACTATGTAGCCCAGGATGACCTCCTGCGTGTTGGGATTATAGGCATGCACCACTATGCTTGTAATAGCTAAAGGTTTTGTTTTGTTTTACATTGATCGATCTATCTATCTATCATTCTATCTACCTATCTCATATGTGGTGGGGCTACATTGTGAGTATTGGCATCAAAGGACAACCCCATGGAGTTAGTTCTTTTCTTCTCCCACATGGGTCTCAGGAATTGTACTCAGGTCGTTAGGCTTGGCCAAGTGTCTTTACCCACTGAGCCATTTCGCTGACCCGGTAGTTATTGTTTCTGAAGCGATACGGAGTGTTAGCATTTCAGGCTGTGATTGCTGGCTGCAGGTGGTAGGGCCAGGATTCAGACACATGCCACTTTTCTCCTGAGCATATGGTATTAGCCTATATGATATTAGCCTCTTCAGTTCTGAGGGTCCCAGGAGTTCCTGGGGGGTGGGGGGAGGAATGATTTCTGGCAGTTGATTGATGCTCTCTTCTCCTTTTTCCTTCCCCATTCCCCCAACCTTCTCCCTGCTTCCTGTGTCTCCAGAGCCCACGAGAGCCCCCAAAGGCCTGGCTTTTGCTGAGATCCAGGCTCGCCAGCTGACCCTGCAGTGGGAGCCCCTGGGTTACAATGTCACACGTTGTCATACCTATGCTGTGTCCCTTTGCTATCGCTACATCCTGGGCGGCAGCCACAACCAGACCATCCGGGAGTGTGTGAAGATGGAGCGGGGTGCCAGCCGTTACACCATCAAGAATCTGCTGCCATTCAGGAACATCCACGTGCGTCTGATTCTCACAAACCCTGAGGGGCGCAAGGAGGGCAAGGAGGTCACCTTTCAGACAGATGAAGATGGTAAGCAGGCCGGCCAGGTTCCCAGAGTTCTGAGCGCCTTCCAGACCCAGAGCCAGTGCTCAGTCAGATTCATGTAGGGGACTCTAGCAAGGCAGTGGTGGCCATTACTCATTCCTGGAGAGACTGGGTTCTTAGGTTAGAGTAATTCCTTCTTTAAGGGTCTAGAAGAATTCAGCAGCTAATTTGGACCAGAAATTTTCTGCACAGCAAGGTTTTTAATAATAGTTTTCACTTGTGAAATAGATTTGGAAATATTCAGTCACTTTCCGCCTTGCTTTTTTTTTTGAGATGGTGTCTCATTGAACCAGGACTCCACCAGTAGGCCAGCCTGGCTGGCCAGCAAGCTCCAGGGATCTAACTCACTCCCCTGAGCACTGGGGTTTCACACGTGCACTACCCTGCCTGGCTTTTACATGGATGCTGGGATCCAACTCTGGGTCCTCATGTTTACCTAGCAAGTGCTTTACCAGCAGAGCCATCTCTCCAGCCGCACTTTTGAGACTTTATTCCGCCCCCCCCCCCCCCCCCCCCTTTCTAACATGGTCTTGTTATATAGCAGAGACTGGCCTCAACTTCTAATCCTCTTGCTTCTGATTCCTTGGTGCTGAAATTGTTGGCCTATGCTGTGTGCTTGGCTTGAGCCTAATTTCTAATGTGTGTGTTGGAGGTTGTCTGTTTTTCTTTATGCTCTTCTTAAGCTGCATCCTACAGTATTTGTCGTTGTGCATGTCTGGAGCTTTACCCCAGACTTGTACATGACGAGCATGCATTCTGCATCACCGAGCTCTGTCCTCAGCCCACCCATACATTCTGTTTTCATTGCCATTCGGTTTAAAACCTTTTCTAATTGCTGTAATAATTTCCTCTTTGACTCAAAAGTCATTTAGATTACTTTGATAACTACTAAAAGAAATTAGAATTAATTTCTTTTTTTCTTTATCTTTTCCTGTGGGGAGGTGGGTGGACTTTTTTTTTTTTTATTCCCAAGGCGGGCTTTCTCTGTGTAACCCTGGCTGTCCTGGAAATCACTCTGTAGACCAGGCTGGCCTCGAACTCAGATCCATCTGCCCCTGCCTCCCAAGAGCTGGGATTAAAGGTGTGTGCCACTACCACCTGGCCACTTTGCCTTCTATCTAAGCACTTAGAACTCTCTGTGTGTGTGTGTGCACACACGTGTGCGCATGCGCGTGTTACCAGGGATTGATATTGATATCTGCCTTGTATATGCAAGGCAGGCACTCTACCTTTGAGATACATCCCCAGTCCACCAAGGAGGACTTCTAATTAATTATCTTTTTGTTATTGATGTCTGGCCTAATCCACTGTGGTCAGAGTAGGCATTCTACGTGTAGTTCTTTTGAAGTTCGACCCTTGCTTCATGGCCCAGCAAAGCTCAGCCTACCACTGTTGGGTACAGTGTTCTGCATATGTCCCACTGTCCTCACTTAAGCTCATGCTCTACGTCAGATGCCAGGATGATGGGTTCTACTATTACTGCATACAATCCCCATGACCAACCTGGACGGCAGGCTGCTGTTTCTCGTCGATTGGGACAGATGAGCTCACAAAGCGAGTCTGTGATTGGCAGGGCTTTGTAAACCTGGCCCTAGTGTCAGTTTTGTTGTTTTGTTTCGGTGCTGGGAATTGAACCCATGGCCTTGCACATGCTAAGCACATACTTTACCACTGACTTGGCTCCCATCAGAGTTACTTATTTTTAAGTTTTTGATTGTGTGTGTGTGTGTGTGTGTGTGTGTGTGTGTGTGAGACCTGTCATGCAGGTTGTCGAATTTATGTAGGTCTTTCCACTTCCCTTTCCTAACTGTTGGGCTTACAGGTCCACACCATCACACCCAGCAGACCTGCCACTCCTAGCAGCTGCACTCTAAGGCCAGCGCATGCCCAAAGCCTTCTCTAAATTCCTGCAGATTCCCAGGAACCTGTAAGAGAATTGGCTCAGAAGTTCTCTGGTTGCCTGTGTGTGCAGTTTTCTATTCCATATGTAGTAAACATACATGCACACATATATGTACATAATGCATGCATGCACACATATATGTTCTATTTATAGCAGTAGCCCATATATAACTCAGCCCACCTCCTTGGCTTTCCCTGGACACCACTGACCTCCAGTGTCTGCATACACACTGAAGGTTTTCTAGGGCAGGAGCAAGCAATGGCTGCGATGGCTCCACAGCTTTGCACAGCCTGTAGTTAAAACACCAGACTCTCACCTGTAGTTAAATACCAGATCTCATGATCTCTGCCTGTCAGTTGGTCCCCAGGGCTATGGGCAGTCCACCTCATCCATCCAGGAATTCCCATACATTCCCATAGCCTGGACACTTCAGCCTGGACATCCAAATGAAGAAATCACATCGCCACCCCCTGAGAGGCCACTAAGGCTCCCTGCATTTACCACCTCCCAAGGGACACCACTATCCTGCCAGATAATGCTATGCTTGAATTTCTTCTTGGTTATGGGCTTTTTGTAAGCAGAATCATGCAGTAGATGTTTGCTTCGTGCCCACTTGTTTCTGTAAGCTCTACGCTCTCAGGAGATTTGACTGTGGCATGCACAATCCTAGCAAATGCATCTCAGGACAATGTGGTTCATTCTACAAACCAGCCCTCCGCATCTACTTTCTGTTAACTGTTGGGAAGTATCCAGGTGGATTCTGATTTGGGGTTGCTTTGAGCGATGTTTTGAAGAAAAGTCTGGGCAGATTATTTTTGGTACATATTCATTCGTCGTGTGGGTGTATGCAGGAGAGAACGGCTAGGTTGCAAGGGCGTGTGATCATCTTTAGCGGATTTTAGCTAGACACTTTTCCATTTGTGTCAATTTATACTCCACCGGTAGTGAATGGAACTTTTGTCATTCTGTGACCTTACTGACCTGAGAATTGCTTTTTTTTTTTTTTTTTTAAAAAAAAAAAAACTGTTTGGGTAGGTGGAGAATGATCTTGGGAAATTCTTGGCTTTAACCTAATGCTTAGCTTTCACTGTATGTTTGTGTGTGTTCTCTCTCTCTCTCTCCCTCTCTTTCTCTCTCTCTTTCTCTCTGTGTGTGAGTGTATGCTCACCCTCTCTCTGAGTGTGTTTGTGTATGTGAGTGTGTGCTCACTCCCCTCTCTGGGTATGTGTGTGAGTGTGTGTGTGTATGTGTGTGTGTGATTGTGTGTTTGTGTGTGTATGTGTGTGTGATTGTGTGTGTGAGTGAGTGCGTGTGTGTGTGTGTGTGTGTGTGTGTAGGCCAGAGCTGCTCATGTTGGCGTCTTCCTCTATAGTTTTCTAACTTATTTTTCGAGGCAAGGTTGCACTGAGCCTGGATCTCCTTGTTTCTGCTTGGCTGGCCGGCCATGGAGCCCTGAAAAATCCACCGGTCTCTGTCCCCTAACACCCAGTGCTGGGCTACAGATGCACACCAAAGGCCTGGCTTTTGCATGGGTGTTGGGGATCCAAACCCAGGTCCTTATGCTTCACCCACCCGCCGACTCTTCAGTCCAGCAGTCACTGATTCTTATCAGTCATTCCGCTGTCTCTGCTCGATGACCCCCACCCCGCTTCCTCATTAAAGTTTCTCAAAGTATGTTCCTGGTCAGAAGCTGCCACCTTCCATCCCCCCACTGTTTGTTAGTGGGAGTGTATACTGCAGCCCAAACCAAACTGGCCCATGTCTCACGGCGCCTGTGTGGAAATTCATAGCACATGGATAATGTAATTGTCAGTGTTGTTAAGTTTCTTCAGTCTCATTGAGATTGTTTATGTAATTAAGTTCATTTTAGACAGGAAAACATCTCCACCCATGATCCCGACCCCCTATGGCAATTGTTTTCCTTTCTCTGGTAAGCATCTACATTTCCTGAAAGCTACCAGCTGGAGCAGGAGCCTGCATGGAACCTGCTTGCCCATGAAAGGCGGTGGAAACCATTGTCCCCTGTGGAATGGGCCATGCCGGGTTTGAACTTTGCATACCTCACGTTATTTAGTTCTGGAGAGAGAAGGATTCTCATGTCCATTTCATAGATGCAAAAACTGAGGATCAGGGAGGCTAAACAGCCCAAGAACAGCTAGGAAGAGGCAGGGCTGAAGCGTGAACCAAAGCCCATTTTCCTCTACCTCCACCCTTCCCTTCCAGTGCCTGGTGGGATTGCAGCTGAGTCCCTAACCTTCACTCCACTGGAGGACATGATCTTTCTCAAGTGGGAGGAGCCCCAGGAACCGAATGGCCTCATCACTCAGTATGAGGTGAACAGGGGCCCTGGTGGGAGGTCAAAGTTCCTCTCTGTGCTGTGATACAGAAAGAGGGGTGTGGGAAGACGGAGGTGGGCCTCAAAGCTACTTCCCCGATGGTCAGAGTTGGTGCTCTGTGAATTCTGAGCAGGGTAGGGGGCAGGCCCAGTGCACCTCTAGTTTCTGTGGAATATAGTGGGTGGGTGGGGCTCCTGGATAGTGACACCCATCGCTGTCCTGGGCCACCTACCTGCTCCTCCTACCCCCAGATCAGCTACCAAAGCATTGAGTCCTCAGACCCAGCAGTGAACGTGCCTGGCCCGAGACGCACCATCTCCAAACTTCGAAATGAGACTTACCATGTCTTCTCCAACCTGCACCCCGGCACCACATATCTGTTCTCTGTGCGTGCTCGTACGAGCAAGGGCTTTGGCCAGGCAGCTCTCACTGAGATAACCACCAACATCTCAGGTGAGCTTCCTTGGGAGAGGGCCCAGGATCCTAGGGCTCACATGGAGGGGTAGAGCAGCCTAGTGTGGGTACAGAGGAACTTGGTAAGGTAAATGAACCATTTAAAGGCTGAAGTAAGGAGTCAGGAGATTATAGTGGGTGAATCAGAGTTGAGGTCAGAGGTCAGAGGACAGAGGTCAGTGCCTAAGATCAAGGGCCAGGAAAGCTTAGATCAAAGGAGCATGATGTTAAGTCTGGTGGTTTGGAGGACTGGTCTTCCTGGCCCAGTGGCCAGGCTCCATGCTTGTGTCCCTGTCTCTTCTCAGCTCCCAGCTTTGATTATGCTGACATGCCGTCACCCCTGGGCGAGTCCGAGAACACCATCACTGTGCTGTTGAGGCCAGCCCAGGGCCGCGGAGCACCCATCAGGTGGGAAAGCCTTTGTGGAGAGGGTAGGCAGCAGGCCTTGTCTTGATTTGGCAAGCTCTCTGGTTACCCTGGCTCAGAGCTGAGGAGGGTGCTTCATGATTCTGGGTAGTGGGAAGCTTGGATCCACTCCTTTCCAGTCAAGACTACAGGACTCTGCTGGTGACAGTCATGGGTTTCCTGGACAGTGTCTGGTTTGGAGAAGGAATGGTTTAGGCTTCACCAGGGTGGTTCATCAGACATTTAGAAATGAAACTCTTGGGGCCTTGTATTTTCTAGCTAGTTCTGCTTCTGGAGGTACAGGGGTGGGCATCCTAGAAGGGTAGGCAACCAGACAGATAAGGCCATCCACATGGAGCACACAGCTTTTCTGTTTCCCACTCTTGGGAGGACTCTGGGATTACTGATGTCACGATGGCTGGCTCTCTCTCTCTCTCTCTCTCTCTCTCTCTCTCTCTCTCTCTATCTCTGTGTGCTGGAGTACAGACAGGGAGTGTGTGTGTAGGGTCATCTCAGGTTGCCTTTGGTAAGGAGGTGGGAGGGTTGGTGTGGCTCTTTTGGAAATCCCGAGCTCCTCTGGCCTTGGGTGTCCTCCTTTAGTGGAGACTGGTGGCTGTACCATGTAGGTGGTGCCCTAGGCACTCCTCCACCTTCTCACCCTGACCTTTAACTTCTCTTCCTCACCTGCTGGGTCTCTCCCATATTTGCCACCACAGCCTGCCTGGAGCTGACTCTCAGGCCCCTGCGATGTTGTGTTATTTTCTGAAGTCCTTCGGGTCCTTGTGTGGCATCATCAGGGAGGACTTGGGAAACTTCTCCCTCAGTGTCCTCTTGAGGGATCCTGTGAGCTGGACTGGCTGAGTTCAATGGGAACAGGGAGATAGGACATGGTGGGTCGGTGACCCTGGCATGTCCCCTCATCTCTTCAAGGCTCTGTTTTCTTAGATATCATTCCAGCTTGAGGCTAATGTGAGTTACCTTCATCATATCTTGGGAACACTTGTGCCTGGAGGAGGCTTGACCCTAGCCTAGAGGGCTGAGAGGGACCTGGGCTGGTGTTTGTAGCAATTTTGTGACAGGTAGCAAACTGACTCCATGCACCTGGAACTGGAGGGAAGGCAAGGGCTCTCCTGCTTTCCAGACCACAGGTTGGCAGGCAGGGTGTCATAGGTGGGTGTCACAGGTGGGCATCACAGGTGGGTGCCATAGGTGGGTGTCACAGGTGGGTATCACAGGTGGCGTCACAGACTGAGCTGTAAGGAAAATATTTAAACACACCAGACCCCACACAGTTCACTCTGGCCTAGTCCCATGGTGGACTGGAGGAGCCCACAGCCGAAGTCCACAAAACCGTGGTGGTCAGGAGTAGACACAAGTCAGGGCACTAGGGCCCTATGGGGCTCAGTGGGCTCCAGTTTGTAGACAGAGGGCTGTCTTAGGGTTTCCAGGGCTCTAGATAACACCAGGATATGCTTGCTTGCTTAGTGATAGTCTCCTTTCTGCTGTGGATAGATAGTTCTGGGAGGCCCAGATTCCTCAGTACAAGCACAGGGCCTCTCACCTGAGCACAGTAAATGTGGCCTCACCCTAGTCATCCTTTATCCAGGGAAGAGTCATTGTTTCCGTGTTCCAGGTTCTCTGTCACACATAAGAGGGCCCATTGACGAGGTCCAGTGGGCCATAGGGTTCATTCCTACAGTGTAGGGCTACAGTTGGTGTCAATGATAACAATGGCACTCATTAGCTAAGTGCCATTTCTGTCTACACTCAGGGTCACTCCCATCTTACAGAGGAGGAAACTGAGGCTCAGGGGCATCTGTGATTTGCTGGTCTAGAAAGAGGCAGAGTTAAAGCCCCAACCTTCACCACCTGAAGGCTCTCTGGGCTCTCTGTGGTCACCTGCATTCTCTCTTCCCTGTCCAGCGTCTACCAGGTGATTGTACAGGAAGAGCGACCTCAGCGCCTACGGCGGGAGCCCGGAGGTCAGGACTGCTTCTCGGTACCTCTGACCTTTGAGACGGCACTGGCTCGAGGCCTGGTGCACTACTTTGGGGCTGAACTGGCTGCCAGCAGCCTGCTTGAGGCCATGCCCTTCACTGTGGGTGACAACCAGACCTATCGTGGTTTCTGGAACCCACCGCTTGAGCCCAGGAAGGCCTACCTCATCTATTTCCAGGCAGCAAGCCTCCTGAAAGGGGTGAGGGGCCAGCCGGGTCTTGGTGGAGGAGGCTGGGGTAGTGGGTGGTAGGGTGGGGAGCCTTTGGGGAGACCTACCATTGAGGCCCAAGGCCTGGTCCTAGGCTTCTCCATAGGCTAACCTCCTTTCCTTGAGCCTTACCCTTCTGGTCCGAGACTTCTTCCTACAGTCGCCCCAATACTCCTGCTGTCCAGATCCCTTGCTTGCCTTCTTTCAGATGCCTCTTCCCAAGATGCTCACCTTCAGAGGTCCAGGCCCCACCTCCACTCCAGCCCCACCTCCCCTCCAGGCCCCACCTCCACCCCATTCTCCCTCCTCCTGCGCTCTGCCCTCTTCTCTCTCGGCTTCTGGCTCCTCAGTGCTCCAGTCCTGGCTTCTCCCACTTTTCAGCACACCCCTGGATCTATCTAGTTCCTGCTCTCATGTCTGAGGCCCCACCACTTTCCCATGCTGTGTTTGTGTCCTCTGATCTCACTGGGCTTAAGGCACAGCTCTATGGAGTGTTCTTAGTTAACACTTTGCAGCTGACATGTGAGCCCTAACTCAGTACAAGCGTTTCTGATCTGTGGTGTGTGCGTTTGGCTTTTGTGTCTCTGAGTCACTTTATCTTTACTTCTAGGAAACCCGACTGAACTGCATCCGAATTGCCAGGAAAGGTGAGTCCACCAGGTAGCTTCATCCCTGCTCAGGCCTAGACTCTCATCCATGCAGCTCCAGGGGACCCAGGGCTAAGGGAGCAGACAGGACTTTGGGAGCATAGAGCTGCGATTGGCTGTGGTCAGGAAGGGCTTCCCGTCCTCGCTTCCTGGTGCCCACATCAAAGACTTCTTCTCTCAAGCTGGACAGCAGGCCACTTCTCCCACCTTTACACTTCCCATAGTGATGGAAGGGACTCTGACAGAGACAGGGGTCAGCCTGTGGAGAGAAAGCCATTGAGCTATGTTTTGTGTCTTGAGGGTGATGGTGACTGTCCCTGGTTCTGGGGAGAGACAGACAGGGACAGACAGGGAGACTGTGATGTGAGTCCCTCTTCTAGACACGGGATGTGGTTGGTTACGTCCTGGGATGTATCATCTGTGACATAGATACTTCACCCACTCCATCACCTGACAGGTGGGCAAGAGGGTAGTTCCAAAGGCCCAGGGTGCCCTCAGGTCTCAGGAAATCCTGGGGAGGCCCTAGGAAGGCTGATCTGGAATATGAAGGCAGGGCTGTTGGCTGAGGGACAGGTTTAGGAGATCCATCCCTGACTGAACAGTGGAGCAATGCCTGGATGCAGAACTGGGCTTCGGCTCATGCGTGTTTGTGCAGCTTGTTTGGTGCCTCTGTTCTCAGATCCCAGTCTTGGTGGCCTTTGCCCCTTTGCTTCTCTGTCCTCTTTGTTCTCTCCAGCTGCGTGCAAGGAGAGCAAGCGACCCCTCGAAGTGTCCCAGAGATCGGAGGAGATGGGGCTCATCCTGGGCATCTGTGCAGGTGGCCTTGCTGTCCTCATTCTCCTTCTGGGGGCCATCATTGTCATCATCCGCAAAGGGTGAGTGGGACCAGTGCCCTGACCCATCGGAGGTCCATACTCCTGGAAAGCCCGCTGGGCACAGAGGTGCCATAGCTGGGGTTGGTGGAGCAGCTCGGCTGGTGGCAAAGTATGTGGGGGGTTGGCAGCCTGGGCAATGGGCCTGTGGATTAACACACACTGGGTAGTGGGAGTCAGAGACTCAGCAAAGGGCATTGTTGTGGCTGGAGCACAGGTCTGGCTAGTGCCAGGTATCACCATCCAGGGATGAATATTCTGCTTGGTGCCAAGGAGCTGTGTTGGAAGCAGACACTGTCGTCCTTTGCCTACAAGGGTTGTTCCAATAGGAAGGGATAGAGACTCCCTGACTGTGACTTGGCCCTCTAGCCAGGGTATCTGTCCTGACTGATTGTGCAGGCCCAGAGCCCCTGAGTGAGAGAGCTGCCAGGGAGTTAGTTGAAGGACGTCTGGTCTAGTGTTTAGAATGGTTTTAAAGTAACAGAGCATGTCAATGCCGATGATCTGCCTCACTATGTGGAGTGCTTCTCTAGCACACATGAAGCCCTGGGTTCAGTCCCCAGCCTGGCATAAACCAGAAATGATGTCACTCATGTGACATTCCAGAGATGGATGGAGGAAGATCAAAAGTTCAAGGCCATCTTTGTCATCTCTGTTATATACTGGGTTGCCTGGGTTACAAGAGATCTTGTTCCAAAAATAAAACAAATGTTCAAAGCACCAAAACATAAACACCCCCCAACCTCCAGAGCACAGGGCATTAAGCACAGTTGGAGGCAGGGTGGGAACTCCTGAGACCCTTTTGCCTGCAGCCACCGGCTAACAACCTCATTCTCTCCAGGCATGTCCAGACTATGCTGGCTCACTCGCCTTAATTGAGCCCTAGAGGTGTCAGTGGACCTGCCCAAGGTCACCCTAGGAGTCAGAGTCAGAGCCAGCCTCATCCTTCCCCATCTGGCTTCTGGCTTCTGTAGCTCCTGCTGCTGCCAGGCTGGGCACACACAGCCTGGTTGGCAGAGGCTCTCTGGGATGCCAGAAGCAGATAAGTAGGATCTGGGGAAGAGGGACAAAAAGCTGGCTAGGACCATCAGCAATGGAGGTAGGGTGTGCCCGTGGAATGGAGACTGTGTATGTGGGCTGGCCTATCTTGGGCTCAGGTTCAGATTCCCTTTTTCTTCTGAAGTCCCAGAAGAGTGTCTTGAGACACAGTATTTTTAATGATCACTTAATGAGGATTGACTCTGTGCCAGGAGCATTAGCTATTGAGTACCCAGAATGTGCCAGACGAGGTTCTGACACTTGGGATCTAGCCTAGAACATTTCCTTCTTGGATCCCGACAAGCAGCAGGTCTGACTCCCTTTTCACCGACGGAGAAGCTGTAATTAAAGTGAGTTGCCCGGGTCACTAGGTAAAGTGGTAGGGCTTGCTCTGAACGCAGGCCTCGCTACAAATAGGAAGGCCTTACTGGAGGCTCCCTGCCAATGGCAGGTCTCTGCACTTGTGCCCAGCAGAGGCCCGAGAGGGCCCTCTAAGTAGGGCTCAGGTGTAGAAGGCTGTAAGGGGGACTGCTGGGGTGTATTTGAGTTCCTAGGAATCTCCCTTGTGGGGAGAGAATGGGTTATGTGGTACACCATCCTTACTCCTTGCAAACAGAGCCTCTGGCCAGGAAAAGGTGGGTCATAGATGTAGGTGTCACTAGGAGACAGCCTCCATTAGACAGTCACTAACTCATATACCAGTACTTGTCCAGGCTATCTCTGAAGTCCCTAAGACCATTTTCTTCCCCAGCTCTGCGCTTTGCTCTTTCCACTGTGTCCCATCACCTTGTCCCCTGGTCCTGTCCTTGGGGAGCCAGTGCATCCCTCAGGGCCCCCCAGTTTGCATTTTTGGGGTGGGTTGGAACAGAGCAGGTTCTGAACAGGTTCCAGAACAGTCTGTGTTGCAAACATCAAATAGACAGAGTAGGGGATAAGGTGCCAACCCCTGGGCTTGATGGAGCCTTGGGAGAGAGATCCTGGGCCAGGGTCCTGAGACAAATATTCTGAGACAGAGGCTTTTGCCATGACAACTTGTGACTTAGTGTCCTCATCTGTGAAATGGGATGTTTTTTTCAAGTGTTGGAGAGTAAGCTCTGAGCCTTGAGCACAGTAGGCAAGTGTTTTACTAATCAGCAGCAATCTTAATTCAGTGTGAAGCTTTTCATACATGTGTGTCCAGTGATAGAGAGAGAGAGTGGCCTAGCTCCTTAATGAGCCCCATAGTCAAGGTCAGTCAAGGTGGGAAGAGTGAGCCCTAGGCTTGCCTAGGTGTCCTGCTGGAGCTTCTTCACCCTGCCTCTCTTGTCTTAGCTAGTCCCCTTCCTAGGCTGAGGTGTATGCTTGGGGCTGCCTGCTCAGGGGCTGTGGAGGCTGCAGAGAAGAGTCCGAGGGTAAGGGCTGTCTGCAAAGCAGGCATCGATGAGGGAAAGTGCCTTGGAGTGTTTGAATATATGTGTCTGTGTGTGCCAGTGTGATTCTGTGTACGAGTGTGTCTGTGAATCTATCTGTGGAGTGTATCTCCACAGATACACTCTTATGTGTGAGTGTGCATGTATGTGTTCGTGTTTGTCTCTGCACATGCCTGTGCATGTATGTGCAAAAGCTGTACATCCTTCAGGCTCTTTGCATACCTCTGCAGCACACTTAGGGAAGATTCTGGAAGGGCTTTTAGCCTGAGCTTACAGAGACTACATCTGGTCAGCCTTTAGACTGTGGATGGCCCCTTGACCTGTGTGGTCCCTTGCTCCTGGGAGGCAAGCCTGGTAACATTGTTGTTTCTTTTTGCACGCTGCCAGGAGGGACCGCTATGCCTACTCTTACTACCCGTGAGTAGTTCTGACCACCTGAGGTTCCCAGGACCTGCCCTCCCCACCATCTTCTCCTTCTCTGCCTTTGTCGATGTCTGCCCCTTTCCATGGCCCACTCTCCCTCCTGGTATTGCTCCTCTGCCACAGTACTGCCTCTAGAGTGAGCTGGTGCTGTATTCCTCTCCAGCTACCCTGCAGCACGCATCACCTTTCTGGGCTTCCATTCCCCCTCTCCACAGAGGTTCATTCCCACCCCCAGCTTCCTGAACCTGCCCCCCACCATGCTGGTTCCCAGCCCCAGCCCCCCAGTTTTCCTCCCTTCACTCCAAGGAATTGCTGACATGGCTGCTTTCCCTCTTGTGATTTTTGTGCAGATAATTTTTGAACCTAAATTCAGAACTTTGGAGTGTGTGCATTAAATTCCATCTGCCTCCTCCCACACTAAGATCAGCCAGAGGCCAGTGGGGTCAGGTGTCCCCCTCAGCCGCCATGCTCTGTTTCCTGTGGACCTGATGGGTTTGATTTTGTAATTTTTCCAAGGAGGCTGACAGCCCCTGGCTTGGAATAGCCTTGTGGTGCGCCACTGGAGACTGCCTTCTAGACTGGTACCCACTCACTGAAGGGTTGGTTCTCTTGGGTCTCATTGTTCGGCCAGCTTGGCAGGGTCTTATCAGACTCCACATGGGTCCTAGGTCATTTCCATGTGGGCTTCTTGCCCTTTTAGCCATTGAGAGGCACAGCTATGCTCTCTGCCTCTTATCTTCCCCAATGCCTGGGAGTCACAGCCCGAGGTTTCCACCTAGGAAGGGTCCCAGGCAGGGCCGTCTTCTCCTCTCCCACTGCACTCATTTGCTGGCCAGGCAGGTGGCAGGGCTCCACAGTGGGTGTTCCCTGGGAGGCCCCTGAGCTGGCAGAGCAGACCCTGGCCTGTCCTCAGAAGGCCTGGTTCTCCTGCAGGATAGAGGGAGCTCCCAGGCAGGGATCTTGTGAGAGGCAGGTGCTTGGGGCTGTATGGGTTAATCTTCCAGTTTGTGTATGGTGGCTCTGCAGTGACACCTAACTAGGCGGAATGAATGACTGTCTCCTGAGACCTTGGAGGCAGGAAGGATAGGGAACAAGGTCCCCGCTCATGGCTGCTATTGGCTGCTATGGGCTGGTGAGTGAAGAGTATAGTCTGTGGCCCTTCCATGCCTAAAGATGCATTTGTAGACTTCCCAACTCCAAGGCTCTCAGAGCTGGGCCTTCCCTCCAACCTCTGGGTGCTGTGGGCTCCACCACCAGTGCAGGGTCTTGTCCCCTTCTGCAGGAAGCCAGTGAACATGACGAAAGCCACTGTCAACTACCGCCAGGAGAAGACTCATATGATGGGCGCCATGGACCGCAGCTTCACAGATCAGGGTACTCTGCAGGAGGATGAGAAGCTGGGCCTGTCCTTTATGGATGCTCCTGGCTACAGCCCTCGGGGTAAGTACTGGCCCTCCCAACCCCCAGGCTCACAGGTCACAGGACAGAGTCCTGTCAAGGCCATCCTACCTCCTGTGGATCAACATTGGCCCAGAAATCCAGAGAATACATGGGATGTGTTGGCACTGTGCTTGGAGAGGCTGAGAGAAACTGCCTGAGCAGCAGTGAAGGTGATGGGCACACTGCCTCTTATTGGGCACCTACTGTTTGCCAGATTGGAATCCAGTAGCTAGGGGCAAGGTGTGGAGACAACCAGCCGGGAGTCATGCAGACCTGGACTGGCCTCTGGAGTCTCCTCTTTATAAGGCTGTGTGACCTAGGGCAAGTTGCTTCATTAGGCTGTCTAGATGTCTGTTTCTCTATGTACGAAATGGGAAGAAGGTTGTCTCTGTTGGTCGACTGGTTCCCCACAGGGCCACTATGATGTCCAAATGAGATAGCATTTGTAAATCACCTGGTGCTATGTGTTCCGATTGCCAGAACAAAGTGAGTCAGCTGCTAACAGCCCTTAGCTGCTTTCATTTTCCATCTTTCTACTTTATTTAGCGTTGATTTACATGAAGGAAAATAGGGAATGCCACCGAAACCCTCTTTATGCCTGAAGTTGTAACTGTACCGAGTACTAGTGGCCACGGGCTCTTGACCCAGCACTGTAGCAGGGTGCTGCTTCCAGCTACTTCCTGCCACCCTCTCATATAAAGACTCCCCTGAAATTTGTATTCACAATTATCTGGCTTTTTTTCTTAAAAGATTTATTTATTTTTATTTTATGTGTGTCTGCCTATATATGTGTATGTGCATCCTGTGATTGCAGTACCTTAGAAGGACAATAGGGGCGATGGAACCCTGGGAGTTGGTGTGGGTGCTGGGAACGGAATCTAGGTCCTCTGCAAAAGCAGCCTGTTCTTGGGCTGGGAGGTAGTACAGTGGCAGAGTGCTTACCAAGCATGTAGGAGGCCCTGGGTTCAAACCTCAGCACCACCCACCAAAACCAAACACCATCACCAGAAGAGCAGTGAGCTCTTGACATCTGAGCCATCTCTGTGGTCTAGCTATCCTTCTATGTGGCCTTTAAAGGCCAGTGATACCACACCACATGTACATATTCCCCAAAGAGCACAGTGTATAATTTCACTCATTTTCTAGCTGTAAAAGAAGGAACCCAAATTCTGTTCTTCCAAGCCAGTGTCACATTCTCATATTTGGCTATGTAGACGTCTGACTTTGCGCTGGTTCATTAACTGCTGTCTAAAGTAGTTTTCCACTGTGTGACTATGTCACAGTTGTGTTCTTTGTGACATTCATTTGTTGGGCTTCCAGTTTCCTGTTACCACAGTGAGGCTGCGAAGAGCTCTGTTACGCAGGTCTTTAGACACTCTTGCGTGTGGGAGCCTGGAAGCAGACTCACGGGATGATGAACTATGTGATCCTTCAATCTAGTCAGACAGGGCTAGGATGTTTCCCAAAGCTGTTTGCTTTGCCCCTTCTGGTGTTAAGGACTCTGTTGCTGTACATCAGGATTAAAATTCGCCAGCCTCCTTCCCATTGTGGGGATGGTTTGTATGGAAGGGTGATTTTCTATAGTTCCCATTTGCATTTCTCCCAGTGTTAATGAGGCTGAATACATTTTCCTGTCATGATTGGCAGTCAGGCCTCTTCTTCTGTGCAATGCCTGCACATCTTTCACCTCATTTTCTGTTAGGTTTTTTTTTTTTTTGGTTGCCATCTTAGTGGTTTTTAGGAGTTCTTTATATATTCAGGATAATAATCATTCGTCACATATGAATTGCAAATATCGGTTCCCAGTTTGTAGCCCATCTTTCCAGGTTATTTAAAGCATCTTTGGAGGAATAGGAAAGTCCTCACGTTTGTCAGTCATTTCTTCTGTGACTTCTGCTGTCTGTATTTCCTTAGAATTTTTCTCAGGGGCTGGACAGATGACTCTGTTTGTAAAGTGCTTGCCGCACAAGCATGAGGACCCGAGTTCAAGCCCCAGAACCTATCTTTAAAAGGCCAGAAAAGGGTTGGAGGGATGGTACAGCCATCATAGGCCAGGTACATGAGAGTCACTGGTGCTCACTGGTGGAGCCTAAGTGGTGAGCTCTAGGTCCAGAGAGAGACTTGTCTTGAAAAATAAGGCGGGGCAGTGGTGGTGCACACCTTTAATTCCAGCACTTGGGAGGCAGAGACAGGTGGATTTCTGAGTTCGAGGCCAGTCTGGTCTACGGAGTGAGTTCCAGGACAGCCAGGGCTACACAGAGAAACCCTGTCTCGAAAAAGAAAAAAAAAAAAAAAAAAAGAAAAAAAAAGAAAAAAAGAAAAAGAAAAAGAAGATGGAAAGTGATAGAGGAAGACACCCAATGTTGGCCTCTGTCTTCCATACGCATGTCCACTGGAGCCTTCTCATACATGTGTACCTGCCCACAGCCCTGTCCACAGCCCCGCCCACAGCCCCGCCCACAGCCTACCCAGCCCCTCCCACAGGAGAGTGTGCACACACTGTGCAGGTGCACTCGAGTGTGCACACACCCACAGAGTTACGCACGCATCTTTAACCATTTTTAAAAACCCCTTGTTCCCTTAATTCATATCTTCCAATTCATATTTAAATCTTTCTCTGGAATCTATTTTTGTGTGTGGCGTGAATTAAAGGTTTTCTTTTATCCACAGGGATAATGAGCAGCTTCTGTATCATTTTCTTTCACAACAATTTTGTTTTGATTTATTTGCTGTGTCTATAATGTGGGGTGGGGGAGTGGGTGGGGGAGCTCGAGCCACCGCGAACATATGGAAGCCAGAGGACAACTTTTCAGAGTCTGCATTTAGGTGGGTTTGGGGGATCACACTTGGGTCACCAGGCTGGTGTGGCAAGCGCCTTTACCTGCTGAGCCTGCTTGTGGGCCCTCACTCTTTACTGATTTACAGAGTGGTCCCTGTCAGCCTTTCACGGTTCCGTGATGTGTGGATTGGTTTCTGGCTCTCTTCTATTAGATCAGTTTTCTGGTTCCTGGGCTGGAACCACAGGATGCTCACAGCTGTCTTGGTGTCTGAGACATACCCACTCCCTTTGCTCTTCATGGCTTTTGTCTTCAATCTCTTTGTTACAAATTTTGGAATCATATTTTCAAATGGCTTCATATCAAATCTACTGGTCAATTTTAAGACACCATCTTTCTTCTCATGAACGCTGTATATGAACACGATCTATATCACCTTACTTTTTTACATCTTCCATGCCTGAAAGTATTTTTTTCCATAAAGTCTTGTACATCTTTGGTGAACTACACCTTCAGGGCCCTTACTTTTTGCTACTGAGGATTGAACCCAGGGCTTAGCACAGTGTTTTCCCACTAACCTATACCATCTCTAGGTCTCTGATTTAAGAATTTAAAATTATATTACTTACTTGTTACTTTGTTTGCTTATTTATTTATTTATTTATTTATTTATTTATTTATTTTTGTGTGTGTGTTTGTCAGAGATCAGCTTTTGGCAGTCAGTTCTTTCCTTCTATTTTGTGGGTCCCAGGAATTGAACTCAGGTCATCAGGCTTAGTGGCAAGCACCCTTTACCTGTGGAGCCACTTTACTGGTCTTGCTTTTGACTGCTATTGCATACAGTGCACTTTAAAATACCTCCTTCCCTTCCTCTTTCCATCAATCCTTTCCCCCCCTCCTTTCTCTTTTGGAGATAGGATGTATGCCTGGCTATCCTGGAACTCACATTGTAGACCGGCTTGGCCTTCAAGTAACAGAAATCCTTCTGCCTCTGCCTCCAGACTGCTGGGATTAGTGGCGTGCACTAACACTTTCCTGGCTTGAGGTTGATATTTTGATATGTGGCTTGATCTTAAATTCATACTCCTTCATGGGTCTTCTTCTTAGATCTAATGTATCTGTAAAATTTCAGTGTTTCCCAATGTAGTCTGAGGATCTGGAGACACCAGAACTTCTGCTTCTTCCAGGGCAGTGGCTTTCAACCTTCCTAATGCTCTGACCCTTTAATCCCATTCTTCATGTTGTGGTGACCCCAATCATAAAATTATTTCATTGCTACTTCAGAACTATACTTTTGCTACTGTTATGAATCATAATGTAAATATCTGATAAGCAGGACATCTGATATGCCACCCCAAGGGGGTGGAGATCCAGGAGTTGAGAACCACTGCTCTTTCTGTGGTTTTCTGGACATCTCCAGTGGGCACTTAGTGAGTGAAAATTTTAATAGCAGAAATCTTTGTCTTATTTCTTGGCCTTAAAAAGATGCTTCCAACATTTAAACATGGAAAATAGTTTGCTGAGGGTTTGGGGGTTGAAATGTCCTGTCAGGCTAACAGTTCCTTTCAGTTTTCAGCGTGCTAAATGGGTTTTAGACTAAACACTCATTAAGCTTACCAGGCCCTTTCTCTGTACTTACTGCAATGATTGTGGCTTCCCTTTTGTTAATGAAGTGAGTGGCATTTTTACATTTTCTAATATTTTGTACTTACTGTTCAAGATCTTCAAGTGGTCTTTCTGGGTGGGTTCTTCCTGCAAATGGTTCTACTTTGTACTTTTCCTGTTTGGTTTTGGTATATGGATTTTTAAAACAATGCACTGGGTTTCTGCTCTTTTTCCTTTATCATGGTAGGTTTGAATAAGTCACTTTTGTGAAGTTTGGCTGTTGTTTTCTTCACGGAAATATTTAAATTTTCTTTTAAAAATAGATCACATTTTTCCCGGTATGGTGACGCATGCCTTTAATTCTGGCACTCTGGAGGCAGAAGCAGGCAGCTCTTTGTGAATTTGAGTCTAGCCTGGTCTACATAGTGGGTTCCAGCACAGTCAGGACTACATAGAGAGACACTGTCTCGTGTCACCCTAAATAAATAAATAAATAAATACCCTAAGACTCCTTTAAAAAGGAGTAGGTGTTGAGGTGAGGACAGGCCTTGCTGCTGAGTGTCACTGGAGAAGGGGGAGGATGGAGGGAGGGGATAGGTGGGTGAAATGGAGCTCCCCTCCCAGGGAACTCAAGGGCTAATTAAGGAGTCCAGAGTGACCCTGAGAAGTGGGGATCAGCGCAGCTACCATGTGGGTGCTGGAGACCATCTGTGCTATCAAGAGTTTTGAGAAAGTGTAACTATATTGCATTTTTATGTACTCACTTTTTCTGTGCATATGAATGTGGGAGCATTGAGTGCCACTGTATACATGTGTGGGGGTCAGCAGACAACTCAAGACTTGGTTCTCTCCTATGTGGGTCTTGAGGACTAAACTCAGGTCAGCAGACTTGGTGATGGGCACCTTGACTCACAGAGCCATCTTGCCAGCCCAAGATTTAAAATTCATGGACAGCTTTTTTAAAGGAGCCAGGCCTTCAGACTTGCTGTTTTTGAGTGACTTCTGATTTTTCCATATGTCTATAAAAATATCGCACATATATCTGACAGTGATGTACTTGGCGTTCCATCATCAGGGACTTTGCTTCGTGTGCATTTTCAAGCCCGATGCACACCTGTTTTCTGTTTGTCGCCTGCCTTCGTGAACTCTCACGGTTTTACATTGCTTAGTGGTGATTATCAACCTTCATGTTACAAGAAAGAGGAAAATGGAGAGCTGTGGATGTGGTCCCAGTGGGTGAAGGCCCACCTGACGTGAGGGAAGCTCTGCGTAGAACATTTCATGTACAGGGCATGCTGACTCCCCCTGTAGCCCCTGTAGCATTTGGATGGGGGAAGGGAGGAGTCACGATTGATTGGTTATACAAGGACTCTGAGGCTAGTCTACCCCCAGCCCCATGCAGCACACAAAATGCTGGCCATTCAGAAAGACACGTGCCAAACCCTGGCTCTGCTACCTCTGACTCTGTGACCCGGGCAAGTGATTTCCCCTCTCTGAGCCTCCTTGTCTTCGTCTTTTGCTTGTTTGTTTGCTCATTTATTTGTCATTGAGATAGGTCTCAGGTAGCCCAGGCTGGCCTCAAAGTCCTTGTGTCACCCAGGGTGGCTCTTCCCTTCCAATGACTCCAGGTTACAACATCTGGCAAACCTCGGAGGCTGGAGCTGAGGCTTAGAACCCTCTCGTCTACTTGCTGTCTGTTGGATAGCCTCCCCTTTCTTGTCTTTTCCAGATATCAGAGACCTAATTTTGGTTTACAACAGAAAACCACATTGCATCTATTAGATCTTCTCAGTGCTTTATAAAAGGGCACTTCAGGAGGAATGGTTTATTTTGGCTGTGTCACTGGTTTTAGTCCCTCAGTGTGAGAAGGGTGCCGTGGAGAAGAACCATGCACACCAGGCCACCAGGAGCAGAGATGTTGCCTACCCATGCTAGCTTGCTCCCTCTTCCTCCTCACCAGGACCCCAGTCCGTCTCTACTCTATCCCAATTCCAGCACTGGGTTTATAGGCATATGCTTCCATACCCAGTTTTTTATGTGGGGATGAAGCCTCCAAGGCAGGCACTTACCCATGGAGCTCTCTCCCCAGTAACAACCAACCTGCAGGTTGGGGTGGAGCTTGGGATGGGGTGGGAAATGCTTCTCTAATCCCACAGCAAAGAAAATGGGGACCTGGCTTCTCTGAGCCCAGGAAATCAGGTCATGGCTCAGGAGTGTTGTTCTAGAACTCAGCTGTAAGGTGCCTGGATTCAGCTTTGGCTTCACATCAGGGTTTGAGCCTGGCCCTTGGTCATCAGAAATGGACTACACCTATGTGCTTGCTGATCATGTGGGGTGATTAGGCTCTGTGGGGGAGCTGTCAACCTCCTGTCACTCTTGGTTGATTCTCTTCTTACCTGGTGATTATTAGTGAGCCACTGGCTCTGTGTCCACAACAACCCCATGAGCTCCCCATTCTCCTTGATGATCTGAGTTCTTTGAACCAGCAGAAATCTTTTGTGTATTCCTCTGTGTGTGTGTGTATGTGTGTGTGCATGTCTGTCTTTGTGTGTGTATGTATTTGTGTGTATACATGTGCATGTATATTTGTGTGTATGTGTGTATTCATGTATATGTATATGCATATTTGTGTGTATGCATGTATATGTGTATTTGTGTGTGTGTGTGTGTAATGTGTGTATATTTGCATTTGGAGGCCAGAAGTTGATATCAGGTGTCTTCTTCAATCACTTACTTCTGAGAAGTCTGTTGCTGAACCTGTAGTTCACCACTAGGCTAGACTGTTTGGTCACTGAGCTGCCAAGGGATCCCTCTGTCTCTGCCTCGCAGTGCATGGCACTGTGCCTGGAATTTTTACTTGAGTCCTGAGGATTGAACTCAGGTCCACATGGTTTGTGTAGCAACTGCTTTGCTGGCCGAGCCATCTTCCCAACCCCAGAAACCCTTCTTGAAGTCTTCTGTGTTGTCAACTAGTGTAGTTGTAGCTGCTTCCTGGAAATAGCTTTGCAGGCTGGACCAGTGTCTTACAAGAGAAGGACCAGGTGTTCAGTCAGCCATCTGCTCTGGCTTTTGGGGACTCAGGGACTCCCTTTCCTGGAAACAGCTGACAATGCCAGCAATTGCTGTGGGTGGCGCTGCTTGATGCCAGGCTCTAAATGCCTCTTATACGGTGTCTTAGTTAACATTTACACCTCCATGTTGCGGTTGAATCAGTTTTCACTTCATTTGACAAGTAGAAGTGGAAGTTTGGACAGACTAAGTAGCATCTTCAAGGTCATATGCAGAACTGGGATTTGATCTGAGATCTGCCAAACTCCAGAGCCTCTGTCAGTCTGTACTGCGGTCCCCTGAGGATGTTTCATAAAACACAAAGGGCCCTGCTTGGTGAGAGACATGAAGAGGCTTTCCTTCCATTCATCTCTTGACTATTTCAAATGCACACAGAGATGCTGGAAGCCCTGAGAGGTCTTACAGGGAAGATACCTATTTATTTTTGTTTACATCAGAATTGGACAGACTCCTTTAAACATAGATCTCCACCTCTCTTTACATAACTTGTGTGCTTGTTTGTATATAAGTGTTTATATGTGCAGCTGTATGTTCGTGTAAGCCTGCAAATGTATGTGTAAGTGTTCACACATGCATGTACACATGTGTGTGTAAGCAATCACTTGTGTACACATGTGTGTGAAAGTGTCTACGTGGGCATGTGCATGTATGTGTGCAAATGTTCATGTGTGCATGCATGTGAAGTGTGCATGTGTGTGTGTGTGTACATCTTGCTTATTTACTATACTTACCACTAGGACATGAGTCCTGTCTTCCCGCTTTGGATCTCAGCTTCCCCGTCGGTAAGGTTAAGGGTGTGGAGCATCTGACCACATGATGAACTGAACACTGACCAGTTCTCCAGCTGTCAGCCACCAGAACTCAGGATCATGCTTTAGGACTAAGGCTGTTGAGAGTATGACAGAGTAGGAAGACCCTGCCATGGCCGTGAGGTCCTACCTGGAAGCAGTTTGCAAACCTTGGCATAGGACGTTGAGGGGTGGTCTCCCTCATCTGGTTGGGTTCTGGGGAGTGGCCTGAGCATCTTGCATTTGTCCTCTCTTGAGTCCCTAAGGAGGAGCATAGGTCCACATTGGAGAAAGCCTCTAGACGTCATTTTGGCTGAGACATGGAGGATATGAGTGAGTTTTGGGGGGCGTAAAGGTTAGGAGAGGAAGGGTATTGGGGGGCCAGCATGCAGGAGGCCCAGAGAGGGAAGAACAGGCACCTGCTAGAGATCCCTTCACAGTCCCTGCCAGGCCAGACCAGTAAGAATGAGAAGGACAGGTCTCCAGTCAGCCACATAGCCTTTGCTGAGAGGAGGCAGGAGACACAGAGGAAGGGAAGCTCCAGGCAGGAGAAACAGTGGCTGCTTTCCTCAGCCTTAGACCTGAGCTCTGGAACCAGGATAGGGTGTCCTTGGGGATGCTGATTCTAAGTGCTAGGGAGGGAGTGTCTGTCTGGCAAGGTCTGGGGTCTGTGGAACCCCCTTGTCTGGGCCACTGCCTTGGCTGGCAATGGAAATGTTGGCTCAGGAGAAACTCTATTCAGGTGCCTGGCATTGTTGGTGGAGGGGCGGCTGCGTAAGCTAATTTTGCATTGCTCGGCTTTGAATGGGGGTAATTGCTGGGAGTTGCCAATGTTCCAGATTGTTCCCTGGAAAGGGAGGTGGGGCATGTCCAGGGCTCTGTGAATGCTGCCTGTGCAGGTTGAACAGTGAAACCTGGCAGGTCGGTGTGACGTTGTTATGGGACCAGAAGGTGATGGAGCCTCGAAGATCCTATGGGTCACCTCGGTAGACCTGCTTATTTTGTAGATGGGGAAACCTGAGATACAGAAAGGAAACACTTGTAGGCGCTCATCCCGGGTGGCCTTGCTAAGCTTGCCTCTAAGGAATGACCCAGCCACCCCTCCATGTTGGCTGTGCTCCCTGATTCTAGGGGCTTCCAGTCTGAGTATGCATATATGTGAGAGCCCTTTTCCCTTCCCGCAGGAGACCAGCGAAGCAGTGGTGTCACCGAGGCCAGCAGCCTCCTGGGGGGTTCTCCTCGGCGCCCATGCGGCCGGAAGGGCTCTCCGTATCACACAGGGCAGCTTCACCCTGCAGTACGAGTGGCTGACCTTCTGCAGCACATCAACCAGATGAAAACAGCCGAGGGCTATGGCTTCAAGCAGGAGTATGAGGTGGGCCTGGCCCGCTCTCCTCACTGTGAACTCAGGCCAGCTCTGGCTAGACCTGTTCCCTGACTGTCCCCAAGGCAACCTAACACTTTGACCTTGACTCTGACCTGTACTTCAAACTCAGACTGTCGGGCTGTTCACTGTTCCGTCTCATCTCCACCCTGATCATGAGTCTTATACTCTCTCTGGTTGGAGTCACATGAATGCTGACCTTAACCTAACCCCAGGCTGTCATTAACTTTTGACGCTCATCTGATTAGATTCCAGTCACCCTCATCTGGATACCAGCACTGCCTCCCCTTAACCTTAATTTTGACCTTAATCTTGATTGTTTAATCTTTCCTCTCTTCCCAGTTCAAACTCAGGGTTCTGTAACCTCTGGTGAACTCTGACCTCCCTTTGGCTCATCTTTCCCTTCCCTCCACACACACCTGGCCCTTATGGTGCCCTACCTCACCCTGCCTTCATCATTCCCCTTGAGGGGAGGGGTCCCGAGAGTCTTGGGGTCTCTCTCCCACTGACTACCACTTTCCCTTTGGCAGAGTTTCTTTGAAGGCTGGGACGCCACCAAGAAGAAAGACAAGCTCAAGGGCAGCCGACAGGAGCCAGTGTCTGCCTGTGAGTCCTGGGAAAGGGACCGGAACTCACAGTGACAGGAGGAAGTGAGGAAGGGGGAGCATGGCCAGTGCATGCTCCGGGTAGTCTTGTCCTCAGAGACATAGCACCCTGGCCGCTGTGATGACCGTACAGTGCATGGCAGTATGGTATCTTAGAGATGAGAGAACAAGTTTGGGAGCTTGAGACCTCAGCCAAAGGTCACACAGTGAATTGCTGCTTCTCTTCCTCAACTCCATACCCAGACTTGAACCCTTGGCCCATCCTCATGGTGCTCAGAGTTCATTGGTCAGCTCTGAGTCCTTATAAAGGTCACCTGGCATTCCTGCTTGAGACTTCCTCTAGTCTCTGGGAGATCTCCCCCACTTACCACGTCCCAGGCTGTGTGGCACAGCATGCTCTGCTGCTCTGTTCACAGATGATCGACAGCACGTGAAACTACATCCGGTACTAGGAGACCCTGATGCCGACTACATCTCAGCCAACTACATAGACGTGAGTGCCTGGCCCCTGCTCTTCCTGCTTATCTGTCCCTGTCCCCACCAGGCTAGGCAGGGCAGAAACCTACCAGAGAATAAATGAGGATCTGAATGGCTGAGTTGCATTTGGTACCAGGGAATCAGAGATGGGGAGCTGAGGATGGGTGTCGGCCTTCAGGAAAGTATCCTGAGGGCTGCCCATCCATGAGGAGTTAGAACAAGGTCTGGGGGCAGACAGAGAGGCTGAGGGATGAGAGGAGCTGCCTCAGCAAGGTGCCAAGAGATTGGAGGAGGGATTCTCATGGTTTCCATAGCGAAGCTGAAGAGGTTCTTCAGGGTAGGCCTTGGGTGTCAGGCTAAGGACTTGGGCCAGCTCCTAGACCCGGCAGGAAGTTGTTCATGTGGTTTAGCTTTGACTACAGTAGTCCTATACATATAGTGAGGTGTGTTTACTGAGCACATATTATGTGCTAAGCACAGCACTTTAAGCACTTTACATGCCTTTACCCATGTCATATAACCTTATCAACCTCTGTTGCATGACCTCGCCTTACAGGAGAGGAAGCTGGAGCTCAGAGAGGTGAAGCTACCAGTTCTAGGTCACACAGTTAGAGTGGTAAAGAGAAGACTCAAGCCCCAGCTTGGCTGTCCTCTCAGTCTCTTCTGCTGACCATTTGATTGTCCTGACATTGGATCTGGCTGGCTTGAGGGGAGGGACCAAGAGAAGCAGGTTTCCCAGGGGTGGATGGGGGTGTTGATGGAAACTGGGCAAGGCCCAGGGCCTTGACTGCACTCCCTGCAGCAAGCTGAAATTGAGAGAGTATCCTTTAATAATGCAGGAAATGCATTCAAGCACCTGGGCACCAGGGCTAGAGATGAGAGCACGTGACCTTTTTTTTTTTTCCAAATGATACGTAGATTCTAGTAGGGAAAACAGATTAACACTGAAGAAAACATGCAAGGAAATTCATTTCAGGTTAGCTGGGAACGCATAGGCAAGAAGAAAGGTGTCACATAGCCAGGGCTGGCTTGGGAGACTGTGGAGGAAGCAGTGTGGTTACAGAGGAAGGAGAGGGACACTCAGGTATGAACAGGGACGTCAAAGGCCCAGGAGGAAGCCACAGTTTACCAGGGCTGAGATCATCGGGATCTCTGGAGATGTCTCTCCTCTCCCTCTTCCATCTTTCTCCTGTAGTTGAATTTGCCACCCTTGTTTCCCAGAACCCTTTGCCCTCTCCCTGCCTCCCATTCTGTTCCTTGCCTGGGGTAAGAGCCAAGCCTGGCTTGGGTGACGTGGGGACAGTGGACCTTTCTCATTGGGGTTCCACCTGGTTGGTTTCTCTAGGGCCCTGGCAGGGACATGCCCATCCCTCCCTCTCTCAGTCCACCTGTCTCTGTTCTGCCTGCCGGCTCATGTCACCCTTTCTGGCCTCTCCTGTGCCCTGCCCACCTCCACTCACCTCTGGCCTAACATCTGTCTCTTTTGCTTTGTTCTGTTCCCTCACTGGAACCATTAAGATTCGGATAAACCGACAAGTAAGTATCTCTAACCTTTCCTCCTTGTCGTCCT
This sequence comes from Rhynchomys soricoides, assembly GCA_019843965.1. Lineage (NCBI taxonomy): Eukaryota > Metazoa > Chordata > Mammalia > Rodentia > Muridae > Rhynchomys > Rhynchomys soricoides. The sequence goes on along the minus strand of JADRCH010000213.1, from coordinate 1,710,832 downwards.
CCTCTTCCTCCTCTTCCTCCTCTTCCTCCTCTTCCTCTCTGGTGGACTGGCTGTGCCCCGGGCTCTCTCACAGGCTCCAGATGTCTGTCTCTTTCTCTCTCTCTCCCTCCTTCCCTTCTCCTGGCACCAAACACCAGCCACCCATTCAAACAGCCTGCCAGGGACTGCCATGGCTGGAGGCTTAGTCTCCCCACTGGGAGACTACCCTTAGCTCTCTCCATAAGAGCAGCTATGTTGGGGTGCTGGTCACTGCTGTCACCTTCGCCCCCCTATTTAGCCACTTCTTTTGAGCTTCACCACCCTCTGCAGAGCTCTTGGTATGTGTAGTGGGAAACTGCCCTCCGTGGCCTTGTCTCCACTGCTGAGAGGCTGAGGTCTTCAAACAAGCTTGGGTCAGTCCTCTCTAAGCTCATCTCCCTACTGTTCAAATCCCTTTGTGGTCAGTTTGCTTAAAATTCAACCCCGATCATTTTGCCCCCTGTTTAGTCTCAATTTAAATGTACTTTTTTCCCCCCAAAATTTGTTTGAATGTCAGTTTAAAAATTGTAATTTCTCCTGTTCTTTTGAGAATTAAAAAGAGCTGAGGACAACTCAGTGGCATGCTGGTCAAGTGTGAGTGAAGGCCTGGGTTGGAGACACAGTATCATAAAAACTGGGTGTGGTGCACACCTTTAATCCCAGCACTGGGAGGCAGAGGCAGGAGGATCTCTGAGTAGGAGGCCAGCCTGGTCTACAGAGTGAGTTCCAGGACAGTCAAGGGCTATGTAGGGAGACTTGTCTCAAAAAATAAACGAACAAAACAAAATATAAAAAGAAAGAAAGAAAGAAATTCAAGGTCATCCTCAGCTATGTAGTAAGTTTGAGGCTAACCTGTCTTCAATCAAAAAGAAAAAGACGAAAAGAAAGGGAAAATCCTAATTAATTTAGCCATCTTATTTATAATCAACATCATTATTAATTTTGGTTTTTCGAGATAGAGTCTCATTCTGTAGCTTGGAGCTTACTATGTAGCTGAGGGTGGGCTCAAATTCACAGCCTCCTGAGTGCTAGGATTATATTTCAAACTATTTAAAGTCTGGTATTCTCTGCTATTTTGTGGGTACATTTTTCATTTTATCTCCTTAAAAAAGATATCCTTTTTAATCATTGCTAGAATTCTGTTCATTATTAGACTTCCAGACAACATGGAGAGACTAACACAAGAAGTAAAGCTTCCCCCCAGTTACATTTGGCAGGGACAGCCAATTATCCCAGACGAGCCCCTTATTCTGAGTACAGTCACACAGTTGGTTTGTAAAATTCTCAAATGTAAAAGGCCTATTAGGTTCACAAAAGACAGCGGATGTGCTGAGTCCTAGCGCCCCCTGTGGGCTCTGATGAATATGGGCCCTCACTGGCTTTAGAATTTCTGGTTCCCTGTGGTAACCCACTTGCCTTTGAATCTTACCCATTTGGTTCCCTTCTGTCAGACAACCCATAAGAAATACCCATAGAAGGTCTCACTGGGCTTGATGCTGACTCAAACGCCAGGGAGCAATCCTGTCACCACCAGCACCTGCCAAGTGCCAGGCACCAAGAGTGCATTGTTTAATTGTGCAAGGGACCATTTGCAGATGATAATATTAGTCTGAAAGGGTAAACTGATATGTGTAAGGCCACAAACAAACGTTTTCATTCCACTCTCCCCCATGACCACCCACGCAGACTACAGCACGGGCTTAGCTGTGTGTTCCTTGCACCCAGTGATGCAAGGTATCTTGGGGTATGAGGTCTAGACCTCAAGGGTGCTTCTCCCTAAAGTGGATTTGTTCAAGGCAATCTGTTCACTTCACTTCAAGACATGATCACTTACAACTTGTATTTGTAGGGGATTGGGGCTGACCAAATTAGTAAATGCTTCCCTTGCAAGTGTGAGGACGCAAGTTCAATTCCCACAACCCATGTGGGGATTTACGCTTGTAACCCCAGCACTGAGGCGGCAAAGCCAGGTGGCTCTTCCGGGCTGACCAGCTTAGCCTAATTGCAAAGTGTCAGGCCAATGAGAGACCCTGTCTCCAAGGAGGTGGATAGCTGTCCTGAGAATGGTACTTGAGGTTGTTGCCTGGCTTCTACACATGTACACGCGTGTACCCTCCTTGCAAGTGCAATCCCCGACACACATTTGCACACGTGTACACACATACACATGAACATACATAATACACACATATGCATAGCAAAACCTCTATTTGTGTCCTTCAAGCGATATCTTTAAGAAGGGAGGAACTGACTCCTATAGGCTGTCATCTGACCGCCACACACATGTGGTGACACTTGTTCACCTACACACTTGTCCCCTACACATGAAGCAAATAAAAACATAATACTTTTATTTTTAAATGAACATGTAGAAAGTATGAGTCATGTGCTCATATACTTGCTTCAAATAGGGCTGTGTGGGGTGGAGAGGTGCTCAGTAGTTAGAACTCTAGCTGCTCTCCCAGGGGCTTTGAGTTCAACCCACAGGTGGCTCACAACCATCTGTAATTCCAGCTCTAGGGAATCTGATACCCTCTTCTGGCTGCTGCCATTCCTGCATGCACACGGCACACATGAACTCATGCAGGCATACACATATGCACATACATTATAAATATTAAAAGAAAACAAACAGGCCTATAGGACAAGGTAGATTGGATGACCCTGGGTCAGGCTTTCTCCAAAATGTAATTTTCAAACAAAGAAAGGCTAGGATCCTGGGAAGGGCCCTGGTGGGGTAGGGGTGGAGGTGCAGGGCCCTGGTGGGGTAGGGGTGGAAGTGCGAGGCTCTGGATCTGATGATGAACCTGTGTTGGGGTGGAGCTTAGGCAAATCAGGTTTGCTGGGAGCAGGGGCCCAAGCAGTTCACAGTAACCTGTTTCAAGCTCAGTTACTTGTTAGGCCAGGTGAGCTAGTCCCAATGACCTGCTGCGGAGATAGTTGCTTGGGTCTTGGAGAGGCTGCTGTGCTGAGGGCAGAGCGAGTTTTTTTTGTAGGTTTTTCATAGTCACTTTGAAGGGGTTTTGGCTTTTTCCAGGGCAACAGTGAGGCTGTCTAGCTGTTATCTTTCAGGCGCAGAGGGCAACAGAGGCTTAGAAAGGTCCAGCCTTGCTGGCTACTCCTCTGTCTGAGGCTCTGCAGTTTGGGCACTGCCAAGAAACTGTCCAGAAATGCACACTTCCAGATCCACCCACATCCTCTGAGCCCAAATGGGTCTTTGACATTATCCCAAGGCTCCCTGTGTACCCAGAATGCCAAACTGCTCTCCTGTTGGTGTGGGGACAGAGATGAATTTTATAACATTTAATCATTGGGATCAATGGTTTTTGTTTCGTTTTTTGTGTGTGTGCTGGGATAGAATCCAGGGTCTCCCACATGCTAGGCATGCTACCCCTGAACCTCATCCCCAGCCCAGTTGATCAGTTTTAATTGAGTTCCATTACTCCATTATTGATACCGACTAATAAGTGCTGGGACTTGTTGGAACCTGCCAACAGAGACCCACGTCCATTAGAACCCAACACTCAGGAGATCACCTAGAGGCCCAGCTGTTTCCCCACCCCACGCTTTTGCCTTCTGAGTGCTGGGATTAAAGGCCCGTGTGCCACTTTAGAGACCTTTGAAACTCAGTTAAAAATAACAACTGCTTGTGGTCTCGCTTTACGCTTGGCCCAGTGACAACACTTAACTACATTACTGTTTGTGCCCTCACATCCTCAGGAGGGAAATCTTGTCATGATCTATCGCATGCAAGAGAAGATGGAGACCAAGAGGAAGAAGGGGAGTTTGCTTGAGGGCTGCTGGGATTGACCCTGGCAGCAAGGCCCCAGGGTCTTTGGTTTCCAGAAGCTCAGGGGTCCAGAGGAATTACAAAGAGCTGTGCTGAGGGCCAGGGCGGAGCCTGAGGGCCAGGGGCGGAGCTTGGTTTTCTCTCACACCTGCTTCCATCGTACCTTGTAAACTTTGCACACTGGCTTCCTGGCTGTCTCTTGTCACAGAGAGATGCAGCCTTAGGAGGGACCTTGGGGTCATTGTAGCTTTGGTGCTAACTGGCTTGAGGACTCTGAGGATAGAGAATGAGGTAGCTTTTGGCTTCTCTTTCATATAGGATAGAAGTTAGTGCTTAGAACAGTATGGGGCCATAACCATGACTCTGGAACTTCAGCTCACTGATGCTTGGGCAGAGGGCTCTGGCGATGGAGGATGAGGTAGCTCTTAGCTTCTCTTCCATGGCAGATAGACAGCAGCATTTAATAAAACAAGGGACCATCACCTGTTCTCAGGAATATTCTTCATTATCAGTAAAACAGATTTAAACATTTCATCCAACGGCCCAACTTGAAACCCTCTTTACCCTCCCACCCACCCCTGCTGCTACCAGCCACAAAAGCTCTGGGTAGCTGAGGTCCTTGGGAAGTCCATTCTAAATACCCCGACAGAAACTGGGGATTCTGACAACCACTGGTTCTCCCATATCTGGGGTTCGGGTGGATTATGTTTCTGGGATTCTGGGAGCAGGGCAGCATCATCCTGGGCTTCATATGTCTCCAAACCACAGTCATCTTGTTAGCAGATGACTGCCCTACTTTGAGGGCTCACAGAGGACCATCCTCTCTAGGGTTCCATAGCGAGACCCTGGTGTCTCAGCTTCACTTGTCTCTGCTTTGGGACTGAAAGGGCAAGGTCACACCCTCATCCAGAGGCACGAGGGTGGGAGTTTCTGCAGGATGCTGCCCCTGGAAGGAGGGGGATGAGAGGGCTGCCGAGGGAACAGAGGTCTGCTCCCTCGGCATTCACTGCATCCCATTCTCCTATTCCAGGGCTACCACAGGTCAAACCACTTCATAGCCACTCAAGGTACCTGGCCCCTCAGCCTGTGGCACCCTCTTGTGATCTGGAATGTCTGTTGCATGCCTGCCTGCCTTCCCTGTTGACCTGCTCTGCTCCTTGTCTGCTTCCCCATCTGTCTGTCTTTCCATCCCCACTGCCTGCCTTGGTCTCTTGCATGTAGTCTTTATCCTCTGTCTGTCTGTGCTTCCCAGTATGATCCATCCATCCCAGCAACTTGGCAGTGTGTATCTCCGTGGTGATGCATGTGCAAGGGCTGGTCAGGCCCATCCTCGCTGATCAGGAGCATGCCTCTTGGTCTGACTGGCCACCTGGGTCCCCTCTAGTCTCATCTCTTTTCTGCTACTGCCTCTCTCTCCACCCTCTTGGACTTTTGCCCCATGGACCAAGGGTATACTGCACACACAGCTCTCTAAGCCTTACTTAGCACACCAGGCTCTAGCCTGGCTCTGCCCTGCTATTGCCCGTTCTAGGGCCCTGCAGGCATGAAGCTGTGCTCGGTGGGGTATATTGGGGTGAGTGAGAAGTCCCCATTGGGGTTAGGTCCTGGCAGCCTCCCAGCAAGGGGTGATCTCACTGCGCATCATGGTATGCTGGCCATGGGGGAACCTTGCTCAAGGACAGGTACCCTCTGCGCCCCCAGGGCCGAAGCCTGAGATGATCTACGATTTTTGGCGCATGGTGTGGCAGGAACAGTGTATGAGCATCGTCATGATCACCAAGCTGGTAGAGGTGGGCAGGGTAAGCTGGGCTGGGGGTTGGGCTGGGGGCAGGGTGAACCTCATGGTTGGCTAAGAGCCCAGTGAACCCTCTGCTCTGGGGGCCCCAGGTAAAGTGCTCTCGCTACTGGCCTGAGGACTCAGACATGTATGGGGACATCAAGATCACACTGGTAAAGACAGAGACACTGGCTGAGTACGTGGTGCGCACCTTTGCCCTGGAGCGGGTGAGTCTTCTACACCTCTTCCATGTAGAGCCTACATTGCCTCAGCTGGGAAGCATAAGGGGAGGGAGTGGCAAGCAAGCCCTTCTTGCTGGGAGTATGGCTGAGGAATGGGATGGTGGCTGAGGGATGGGACAGTGACAGTTCCTGCTGGTCTCCAGTGGGCCTCTGATAGGATGAAGAAGATCTGATGACCACCCTGCATTGCTCCTTGCTGTGTAGGACGCTGTGCTGTGAGCCCCTTACACACATTGTCTTAGCTCTAGGAAACTCTGGACACATGATAACCATCAGACCCATTGTGCAGATGAGAAAAATGAGGGTCAGAGGTTTCCTTCTTGTATCAGGGTTCATGGTCCCATTTATTTACTCTGTAAAATTCTCAGAGGAGGGTTGGTGAGATGGCTCAGTGATTAAGTGTACTGACTGTGCGAACATGCCGACTTTGGTTCACAATGCTCTCTTCTGTTTACATGACAAACCAGGGGCAAGGTAGGTATTGGACAACATAGCTTTAAGCATCTGGTGGCCTCAGTTTAAGTGCAGTGTGTGCACTTGTTCGGCCTTGGCAGAGAGGGTGGTCTGCACTGGGCCTTCATTGCCTTACCTGTACAAGATGTGGACAGCCTTGCCAGAGCCTAGCATACAGCAGGTGTCTAGTGGGTGCTGCCAGCAACTGATTGTCACCACTGTGGTTTCCACAGAGAGGTTACTCAGCCCGGCATGAGGTCCGCCAGTTCCACTTCACAGCATGGCCAGAGCATGGTGTCCCCTATCATGCCACGGGGCTGCTGGCCTTCATCAGGCGTGTGAAGGCTTCTACTCCACCGGATGCTGGGCCCATTGTCATTCACTGCAGGTGGGGACACTGGAGACCCCAAGGAGAGGGGCCTAGGTGTGGGGAACTGGGCTGGAGTGGGGTAGTCCCTAAGGAGTTCTGGGCTTGGGTTACCCTGCTCGGAGACAGATGATCGGAGAGAATGTTTCCCTGAAGATCCCATGAGCTTTGGTTCTGAGGTTGGTACCCCAAAGAGCCCCTTTATAGCAAGTCTGAGGAATCCTGGACCCTGCAAGCCTAGTCCCTGTGGCTTATCCTGGCTCCTCTGCAGGGACTGTTCCCAACTCACCAAATGCCACATGGCTGTCTTCTGCCCTGAGGCCTCCTAGCTTCCTCCTCTGTCTCCGTCTCCATCTCTCTCTCTGTCTCTGTCTGTCTGTCTGTCTCTCTCTCTCTCTCTCTCTCTCTCTCTCTCTCTCTCTCTTATTTTCTGTTCAAATCTCATCAAGATTGCATTTTTAAAAAGATTTATTTATGTCTCTGAGTGCTCTATTTGCATGTAAGCCTTCATGACAGAAGAGGGCATCAGATCCCAATACAGATGGTTATGAACCACACCATGTGGTTGCTGGGAATTGAACTCAGGACCTCTAGAAGAGCAGTCAGTGTTCTTAACCACTGAGCCATCTCTCCAGCCCCAAGATAGCATCTTTTAAGGATGAATTCTAACCAATAAAGAAAGTCTGTAATGCAAAGTGTAATTTATATCACAAACAATGAGTGTTCATTAACTGTAGCACTAGCTTAATCTCAGATTGAGAGACAGAGCACGGGTTTGAGAGATGGCTGATTGAAGTGTCGTCTGCTTCCCATGCCCAAGGACCTGAGTTTGATCCCCAGCCTATATAAAAATCTAGGTGTGGGGGCATGTGCTTGTAATCTCAGCCTTGGGGAGACTGAGATAGGAAAATCCCTGCCCCTCAGTGGCCAGCCTACCTAGCCTAGGAAGCCCCAGGACCCAGGGGAGACCCTGTCTCAGAAGGAAGGAACAATGTGTTCCCGAAGAATGACATTTGATGTTGACCTCTGACCTCTGACATGTTTGTGTACACACACACACACACACACACACACACACAAATGCGCTACTGTGCATACATACTCACACAGCCCAGTTCTGGAATGTTCCCTGTTCCCAGAACTTTGTGTGAATTAGGTCCCCCAATGTGAGGTACATGCACACAGCATCACATCCCAGGGTGCGTCTGTCTACCTTCTGTTGCTAGGCACCAGAAATGATGGCGCTAGAATAAAATGGCAGCTAAAGATGCTCCGAGGTGTGGCTTCTTGACAGGAAATGCACACGAGTTGCTGCGGGCCATGTGTAGGGACAGGATTGCTGTGTGTGAACAGTCAGGCCCAGTGGATGCCGCCCAGACCTTCCAAAGTGCTTGTGTGATTGAGCTGGATAGTCTTCAGTAATGCTTTAACGTTTCGATGGTGCCATATTAAAACTGGAATCTTGGTGGCATCCTTCCTAACCCTCCTCCCCATCAACACTGCTCCCTGTGCTGAGCACACACATCAATGATGAGTCCAACACAGCCCTGCTCTTTCTGAGCTCCTGGGGAGTTACAGAAATAGTCACATCAATAGGGACCCTGTGGCAAGTGTTTTAACAGAAGGTAGCCACATGGCTCTGAAGGTTTGGAAGAGGACCTAGAAGTGTTGAAAACTCCACAGAGGATGTGGATGGGCAAGTCTGTGGGGTTTTGAAGGATATGTAGGAGTCTGAGATATCCAGGGGAGAGTGTGCTCTTGGACTGAGCTCTGAGCACCCCTCTCATCCCTCTCCCTGAGTCTTTGTTGCTCCATTGAGGCAGCTCAGTTCCATGTCCTCCCATCCTTTCCTTCTCTATGCTCTGTGCTCTGCTCCCAACTGTGTCCCCTGCCACATCATGGAGAACTCTAGCCTTTGTTTCACAGCTCCTCCTAGTCCCTAAGTTGTACAGATATGGCAGACACCCTGGTCCCTGCTTCTTTTTTTCTGCCTGGTCTGGAGTCCCTGCCCCAAGGCTCTGGGGTGACCGTGGCCTTCCCTTCCCCTCAGTGCAGGCACTGGCCGCACAGGCTGCTACATCGTCCTGGATGTGATGCTGGACATGGCTGAGTGCGAAGGGGTCGTGGACATTTACAACTGCGTGAAGACCCTCTGTTCCCGGAGGGTCAACATGATCCAGACGGAGGTTCGGACCAGCCCTGTCCCCGACCTCTTCCCTCCATTTAGGTCTCTGTCGCGGAGCCCAGAGTAACACATCTTCAGGGCCTCCTTCCCCGACCATCTCAAATGTGATAGGGGTTGGGGGCTGTCGGGTGGGAGTGGCTCTTAGGTCTCTCCAAACTTCGCAGTGTTGTACAGGTGAATCGGGCGGCGGGAGGGGGAGGTGAGGGGGACGAGAGTCACATGTTCCGGAGTTTGTGTCCTCACTAGACCCGGGACTTTGAACTGTCCCTCACCACTCAGATGATCTGCTGGGAATGTTCTGGGTACAGTAGAGATGAGCTGAGGTGGTGGTTGAATTCAGCCTTGGCCGTCTTTGTTTTTCATCTTCTGCAGAGCTCAACTCCTCCTCATTCTTACATTCCTGTCTTCTGTTCCAGGAACAATACATCTTTATCCACGATGCAATCCTGGAGGCCTGCCTGTGTGGGGAGACCACCATCCCTGTCAACGAGTTCAAGGCCACCTACAGGGAGATGATCCGCATTGACCCTCAGAGTAATTCCTCCCAGCTTCGGGAAGAGTTCCAGGTAAGAGGATGAGTATGTGTGCACAAATGTGGGGTGTGTGAATGTGTGTGTGTGTGTGTGTGAGTGTGTGTGAGAGTGTGTACGTGGGTGTGTGAGTGTGTGTGAGCGTGTGTAGGTGTGTGAGTGTGTGTGAGTGTGTGAGTGTGAGTGAGAGTGTGTAGGTGTGTGAGTGTGAGTGTGTGAGTGTGCATGTGAGTGTTTGTGGGTGTGTGAGTGTGTGAGTGTGTGTGAGTGTGTATGTGTGTGTGTGAGTGTGTGTGTGGGTGTGTGTGGATGTGGATGTGTGAGTGTGTGAATCCTGGGAGTCTGGGGGTCTACCTTTCTTCCTCTTCCATTCATTACTGGGATGACAAGTTTGTGAGGCCAAGCAGGGGCACCAGGGTTTTATTTTTATTTCTTAAACGTGGGCTCTGGGGGTTGAACTCTGACCCTCATGCTTGCAAGGCAAATACTTCAGCAACTGAGCCATTAACCCGATTTGTCCCTCCCACCCCCTTTTATGAGATAGCATCTTTATATATAGCCCTGGCTAACCCCCAGTCTCAGGGTAATCCTCCTGCCCCAGCCTAGTGCTGAGATTATAGGCCCGTGCCATGATGCCTGGCTTCTGCTTTGGCTCCGGGCTTCACACTTGAACCTGCACCTGGCCTGCAGCTGTGCCAGGCTGTGCCAGGCTGTGCTAGGCTGCTGTTGCTCTTGCTGCTCCTAATGTCCACAGCAAAACACTAGCCCAGATCCCATACAGCTAGCCTTGTCCTGGAACTCACTCTGTAGACCAGGCTGGCCTTGAACTCACAGAAATCCTCCTGCCTCTCTGCCTCTACCTCCTGACTGCTGGGATTAAAAGTGTGTGCCACCACCACTGGTCCACACAGATGTTTTAAAGCCAGTCACTGGGGTTAGAGAAGAAGCCCATGATAGACCCAGATTCTGGTGGTCAGTTTTGGGTGGGGCTAGGATCATCATGCTTGTCTTAGTCAGGGTTTCTATTCCTGCACAAACATCATGACCAAGAAGCAAGTTGGGGAGGAAAGGAATTATTGAGCTTACACTTCCATGGTGCTGTCCATCATTAAAGGAAGTCAGGACTAGAACTCAAGCAGGTCAGGAAGCAGGAGCTGATGCAGAGGCCATGGAGGAATGTTCCTTACTGGCTTGCTTCTCCTGGCTTGCTCAGCTGGCTTTCTTGTAGAGCCCAAGACTACCAGCCCACAGATGGTACCACCCACAGGGGCCCTTCCCCCTTGGTCACTAGTTGAGAATATGCCTTACCGCTGGATCTCATGGAGGCATTTTCTCAACTGAAACTCCTTTGTGATAACTCCAGCTTGTGTCAAGTGGACACAAAACCAGCCAGGACAATACTGCAGGCTGCTTTCCAAAGGAATCTGTTGATCTCTGGGTACTAGAGACAAGGAGTTCCTATGTTCCCTCAGCCATTTGGCACCTGCTGACTGGCGCATTCTGGAGCCAGCATAGGGTTACTTGGGAAATGTGACTGGTGATTCTTGGAGAGGGGTATCAGCTTTGGAGATCATGACAGGCTTGGGGTCCTGGGTGTCACTGCCCTGGGTGAACCTATGTCAGGTGCTCAGGGTCTCATTCTGTCTTGACAGGGCTGTGACCAAGGCATCTGTCTTGTGCCTGGGGTTGTCTCTTGGGAAGAGGTGGGACTCAGGCTTGCATCTTTGAGAACACCGATAATCTAATGCTGATCCTCACTAGGCCTACCACATGCCAAGCCCTGGTGCACCAGGCTGTTAGTGCCTGGCATGATCTCATTTGGCTTTCCAGGAAGCCCTGTGGAAAAGGCACACCATATTCCCATTTTACAAGTGAGAAAAGTAAGTCACTTATCCAAGCCCACACTGGCTCAGGGAGACAGGTGTTAGTCCCAAAGCTCAGTCTAGCCCTACGTGGCCTGGAGATGGGCAGCTTGGCTCCCTAACTTCTTTCTACCTGGGCCTCAGTTTCTCCATCCATGGCACAGAGTTAATTATCTAACCTAAGGTCCTTTGAGGAGGCCCTGAATGGGCCTGCTCAGTGTCTCTCTCTCTCTCTCTCTCTCTCTCTCTCTCTCTCTCTCTCTCCAGACACTGAACTCAGTCACACCGCCGCTGGATGTGGAAGAGTGTAGTATCGCCCTGCTGCCCCGGAATCGAGACAAGAACCGCAGCATGGACGTGCTGCCACCAGACCGCTGCCTGCCCTTCCTCATCTCCAGTGACGGGGACCCCAACAACTACATCAACGCAGCCCTGACTGATGTGAGAGCCCGTGGCTGCAGTCGCTTTGGAACTCTCCCTCATGATGCCCATCCAATGGGACAAGTCCGTGGGAGACTTTCTTACCCCTCTCTGTCTTCTGCTCTGGACACCCAATGTTCCATTTCTGCTCCCACAGTCAGCTTTAGTGAGGCTCTGGGTGGTGGAGTTCAGGCAGGGTTGTCTCCAGGACCGGTCCCAGCAGAGCCTGGAGTGAGATGAGGACTTTGGCTGGGGATCCCTGAGGATTTGAGGTCAGGACCTGACACCTGATATTTAGAGCTAGAGGGTCCTGCTTTGTGGAGATGGGGCTGTACCCACCTCCAGGACCTGGCCTACAGTGGTGATTAGACCCTGGTCCTTATTCACTTGTGGCCTGGGGGCCCAGGAACTGGTGAGCAGACCTGTCCCCTGGCCCTGGCCCAAGGGTCTTCACCTCCTTGACTGGGCATTGCAAGTAGATCAGGGCATAGGTGCTGGGGCTTGGGGACTGGGGATGACTCCTTCTGAGGAGGAAGAATTGTGAGCATCGCTCTTGTTCCACTCCCTCTTAAAGCCAGTTGAGAGAGAAGCACAGGAGCCAGACAGGCAGAGAACCAAATGTTACAGAAAATGGGAGAGAACATGGCTTTACCTATGTAGCCATATGGGCTGTGGTCTTGGGCCCTCTGCCAGGCTGACTTGCCCTCCTACACACATTAGAGACAGGCCATCATGGGGATGAGGAGCAAGGCACCGAGAACTCACGTTAGAGAGAGCAAAGAGCCAAGGGCAGTGAGTGGTCAGGGAGGAAGAGAAGAGAGCCAGGCCAGGCTCAAGGCAACTGGAAGACCTCCACCTAGGGAGGAGAGAGCCCCGCCCTTGAGTTGTCTGAGGGAGGTAGGCTTTTTGTGGCCTACTTCCTTTGAGGGGCCCAGAGCCCCTCAGCAGGATAGCACAAGGTACAAGGCACAAGGTGAGAGGGACGCCTAGTGTTGTCTGTGAGGTTCTTGGTGTGAACTGAAGCTCTGTCTGAAGTGAGGCACATGGGAGAGGTTCACAGTCACCATTCCTCAGCCTGGCGCCATGTGTGTGCATGTACGTGTTTGGTGTCTGGGCCTACTGAAGGTCCTAGGGAGTAGCGTAGTTTGGTACGGAAGCTTAGGGTTTGGTGACCTCCTTTCTATCCATGACCTTTCACCACAGTGTGCTGTCTGGAGCACACGGGGGCTGGAGAGGTGACTCCATTGTCCAGCTAGGAAAGATCATCGATGGGAATGGGCTGCTGGTCGGTCTCTCCTTGGTCCCTGAAGCCTCGGATACCTGCTTCCAGCCATGTGTAGTGGGCCTGGCATTCCAGAGGTCTGATTCTTAGACACCAGTGCATTGTCTGAGAGAAGGGGTCGACTGGGGTCTGTTTGGGGTGGTCCGGTCTGTAGGAAAGTCTCTGGTCACCATGTGCAAGTACTGGCTTCTGAGAGGCCCTGCTCAGAGCCATCTGAGGGTCCTGCTGAGTGCTGTTTCCTCTGCAGAGCTACACACGGAGCGCAGCCTTCATCGTGACCCTGCACCCACTGCAGAGTACCACACCTGACTTCTGGCGACTGGTCTATGACTATGGGTGCACCTCCATTGTCATGCTGAACCAGCTTAACCAGTCCAACTCCGCCTGGGTGAGGCTCTCACTGGCACTGTCCCCAACGTCACCAGCTCTGCTGTCACACTCGCTCCAGGGCCTGGGTTTCCTAATCTATAAACAAGGATTTGACACGGAACTAACTCAGCTCCTTTTTTAGTGAGCACCTGGGACTGTTGTGCACACTTGATCCCATTTATAGTTGACAGTGGCTTCTGGGGAGAAAAAGGAATTAAGACCAGCAGAGGGGAGGTGCTTTCTCCAAGGTCACATAGTGGGAGGGGGCAGTGCTGTGCTCCCCAGCCCTGGAACATCCCATTCAGAATTTCTGCTTTTGCAGTGATTACTTACCCTGGGGTTTTTGAGGCAAAACAAATTCAAAGCTCCTGTTTTTTCTTTGACTTAGGGCAGGCCATGCTATTTCTTTATGCCGAAGCACATGTGTGCATATGTGTGTATTGGAAAGGGCTTCTCTGCCTCTCTCCCATCTCTAGTGTGGTCTACAGGGGCAGTGTGGGGAATGAAACCATGTCCGAATGTTAGGACCATTCTATCTCTGAGCTGGAGCTGGGCTCAGAGATGGCAAGGGGGAGGCACTGTTGGTTTGCGATAGGTGGAGTGCATGCCTGGAGGAGGGTAGCATGATGCAGGAGTCCACACACACACACACACACACACACACACACACACACACGTAGGATGCAGCTAGCATGTTAGAAGGGCGGTTTCCAGCCACATAGCCATGGGGATCATGACGCTGTCTGTGAAGAGTTTGCTGTGACCAGTCTGAATGTGCCCGTGCTCTGGGCAGTGTCCTTGTGTCCTGATGGGTGTGAGTGGTGGACAGATAAGTGTGCAGGGGAGTCTGGAGCCAGGCATTGAGCCAGGCTGGACCCCCCAGAGCTGGCATTGGAGTGGGGACCCAGCTTCTTCTCTGTGTCCCAGCCCTGCCTGCAGTACTGGCCAGAGCCAGGCCGACAGCAATATGGGCTCATGGAGGTAGAGTTTGTGTCTGGCACAGCAAACGAGGATTTGGTGTCCCGAGTGTTCCGGGTGCAGAACTCTTCTCGGGTGAGTGTCCTGAGGAGGCCCAGAGTGAGGGGCCAGGGCTGCCTTTACTGACCGTCTCAAGGTCATCAAGGGTCCTGTGACCTTCAGGCTCATGTTTCTCTGCCTGGCTTCTGTGTCTCCAGCTGCAGGAGGGCCACCTGCTTGTACGGCACTTCCAGTTCCTGCGCTGGTCTGCTTATCGAGACACCCCTGACTCCAGGAAGGCCTTCCTGCACCTGTTGGCTGAGGTGGACAAGTGGCAGGCGGAGAGTGGGGATGGTCGCACCGTGGTGCATTGTCTGTGAGTGCTCCCTGGCATCTGTGAGTGCTCCCTGGGAGGAGGGTGGATGAGAGACTAGAGACTGTCAGGGCTCTCAGGGCTAACACAAAGGAGTCCAGGCTCCAGGAGCTGTCAGAATCCCTCACTCCATGACATTACAGCATACTTAAATTTGTCCTTCATTTATACGTATGCACGTGTATGATGTATAGGCATACACATGGCACAGCCCATATCTAGAGGTCAGAGGACAACTTCATGGAGTTGGTTTTCTGTTTTTACCTTTACCCAGGCTCTGGAGCGCAAACCTAGGTCACCAGGTTTGTGGGGCAAGTGTATTTACCCCACTGAGGCATCTTGCTGGCTCCACGTAGCATACTTTAAAAACTTTTAAAAAATTACACTTTTTTAACATGTGCGCGAGCACATACATGCGTAGGCCCATGTGTGTGGTTTTGCATGACAGCTTGTGTGTGTATGGAGGTCATAGGACAACAGGAGCTGCAGGAGTCAGTTCTTTGCTTCTGTCATGTAGGTCCTGGGGATTGAACTCAGGCCATCAGTCTTAGCAGCAAGCACTCTCACCCACTTAGCCATACTGTTGACCCCATATAGCACACCCTTTGTGCCAGTGGGATTCTAGTCTTTATGTATGCATGGACACAGGCAACATTCTTTCTCTAGTGGATATCCCACTCGTTCATTTGTTTATGTGTACCTCCATTCAGAAATGCAGGTCTTCACTCATGTCTGGGCACTCCCACCTCTTTTTCATGCTTCTTGAGCTTTGCGAGCCTCCCAACGCCAGCCAGGGTCCTGTCCTCTGAGGGCTTCCCTTTAGTTTTAGTGAGAGACTCCTGCAGCAGGTGGCTAGTTAGTCTCCCATTTCCCAGGAGGCTCCTGTTGGGTCACGGGAACAGAGGGAAGTGGGAAGAAGAGGATGGGATACCTGGTGGCCATGGGGTGCCCAACACCTGTGTTTGGCTTGTGTGTCTGCTCTGTTGGCCCTGGCTGGTCTTCCCACTTCCCGTCTTGCTCTGGGTCTTCTTTGCCTCTGAGCTACCCTCCTCTGTCACTTGAAGTGTGGTAGGCTCTTTCCTCTAGGAACCTGCAGGCCAATGCTTCCTGAGGATATCTCAGACATGATACACAGTTCTGGATGCCAGTCTCAACCCTGAACGGTCTTTAACTTAGGGCTAGCTCCTGGGCTACTCATCTCTCATCTCCCTAGCCAAGTCTACGTGGCTCTTCAGCGTTACCCCCGCCTTTGGCCTCTGACCTTGCCCCTGCCTTTAGATTGCCTAGCTCCACTCCTCACTTTGGGTTCCCAGATCCTGCCCCAAACCTCTTCTGTGTTTCATTTAGCAACGGGGGTGGCCGCAGTGGCACCTTCTGCGCCTGCGCCACGGTCTTGGAGATGATCCGCTGTCACAGCCTGGTGGATGTTTTCTTTGCTGCCAAAATGCTTCGGAACTACAAGCCCAATATGGTGGAGACCATGGTGAGGAACCATGTCCCAGGCACAGCCTCTTCAGATCCCCAAACAACCCCCACCAGGTTTCTCAGAACCTACATACTCTTGTCTGGTCCCCAGCTTTGGGCCTCCATTCTAGTCCTGGGTTGTTAGCATGTCTTCCTCATTCCCCCTTTTTCTGGAGGTTGGCCAGGGCTCAAGCTGATCTCTTTCCCCAGGATCAATATCACTTCTGTTACGATGTGGCCCTGGAGTACCTGGAGGCTCTGGAGTTGAGATAGCAGGCACCTGGTCTGGGACACCCAATGAACACCCAGGGCATGGCCCATCATCCCAGACTGATGAGGAGGGCCTGTGGCCCCAACTTTGCTCAGCCATAATTCCACAGGGAGAACACTGGAACGGATGCTGCACTATCTTGGTGACCCCAATGGGAAGGCTGCAGGCCAAGGAGGAACTTTGCAAGAGCGTATCAGCCCCACCTCCAGAGGGCCCCTGCAGACCTGTGCAGAGAAGCTTGCCTGGGACAGCGGCACTGGCCAAAATTGCTAGTGCTGGGGACCCCAGGCCAGGCTCTTCTGCTCCATTTCAATCCTTGGCAAGAGATGAATGAGAGTCTGCAGAGAGTGCCCAAGGTTTGCACCCAGTGTGGTCCCTTCTGTACATGGTGGAAACTTACTGGGATTTGACAGGGGCTGAGTCTCAGCTGGCTGAGTTCCTGAGAGTCCTGAAGCTGGGACTCCTTCCTGTCTTGCCAGTGGGACATGCTGAGCATCCTGCAGCTCTGTTCTCCATCCCACTGCCCCTACAGACCCAGGAGTATTGTGCTCGACATGCTTTCCTCCTGCTTCTGAGCTTATCCTGCAACAGGACCTGTGCCTCCCTCCTGGGCTCCATCCCTGCCTGGCCCAGTATATGCAGAATGATACACTTCAGCTCCCTCTTCCCTAGCCTTCAGGTCTCCATGGCTTGGTCCTACTCAGCTTGGGCCTGTGACAATCCACAAGGCTGAATCACAGCCCCTGGGGTTGAGGTCCCTGTGGCTCTTGGTGAGGCTGCCACTGGATGGGGGTGGGGTAGAGCCGGGCTGGTGCCAGCTACTAGAGTACAGAGAAAGAAGGGGTGCTTTGGGATGGGGGACCAATGCTTTTTTTTTGGATGTTGTTATTTTGTTATTTTTTCATGGGAGGGTGGGAAGTTCTCTTTATAATGGGGTAGGCCACACCCCCATTTCGTGCCTCAATTTCCCCATCTGTAAACTGTAGATATGACTACTGACCTACCTCACAGGGGGCTGTGGGGAGGTGTAAGGTAATGTTTGTGAAGCGCTTTGTAAATAAATGTGCTCTCTGAATGCCACCCAGTGGCTCTGTGTGTGTGATGGGTGCCTACCTAGCCTCCTGGGGCAGTGTGACTCAGAAGCCTAGATCCTAGGCTTGTTTTGGCCTTTCTATTCACCAAACAGCAGATTTATGGACCAGGGCATCACTCAGAGTCCTCTCAAAGAGGTTGTTCCTGCAACACAGTACTTATCAAGAGTATCTTAAGAGAGGAAAGGTTAGTCTGGGTTACAGCTCAAGGGTACAGTCCACTGTAGTGAGTGTTTTGTAGTTCGGTTTCAGTTGCTATGATAAACACCACAACCAACAGCAGCATGGAGAGAAAAGCATTTATTTCATCTTACAGGTTGCAGTCCATCACGAGTGAAGCCAAGGCAGGACCTCAGAGCAGGACTCGGAGGCAGAAACCAAGGAGGAACACTGTTAATTGGCTCACATTCAGCTATAGCTCAGGCCCACCAGCCTAGGAATGGTTCTGCCCACAATGGGCTTGACCCCAACCCCATCAACCATTATGCAAAACCAGTTTCTCCAAGACAGGAGCACAGGCCAGTGTGGTGATGGAGGGGAACCTATAGTTGGAGTTCTATTTTCTCAGGTGTATCAGGTTGACAACCAGGATTAGGCATTGCAGTGGGGAAGGCACGGTGTGTGAGTGTGTGTGTGTGTGGGGCACGGAGAGGGATGCAGGGCCTCAAGCAGCTGTTCACATTGCATTTGAAGTCAAGAGGCAGAGAACAGGGGCTGAGGAAATCCCTTAATGGTTAAGAGTGGCTTGCTAGGCAAGCATGAGGACCCGAGTTCAAATCCTCGGCACCCACATAAAAGTTGGGTGTGGCCCACATGTCTATAACCCCAGCATTGGACAGTGAGGACAGATGGGAGCTCACTTGGCCAGCCTAGCCAAAACAGTGAGCTTCAGGTCAGTGGAAGAGGATGTAATGTGGTCAGCAACAGAGGAAGAGACCACATGTCTCCCTCTGGCCTCTGCGTGGGTACACATGGGATGTGTGTTACCCCTAAAATGAGGAGCAGACAATGACGGATTTTGGTCTCAATTCCCTTTCTTCTTTTTGTTTGGTTCAAGACTCCAGCCTTGGAATGGTACTTCCCACAGGTAAGGTAGGTCTTCCTTCCTCAATTAATGCAATCGAGGTGTACTTAGAGGCTTGACAAGATTAAGCTTTGGAAGCCATTCCGCAGGCAATAGGCTTCATCTTGAGGTCTCAAGCTGCCTGCCATTGCCCCCAGGGGGGAGGTTGGGGTCCAGGTCAGCTCTGTTGTTGGAACAGTAGGAGTTCAGCTGGCTTATTCAGAGCTGACCTGTAAACCTTACCTGATAGACTCAGATGTGTGTCAGAGAGACTGGTCAAGCCATGGCATAGAACTTGCTTCCACCAATAGAATGTGTTGGAAATGGCAGAGTGCGGAGTTCAGGTCCCAGACCCTAGGCACTCATTTTTGCATTGTCCTGGAACAATGCCCTGTAAGGAAGCCTGTGTAGCCTACTGGGTGATTGAGAGGACCTAGAGGGGACAGAGCGCATCCCCTAAGAGTTAATAGTAGCTGCCAGGCCTGTGAATGAGGAGGCCATTGACAACCTTCCAGCCCAGCTGATCTGTTGGGTAAATATGGTTAATTAGAAGGGGCTGCCTGACCAACCTCTAGAACCCAGAGTGATTCTAAACCCTTCTTTCTTACGTCGGGAAGTACGGGGATTATTTGTTACACACCAAAAGCTAACTGATGCATGTGTGTTATGAATGGTGTAGACATTGTTTTTTTCTTTGCTCCACACAGTGTTGAACTCCTTGAGTACAGGGAAGGCTTCTGTGTTTACCTTACTAAATCTATTGACTAACAAAGGGTGTGCTTATCTTGAAGTTAGTGTTTCAGAATTCTTGGCATTTGGAGAGAAGGAAGGGACAAAGTGTGGGTCTGCTCTTCTGAGCTCATGAAGTCTTTCAGAGGAATTGGGGCCCAGCTATATATTGAGAGGAGTACCAGCTCAGATCCAGAACCAACAAGCCACCAAGGATGTTTTTCTTGGCCTCACAGTCAGACACCAGGAAGTGACCATGCATGGTCCCCTAAACAGCCCACAATGAATATAATGGTACCTTTTTGCAGGATTGACTATGAGGAAGACTGAGTATGCTTCACTCTCTACTGACACAATTGTCCTTTGATAAAAGACATTTTACCTTACAATATAGGCGGTCCCTGGCTTACAATAGTTCAACTTAATGACCTTTTGTTATGTGTATATGTGTGGGTGTGCATGTGCACCAGAATGTGTGTGAGGTTGTTCTGTTATGTGTATATGTGTGGGTGTGCATGTGCACCAGAATGTGTGTGAGGTTGTTCAGAGGACAGTTCTTGCTACCATGTAGATCCTGGGGGTGGAGCTCAGGACACCAGGCTTGGAAGTAACTGTCCTTGTCTGCAGGCCATCTCACTAGCCTTTAATACATCAGTGTGCACTTTATAGTGATGCTGGATGGTAGTCATGTGACCAGAGGGCAAGCCACCCATAATCTTTGGGTAGTTTAGGTAAGTGTCTTAGTTAGGGTTTTACTGCTGTGAGCAGATACCATGACCAAGGCAAGTCTTATAAAGGACAACATTTAATTGGGGCTGGCGTACAGGTTCAGAGGTTCAGTCCATTATCATCAAGGTGGAAGCACGGCAGCATCCAGGCAGGCATGGTGCAGGAGGAGCTGAGAGTTCTACATCTTCATCTGAAGGCTGCTAGCAGAATACTGGCCTCCAGGCAGCTAGGGTGTTGGTCTTAAAGCCCACACCCACAGTGACACACACCTACTCCAACTGGGCCACACCTTCTAATAGTGCCACTCCCTGGGGTGTGCATACACAAACCATCACAGTGGGTTAAAGGTTCTTTTGACTTAGGAGAGTTTCAATTTATGATTGAGTCTAACATAGTAGAAGTCAAGAGGCTCTGGAACTGAGCCCCTGGTGAATAAAACAGCGTATACTCACATACATGCACATATATATGAATGCTTCAAGTCACACAAAAGAATTAATCAGGATTAGAACCCATGTCATATGAATTCAAAGCCATGGCTCTTGTAACTGGTCCAGAAATTCCCACAGATTTAGACCTAAACCACATCAGTTGCTGGACACTCTGCTCATTCTTGATACTCATGGAAGCTGCTTAGCCACAGATACTGCAGCAGGTTTAATTGGGGCTCACAACCAAATATCCTCCTGGGCTCGGTGTTTGGCTCTTGTAGACCTGTAGAAAATGTTGCTGAATGAATGATTGAAAGCCTCTACTCTGCAGGGGCAGCCTGACTCAGCAGAGCGGAGGAGCTGGGAGAGTCTTTTCAAGAAAATAAAGTGCATCTCAACTCACTTCCCACTTATCCCCAGGGGTGGGAAGAGGAATCTGTCCAGGAATTTTATTTTCTGTTCATTTGGAAGTGGAACAATGTGGTTTTCTTGAGCTGTGTTTGGTACGTGTCTGCATTTTCTTTTTTAAGCGAGATGGAGACAGCATTGACTCCTTAAGGCTCCAGCCTAGGCAAACCTCTCTTCGGAAAGGCATAGAACTCACTTCTCGGACCTCTTCTTTGATAACTGCTTGTCCGACTCCCAGCTTCCATACCTCTGCCCCTCCCCTCCCCCACATACCCTACTCCATCTGCTCCTGTCCCTGCACCAACCTCTTTTGCACCACCTTGAGATTTTGGAACTGGTCCCTTGACTATGTTGTCAGAGGGAACAATGCTGGAATCAGTCAGTAGAGGGCGCTAGACAGACTCGAGGGTCACTGCAGTAGGAAAGACTTATCCCTTCTAGGATGGGATTCTCCTTCCCTCTTTGTGTCCCTACCAGAAAGGCAAAGACCCAGTTCCCATTTCCTCTGTGACACATGTGGGACAGCTCCAGATATCCCCCCAGCCATCCCTGTTTCCACTTGGAAGTCTTTTTTATAGATCAAACATACATGCTTAGATCATGCTTCCCCTCTGAGGGCCATTTACATAGGCCAGGAAAGCCCACAAGGCCTGGCCAATTTCTTAGCCACTGTAGGCTGTGTGTTCTGGTGGTATGTCTCCCTTGTAGCAGAAGTATGAATTAGCTGAATGATGGAGGATAATCTCCTGAAGCCATCCTTTTAAAAATTTTAAACATCTGTCTGTCTGTCTGTGTTTTGCCATGGCATGTGTGTGGAGGTCAATGGACAATTTGTGATAGTCAGTTCTCTCTTTCCACCATATGGGTCTCAGGGATCGATCCAAGATCATCAGGTTTGGCAGCAATCACCTTTATCTGCTGAACTATCTCACCAGCCCTTCCATTTGTTTCTTATTTACTTTACCCCGGAAGAAACTTAACTGCCTTTCCTCATTTGCTGCCCCTGGGTCTTTAGGCCTCTCTTTGGCTGCTTTAGTGATTAACTGTCCTTTGCTGGAATATTATTCTTGATATTAAAAACCCTCAAGTTCATGTTCATATTATTATGGACATGAGCTCTGTCCCCTGATTGGGTCCTTATTGATACTGACTAGGGGAAAGGTGGTCCCAGGAGACAGATACAAACAGATGGGACTTTGATTGATTTCATTGTACCCTTGGCCTCGAGCAAAGTGTTGAGCTCCTTGCCAACAGGAAACCGGAGACTCATAATCTACAGCATGGCGGTACTGTAATTATGCAGTCACCTGTGATGGACTTTGATTCAATGCCAGCTGAAGCATATGTCTTGGGTGCCCTGGTAACTTCTGTGCTTGGCCATTATCTCAGTTCTGGTGACCGTGGGGCACGTATGTGGTGGTGGGGGGTGGATCCTTGAGTGCACTGGGACACACTCTCTAGAAAGCACGTGACAAAGCCGGGTCATTGAATGCTCAAATGCTCAGCTTAGATGATAGTTGAAGAGCCGTGGTGTTTCTGAGTCACCTGCAAAGGCATCTTTGACTTTGTGTAGCCACGGGGATGATATTGCTGAAAACTGAATCATAAAATTTGACTGTGTGGGTTGCATCGTTAAAATTTACAATGCCAGCAAATGTCTTATGGGAAATCTTGGGGATGATTCAAGGAAGACTTCAGCCCTCACACTTGAAATAGTGACATTTTGATTGGATTCAGTGGAATGGAGACTCTAGGATCTTTGAATCACCCAGAGGAGCCTCCCCTGCCCAAAAAAAAATTGACTTTTTTGTGTGTGTTTGAGGAGACTGATTTTCCTTTGTCTAAAAAACTCTGTGATGACCTTATATGGGACAGATTCCTTGAAAGGGGATGGCAGATCTTTTAAAGACAGTTCGCAGAGACACTTGGTTACAATTATTATATCCATAAATAAGGCCAGATCCTGTTGTGCTTCAAGGGGTCAGGTGTACACTGAGACAGGAGAGCAGACAGTTTACACAGCAAGAGGGATACAAACATTTGTTAATGGCTACACTCGACGTAATCCTTGGGCATGGCCTGCATGTGGAAGGCCATCATAAGGATGGAAGGGACTACACAGTCATTCTGAATGTATGGGGGGCACAGCAGGGATTTAATGTGCTGATTCTACAGCTGGAGTTGGTTCTGACCTCCTTCTTGGTTGCTTGGCTGAAACTTAGCCATGGAGGTGGCTTGGGTTTTATTAAGTTGAGATGTGATAATGCCCAATGACATAATGTGGAGGAAGGGCCTCAAAAGCTTAAGGAGACAGGTACTGGAGGGACATTTAACAGGTTTGACATGCATAGCCCATTCCTCAAACTATGGAGCATAAAAATTCTAAGAAGATAGACTCATAACTAAGGCGTTGGGGAGTTTATGAAGGGGGGGAGAGCTTGTGTCTTACTGAGATGCTGTGGATGTTCACTTTTGAAGTCCAGTGTGACCCTAGCATACTCTTGTCTGTACAGGCTTCCAGATTTCATGGGAATGACAAGGCCTTGTATTAGCAGAGGTCGAATGTTCTCTTTTAATAACCCAAGGCAGATGAGAGAATTCTTCTGGAAGGCAGCATGGATATCCCAGAACTTGAAAATGTTGGCTCACCGGGATCTTTGGTAACAACTCTCTGGTCATCATGTCCCAGGAAAGAAATAGATGGACCACCTACTGAATTACCAGTTGTTTTATATACAGAAAAATCAACCAATGTACTAGTAGTGTATTGGCCAACACCTGACTTGGATCACATACCTGTGAGTAGTGGCCTGTCTCCCAGTTCCCAGACATAAACCAGTTCATTGACTAGTGTCTCTTGGTTGGCGAGGATGCCAAGCTCCTGGGGAAGCTTCCTGTGGCAGTGCCATAAGTATGCTCCATATGTCTCCCTTACAGGGTCCTGTAGTCCTTTATTAGTAAGACTACCCTTAGGGAAAGATGGCACCTCTACCCTTGGAGGTTACTACGTACTTATTTTGGAGCATGCCTGATAATTTCTAGGGCACAGAATATTACCCATCAAGGTGGTGACTTAGGTAGGTGATTGATGCTTGGCTAAAGTGAACAGTTAGTCCTTTCCTGTTTCAGAATGGATAGTTGAAATGGACATGCTTGGTCATTGGGAGAAACCCTAGTTTGGGCCTCTGACCCATGAAGTAACGTCCATTATGGAGGAAGAACCTAAACAGAAGTTCTTGGATCTTTCTCTCTCTGTCATGTGTGTGAACTGGATCTTTCTGTCTCCCTCTGAGACCTGCAGAGATTAGCGAAGGCCTGCCATGTGGAAGTGGTGAACTCTGACCCGCTCCCGTGGAACTTGCC
Source organism: Rhynchomys soricoides (assembly GCA_019843965.1). Classification (NCBI taxonomy): domain Eukaryota; kingdom Metazoa; phylum Chordata; class Mammalia; order Rodentia; family Muridae; genus Rhynchomys; species Rhynchomys soricoides. Next base: position 1,686,658 of record JADRCH010000213.1, on the reverse strand, counting down.
TGGGCAGGGTGTGTGGGGATGTGGAGAATGACTGGATTAGTGTACCTTCAAGGGGTGACTCCAGCTGTACCTGGTCTCTCCGATAAAAAGGCGGACGGAGTAGATCTGGGAGAGAGGGGAGGTGGTGGGGAGGGGCTGGAAGGAGAGGAAGGAGGGAAAACTGTGGTCAGAATGTAATATGTGAGAGAAGAATAAATGAAAAGACCCTCCTCCCTAAACAAAAACCAAAAATAAACAAACAAAAAACCAAACCGAACCCCCAAACAAACAACAACAAAAAATCTTTTAAAAATCATAATTTTTAAAAACCAATCTCACACGTGTACACTTTGCAAACTGTTGGACTTCACACCTCCACCCCCCCCACCTCACCAGCTCTGATCCTTCTCCTCTCTCCAACAAAACTCCCTCACATTCTTGTCTGTACACTTGGGTCTACCAAGATTTCCCAGGGCCACGTGGGGTCTGCAGCTCTCTCCTGGGGTCTAGTGGGCTCAACAGAGGAAACATAGTTAAAGACAATGGTTCTCCAGAATCTATGGATAGCCAATAGTTCAGAGGTAAAGGGTGAGGCTCCGGGAGACCCCTCCTCCTCCCTGACTGGTCGTTGATAGGGCTGGCCTAGTGTGAGTCCAGTGTTGGCAACTGTAGCTTTTGTGTGCTAACAATTACAATCCGTGTGTTCAGTCTAAGGAATGGGGTGTCACTGCCCTTCACCCCATCTTCCAGTCCTCTCTCGATTCCTGTCCTAATTTTTTTGTCATGTTTCCGAGCCTTAGAGAGGAGGTAGCATAAGTGACTTGTTTAGACTTAAACTCCTGTCACTTATTTTCTACATCTTCTGAAGAAAGATTTATTTTTATTTTTACATGTATAAGCTTTACCTGCATGTATGTATGTGCACCGTGTGCCCACCTGATCCTCTGTGGGTCAGAAGAGGGTACTAGATCCCCTGGAAATGCAGTTATAGACGGTTGTCAGCTGCCATGTGAGAGCTGGGAACTGAAACCACGTCCTCTACAAGATCAGCAAGTGATCTTAACTGCTGGGATGTCTCTTCAGCTGGTGTTTTACATCTCGAGCAGCCACGAGCCTCTGAATTCACTACTTACTGTCCATTGTAAGCAGTGTTGTTTTCTAGCTACGGCTGTGGTTGCTTTCATCTGTGTTTAAGCATGGATGTTTAAAGCTCTTTTTTAGGTCGATTACTTTATTTTATGTGTGTGTGTTTTGCCTGCATGTATATATGTGCATCATATGCATACCTGGTGCCCATGGAGGTCAGAAGCAGGTATCAGATCCCCTGTTTCTTGAGATATAGATAGTTGTGGGGTGCCACCCAGTGCCTGGGTCTTCTGCAAGATCAGCAAGTGGTCTTAACTGTTGATCATCTTTCCAGTCCCCTCATCCACAATTATTTAGAATGTAGTTTGCGGCTCTGTCAGTTTAATTAACCATTAGAGATGTATTCACTGCCTGGGCCCACAACCTCTCCAGATCTGGGTTGGTAGCCAGGCTTACAATGCCTTTATGGGGCCCACAGAGTGGACCCAAGCTTTGTAGCCATCGATCTTTCTACAGCCTTTTTCCCTGTACCAATTCCCACATGCTGTGAAATAACCCTTACCTTCTACCTGGAAGGGGCAACAATCTACAATCCCAGTCTTGCTTGGTTGGTGCTATCCCCCAGTCTCTTGCCATTGCCCTCCCATTAAACAGACTGTAACTAGTATTCATCTTGAGAATCTGAAAGCCTCATGCCAGCACACTAGACCAATGGCAAGCTGATCAGTCCCAGTAATTAACAGGTAAAACATGTAAACGAGAGGTTGGAAATCAGGTTCCACAGAATCTCAGAGGCTTTGCTGTCTTGGGAAGTTCGAGGGTTCGATGGTGTAGAAGACACAGAGATGTCCGCTGTAAATGACATGTCAATCATGAAGAAAGACACAGCACTTGATAGGCTTTTTCTCAGATGCAATCCATGACACATGGGTGAATGTTAACTTTTGCGTGGTGCTTTGGACTGAACACCAGGCTTTGCACATGTTAGGCAAGGGGCTCTACCATTGAGCTACACCCCCAGCCCAGTATTTTCTACTCAAGTTATTGGCGAAACCCCCTTTAGGCTTTGAGTTTTGAGGGGAGATCATAGCAAACGTTTCTAGTCAAGTCCTAGTCTCTTGGTTTTAATGACTGAGGGGAGCCACTCTTGATTCAAGTGTCCTTGGAAGGTAGGAATGTTGTGGAGTCCCTGGCAAGTCCCAAAGGTGAATCCCAGGACCAGCCTCGAGGCTCTCAAAGTGAACTTCCTCTTTTACTTAGAACACATGTCTTCTGGGTAGTACTTAGATGCAGTAGAGGCTAGCTGTCAAAACATGGAAACTAGGTAGCTGTACAGCCTGTGGATCCATTTAGGTTTGCTTCTCTTTCTTTTAAAGATTAAACAACATTATGTGTGTGTGTGTGTGTGTGTGTGTGTGTGTGTGTTGGGGTATGTACACATGAGTGCATGTGTTCGCAGAGGTCAGAAGAAGGTGTGGGATCTTATGAAGCTTGAGTTATAGGTTTTTGTAAGCCACCTGATGTGGGTGCTGGGACTTGAATTCTGGTCCATAGCAAGAGAAGCAGTTACTCTTAGCTGGTAACCCATCTCTCCAGCCCCTCACTTAGGATTCTCCTTAACAACTAGTTATAAGGTTAGCTATGAGCAGCAGCTCTTTCTCGTCCTCTGAGAATGACACTGAAGGGACCTCGCTACAGTGAATCTGGATGCTTACTTGTGAGTTAGGGGCTAAAACTCCTTAGCATTGATTTCTGCCTTTTCTCTCCCAAATCTGGCACACTTTTGTGTAGAGTTTCCTGTGACCATCTGTCTGAAGAATGAAACCCCAAGACTGGTGTGCTTCTGCAAACCTTCTGGAAGATAAGGTGGAGTATGATCACTGCATCGAGAGGACTTTAGAATGCAATGTGAAGGAAATTCATTTTACTAGGAGAACCTGACGTGGAGTGCGTGGGAGGAGAAATGGCCGAGAAGCACGGATATCTCCACTGATTTTAAGAGCAGCTAATGGTATGGTCTGGCTGGAAGGTCAGGGACTTTGAGGCTGCAGAAGGGGAAGGCCGCTGACAGGGAATTCTGGAAAAGACACGCCCAGATGGACCCCTCAGGATAGGCTTAGAAGTGTAGACTCGTGTCCCAAGCAAATGCTCACCAAAGGGCATCTACTGGAATGACCATAGGCTCCATGTCTGTCAGCTAACTTCTTTACCCAGCTGCCCATGTTCTTGGCAGGTGGGAGTTAGCGGTGGAAGGATTGGGTGTCCAATGGATGAGGGGCTCTTATAGATGGGGTGTATGATATACATTCCCCCTAACCACAATCCATCCTCTATGAAGGCCTGCTCTAGTTGCAGCCACTGCTAGGTGTTCAATCCCCCAATAGTCCTCCAATAGAAAAGACAATGGGAACCCAGAGTTTGACTTGTCCCTAGGATTGGACCAGCCAGCTCCCAGGTGTCAGGCTGACTTCACTGTGCTTGTTCCATCATGGACAAGGGTTCTCTCTTACTGGGATAAAATACTTTTCTGGATATGGATTTGCTGCTCCTGATGGTGATATTTATGTCCCCACCACCGGTCACGGACCTGAAATCCTCGCTCAGCACTGGCACGATCTACACAAAATTGCTCTTTCTCAAAGAATGGACTTCACAGCAGAGAAAATTGAATAGTGGGCTTGTCCATGGAATTAACCAGTCTTACAGCACAGCTCATCACCTGCAAGTAGATGACCTAATTAAAAGGTAGAAGGGCTTACTGAGGGCTCAGGTGTGGCGCCAGTTGGGAGATGAGCTTTGAAGCAGACACTGTTGTAAACTGTTGTTTCTCTTCCTCTGAGAGTGCATGGTCCACTAATGAAGGAAAGGCACTGGGAGGGATCCCATGCCTACAAAAAGATGATAGTAAATACAAGAGACTATAGAAAATGAAGCAGTTTTTAATCTATGCCCGTGTAGAGAAAAGGCAAAAGGGGCTGCATGCTGATTGGATGCTGGTCATTAGTTTTGAAGTCTCTGGATAGTGGGAACTTCCTTGCTGTATTCCCATTGGCTAGGATTTTCCCACTTGTTAAATTCCCCATCCTTTTGGTTGAGAGAGTAAAGCAATATTTAATTTGGGGCTTGTCTTAGTTAAGGTTTTATTTTCTGAAGAGACATCATGACTATGGCAACTCTTTACAAAAGACAACATTTAATTGGGGCCAGTTTACAGTTTCAGAGATTTAGCCCATTATTGTCATGGTGGGAAACATGGCAGTGTGCAGGCGGACATGGTGCTGAAAAAGCAGAGTTCTATATCTTGATTGACAGCAGAAGAGGATTATGTTCTACACTGGGCAGAGCTTGAGCAAAGGAGACCTCAAAGCCTGCCCCTACAGTGACACACTTTCTCCAGTAAGGCCACTTCTTCCCCATCAAGGCCACACCCACTCCAACAAGGCCACACCTCCCCAGCAAGGCCACGCCTCCTAATAGTGCCACTCCCCATGGGCCAAACATTCAAACACATAAGTCTACGGGTAGTAGAGCAGGGGCTGGGGAGGTGGGCACACCTATTCAAACCACCACAGGGCTTAAGATCACCTTTTTTGAGTGTGGGCTCAGTCACAAAGATGACTACCTGTGCTTTCCTATGCCCAGAGTTCTGAGACCAGTAAATTCCAGTTGCCAGCTAGGGGAAGGCCTGGAGCCTCTCACTTACCCATAATTCTGATAAATTCTAAGTGTGAAGCACACTGAAAATGGACCAGAACAATTTATTTCTTACACAGCGTGGGCCTGCTTGCTGGGATTTTCCTTGGGGATCTCTGGCTCAGCTGAGTTCGAGGGTTCAGGCAAAGGGAAGAGTGCAAGCAGGGATGGGGGTCTCCTCCACCTTGGTGGTCTCCTCAGTTGCCCCTCTGTTGCTCCAAGACACTGCACCCGCTGACCTACACTGAGTAGGGCCTGGGCTGAGCCCACCAGGGGCCCAGCGAGGAGTGTGGCAGTGTTCAGGAGAGCAGACCTCTTCCCAAGCAGCAGAGTTACAGCTCTTTTGATAGAAGCTCTCAGACAATGGAGTAGTTCTCACACCTTTATTCCTTCTGGATAGAATCTCTCCTATACAGTTTGGGATGGTCTAATATACAGTTTGGGATGGGTCAGTGTCTGACAACAGGTACTTCCCATTGGCTTGGTCTGAGAGTTTAAGGGTACCTTATCTGCATGTGGGAGGGCTTCGTGTGTTGTTCCTACGTGACAGACCTCTCTACAGGGGTCCATGGGGATTGTACTTGACAGGAGTCAAAAGGCCTCCCGGGAGCATTGGCAAAACGCTTTCAGGTCCCTTGCGGGTTGCTCCACTGGGTTGCCCGGAGTTAAGCCTGTGCTCGACTGAGTGTCAGACTGCCTGTCACAGACCACTGCCCCACAACACAGTCTGTTCCAAGTAGAAGACGGAAGCATTACTTAAAGAGGTGTTTCAAGTGTTCCTTCCTTGGGAAGAGGCAAGTGTTCTCTCTTCCTAAGGTCTCAATGACAAACCAAAGTACAATTCCACCACAGTTCACCCTGCGGATCCGAGTTGATTAGGCTTACTTATAGAGCATGAGTGAAGGGTTACTGACAGGAGCCTGAGTGGCCCTAAAGTGGCGACACTGGAAAGGTAAAGCTTTCACGCAGCATGGATGATGGCTTCCCGGTAGATCAGTGGTTCTTACCCTTCCTAATGCTTTGAGCCTTTAATCAAGTTCCTCATGTTGTGGCGACCCCCCAACCATAAAGACATTCTCATTGTTATTTCATAGCTGTAATTTTGCCACTGTTATGAATTGTACAGTAAATATTATTTGGAGATAGAGGTTTCCCAAAAGGGTCACTACCCACAGGTTGAGAACTGCTGCTTTAGACGCAAGATGGAGCCCTCCTCAGTAAAGCTCTCTAAGTCAATACACATTGGCTGAGAAGCATGGCTGGACTTTCAGGGGTGTCTATGATTCCCTACTATTCCCTTCTGTGATCTGATGAAGAGGCTAGCTGTTTGCTGCCGTCTATGGCAAGGAAATAAAGAAACTCTTAAAAGTACCACCGAGATTGAGTGTATTCAATGACTAAGACTTGAAGGGAGGGAAGGTCTTGCCCAGGGAAGGGATCCAGACCATTGAAGTTTATTGGCTAGAGATGAACACAGGCTAGACCTGGCCCAATGGGGCAAGGCCGGTGGGCATGGTACAGTCACCTAGGGTACTGATGACGTTGTATGATGCCTGTTGGGACTGGCTGAAATTCTGGGAAGCCACTGCTGCTGCTGAGAGCGTTCTCAGTATGTTAGGGCTGGGAGGGTAGATAGCCATTGGGGGAGGGGTGAAGGGGAGTGAGTTGAGGTTCCTGTTGATCTTGCCTTGGAAGCCAGATGTAGGCATGCTGCTGCTGTGTAGGGAGGTGCTCCGTGTTACAGGAGTAGCAAGAAGCAGAGAGCCCTGGGATGAGATGGGGCTGGTGATCGTGCCAGTGCCCATGTGTACTTACATCTAATGGTGTGAGGCCTGGGAGACCCGGAAAGCTGCTCAGCATCCAGCCCCATGAGGATTACCTGGCCCGATGTCATCAGCACTGAGGATAAAAAACAAACCCTCAAATTCACAAATGTAAAAACAGATGCCCCCAAAGAGGAAGCCACTTGATAGTCTTGCTGATAATCCAGGCTTCTAGACTCCTGGTGTGGCCTTTCAACCCTGTGCAGAAGGTGAGGACAACTCACCCACAGGTGGCTGGCATTCTCTAAGTATCCTGCTTTCCCCCCTCTTTTTCTGTTGCTGATGATATAACACATCACCACACATGAAGTTGTGAAGGAAAGAGGCTCATGTTGCTCATGGTTCTGGAAGTCCAAAGTGGTGATAGCTTTCTTGTTGGCTGAGGCTGGAGGTAGCCAAGATGTCTTAGTTGTCTTCTCCTGTTGCCTGATAAACGTTCCTGACAAAAGCGACTCAAGAAGCCATACATGGTGGCACACACCATTCATTCCAGCTCTTGGGAGGCAGAGCTCTGTGAGTTTAAGGCCAGCCTAGTCTACACAGTCTATCTCAGGGCAACTTGGGGACTATATACAGTGAGATCATGACTCAAAAAAAGAGGGGGTTAAAGAAGAAAGGATTTATTCTGGATCATAGTTCAAGGTTCCAGTTGAAAGTCACAGTTTGAGGCATTAGTCTTTCATAGTGTGGAAGTCACAGCTGCAGGAGCCTGAGGCAGGTGGCCACTCCAGCCATAGTCAATAAGTTTAGAGCTGTAAATGCATGTGCTTAGCCCACTTCCTCCTTTTTATATAATCCAGGATCCCAGCCAAGGGAATGGTGCTGCCTGTAGTGGATGGGCCTTCCCACTTTGATTAACTCAGTAAAGCTAACACCCTCACCAGCATGTCTAGAGGCTAACTTAATCTAGATCTGTGGCTCTCAATCTTCCTAACACTTTGACCCTTTAATACAGTTCTTCATGTTATGGTCACTTCAACCATAAATTTATGTTCATTGCTACTTCATAACTGTAATTTTGCTACAGTCCCAAATCATAATGTAAGAATATGTGTCTTCTGATGGTCTTAGGCGACCCCTGTGAAAGGCTCATTTGACTTCCAAAGGGATCAATACCCAAAGGTTGAGAATGGCTGATCTAGATAATCCCTCACAGGTATGCTTAGAGGCTTGTCTCCTAGGTAACAATACAGAAAGGCCTCACATAGCAAATGATGGAGAACTTGGGTGTCCACATGTCTCTTTCTCTTCCTCTTCTTCCTCCTCTTTCTCCTTTTCATCTTCTTCCTCCTCTTGCTCTTCCTCCTCCTCCTCTTCCTCCTCCTCTTCTTCCTCCTCTTCCTCCTTTTCATCTTCTTCCTCCTCTTGCTCTTCCTCCTCCTCCTCCTCTTCTTCCTCTTCCTCCTCCTCCATCTCTTCTCCCTCCTCCTCTTCTTTTCCCTCCACCTTTTCTCGCTTTCCCCCTTTTGAGCCAGAGTCTCATGTAGTCCAGGCTGGCTTTGAACTATCTATATAGCTGACGATGTTCTTTAACTCCTGATCCTCAGGCTTCCACGTCTGAAGTGCTGGGATTATAGGCCTTCTCAGCCTGTTTCCCCCCCTTATGCAGCAGTCAGGATCCAATCCTGGGGCTTTACCCGATGACCGAGTTTAATCTCTATCCCACCCCTCAACAAAGGCCCATTGCTGAACTCTAGAGTTGGATTATGTCCAGTCTCTTCACACCTTCCAATAGGGATTAAATCTCAGAGCATGAAGCCTCGGGGGGACATGCTCGTGCCACATCCAAACCACAGTGCTTACTAAGTCCCAGCCATTTCCCACTGCAGCCATCTGTTGTTAAACTTCGATTCTGAGTTGCTGAGAAGCCACCGAGAGGATTGCACCCGACACGTACTGGTGATATCGCCGAGGGGCAGGCACTAAGGCCAGCTGGTTCTAGCACCATCCTTCTTCCATCCGACCCTCCTGCAGGCTGCTGGCTTTCCTCACCATCAAGGGCAATTCAAATCCTTCTCCCACCTTCCTCCCCTGCCTCCCTTGCCAGGGCTACAATCATCTCCCCACTGGGACTGGGTGACTTGACTTCTTCCAGAGTCCCTTCCTTCCCAGCACCTGTAGCTAGCCCGGGAACAGACAGCGTAGCCACCACCACTGACCGCGAATGGTTCTGCTCCCCTGGCTGAGACCATGAGTTCCCACCCTCTGGATAACTTCCTTGCTGCCTCTTGATGGGTTTGCCCCTGCCGTGAGTTCCTTTCCTCCCTCCCATTTACTTTCCCCTCCTTCCTCTCCCCACTTCTCAGTCCCCCATACTTTATGCATACAGGTGGCCCAACTCTCCCCTCGATTTAGTTTTAATTGAAATTATTTTCTTGAAACCCTTAGGCCTGTGGAGAGCTTTCAATCTGTTTGCCCCGCCATTCTGGATTAGCACTGAATCTGCTCAGCCAGCAAGACTCCTCACACCGCTCGCCAGCTCTAATAGTCGATTTTGCAGAAGCCACACAGATGCTGCCAGTGTCCCTGTGTCTCCTCCTCTCTCTGAGTGCCTTGGCTGAGGACAGTGCCCAGTGACTGGATGCCTCTCCCCCTAACCCCCACAAATGCCTGCACTTCTTTCTCCAGCATGGGGGTGGGGGAAACCTGCTTGTTTTTGTGGCAAGTCCAGTACATGGATAGGGAGAATTAATGCTTCAAGTTGGTGGCTAAACCCACACTAACATGGTGACTGAGAGGACCCCAGAAGACCAGACATCAATGCTCCTTGTAGCCATGTAGATGCTGGCTTGTTTCCTCTCAGATGCACAGCTGGCTCCAGAGCTCTTGTCTCAGGGCCATAAGATGTTCTGGCTCATCTTGCACCCATGCTGGGTATATGGCCCTTGCCTAGCAAGCTGTCCACAATGTGGTCCTTTCAACTCTGCCTTTCCTTTGATGTCACTATGGCCCTGCCTGTCCCGGAGCCCTGAAACTCTGCCCTTAATGTCTCTCTGTCCTTTGAGATGCTGCCTGCCCAAACAGGGAAGTAAGTGGTCTCTGCAGGAGATTCTGACTTCTGCTAAATAAAGGTTATGGGATGGAATAAAATGTACTATCAAGCAACATAATGCAACAGCGCCTTCTAGCAGATACTGCTTTGGGGAACAGATTTGTCCCTGGTGGACTTGTTGGGGACTTGCTCTGAAGTGCTCAGAACCGGCACCTGCTGCTCCTGATGTGAACAACCACAGGGAACTATGATTTCAGCAAATCCATTCATTCAGCCTGGCACCTGGGCCCGGCGGCCAGCACGAGGAATTAGTTTTTTTCTGAGATGTGGAACAGTGGCTGCCAAGTCAAGCAGTCCTATGGCTTGTGTGCTACCTCCTGCTTTGAAACCCTTGGGGCATAGGACGCTCTGGGCACATTTTAGCATCAGGCTGAGTATCTGGGCTTTTGAAAGTTCCCTTATAGATGAGGGGATGGAAGCCATGGGTGACAAACTCGTGACCTTCCAAGTTCATACGTGCTTGGTCAGAGGTAGCCCTGGGCTTGAAGCCCTGAATCCAGTAGCTCTGCCCCCTCCCGAGTGCTCTGAGGAGTTGGAAGGATGAATCTCATGTGGAAATAAAAGCAAACAAATAAACATAAAATCTAAGTCAAGTATGCACCACCAGGTGCAACCGTGCAATCCCAGCATTTGGGGAGGGATAAGCTGCAGGATCAGAAGTGGGCAGCCAGTTTTGGGCTTTATTGGGAGTTCTTGGTCAATCTTAGTCAATGAGAAATCTGTTTTAAAAACAAAACAAATCAAATCAAAATCAAAATCAAAACAAGCAAATAACAACAAACAGCATAGCGGATCTAGTAGCAGGCTATACCCATTTCCTCAGAGGCACTGGCTGGAGAATTAGGCTCCTGGAATCTGAGGCTAGCTCTGTCTATTCTGTGCTTTGCAACCTCACTTTTCCCATTCACGGTTCACAGTAAGTTCTCTGTGGCAGCGATATGAAGCCTAAAGGAAGCAGAGTTCACATCCCTTCCCCTTATATGGTGATGAGACACTGGGGACAGGAGCAGTTCCATATCAGAGCTGCCATGAAGAGGGAAGGAGAAACCATGGTGTCACCTCCCAGTCAAGCAACTGGAGCAGAGGGAGATGCCTCTGATGGGTAGCATGTTAGGGAGCCCTGGGCTTTGTGCCTATAATGTGAGAGACTGTGGTGGCTTGAAAAGAATGGCCCACAGAGACTCATGTGTTTGAACACTTGGCCTATAGGAAGTGGCACCGTTAGGAGGTGTGGCCTTATTGGAATGGGTGTGGCTTTGTTGGAGGAAGTGCGTCACTAGGTGGTGGGCTTTGAGGTCTCAGAAGCTCAAACCAGACCTAGTGGCTTACAGTTCTTTTGAGGCTGCTTGTGGATCCAGTTGTAGATACTTTTCTAGATACTTTCTCAGCTACTTTTCCAGCTCCTTGTCTGCCTACATGCTGCCGTGTTTTCTGTCATGACGATAATAGGCTAACTTCTGAAACTGCAAGCCAGCCCCAATGAAATGTTTTCCTTGGTCTTTGTGTCTGTTCACTGCAATAGAAACCCAAACTAAGACAGATGTGCTCTGAAGCCAAATTTCCTTCGCTTCTCCAAAGAGTGACAGGTCATGGCAGATTGCGTGGTACCTGCCCACGTGATCTTGTCAGTGCTGGATTGAAGGCAAAGGACGTGTGCAGGGAAAGACAGAAAGGAAAGGTTTATAAGGGGATGGGGAAGACGAAGAGAGAGAGCAGGAAAGGACAAGGACCTTAGCAGGAGGGTTGCTTCTAGTCTCACTGCCAAATGCACCAGGAACTGGGAGCTACAGGACCAGAAAGGCCTGAGGTCAACACCGTGTGGGTGGATGCCACTGCCATGGAGACCTTTTCCCATCTGCAAACTGGGGGTGCTTCTTCCTGATGGATCACCTTGTACAGACCTCATCACCATGTCTGGCCCAGAGCAGGTCTCCAGTGTGGAGTTGAATAAGAGGCAGCAGAACCAGGAGCTGTGCATCTTCAAGTTGGCTGGGTCTTCAGGGAAGAGCTGTGAAAGCCATGACATTGGATATAGGCAGATAAGAGAGTCACTCATGAGGGGAAGCAGGTGAGTCTGTTCATGCCGAGAAAGCCTGAAGAGCCACAGGAACCCAGATCACACACTCTGGGGAAGGAGGCAGCTTCATATCTTCATGGTGCTGATGGTAGAAGGGATTCTTCTTTAATGAGCATCAACTCTGCTGACGCAGACAACAGTTCATGTGTGTGCAGTGGCTGAGCCCATCAATACTTAAGAAGCGGAAGACAAGTGCCACCCCAGCAGATCAGTCAGGAGGAAGCATAAAGGGGGAATCTGAGAAAATGACTGTTCATGTCATCTTTCATGAGGGGGAATCATAGTGACAGGTACTCATTGTAGGGCAGCTGCAATACTGAGATCTGTATTGAAGATCTCACTAGGCATACCAGGTGGCACAGCCACAGTAGTACCATAGCATGTGATGTAGAGCCTGGACTTGGGCTGTGTAGAGGACTTAGTGGGGGAAAGGGCTTGCTGACCAAGTGTGAGGGTGTGAGTTCGAATCCTCAGCACCCACTTAAAAAGCTGGGTGTGGCAGTGTGCAACCGAACCCCAGCCAGTCTAGCCAGGTGGTTAGCAGGTTCAGTGAGAGATCCCGACTCCCCCCAAAAGGTAGAGCCCGGTGTGGTTGTGCGTATCTTTAATCCTAGCACTCAGGAGACAGGCAGGGGAATCTCTGTGTGTTCAAGGCCAGCCTGGTCTACAAAGTGAGCTCCATACAAGACAAGGCTACATAACAAGACCTCCCCCCACCCCCGAACACACACATAGGTAAAAGCAAAGGAGAAGATGCTTCAAGCTGACCTTTTCTCCCTACATGTGCATGGACCAGAGCATTTGCTACGTAGACATGAGCGCCCGCACGCACATGCACGCGCGCGCTCACACACACACACACACACTCCATGTGCAGACACATGCAGACACTATACACAGCATACACACACACACATACCATGTGCAGACACATGCAGATACTACACACAGCATATACACACACATATACACACACACCATGTGTAGACACATGCAGATACTATACACAGCATATACACACACATACACATACACCATGTGTAGACACATGCAGATACTACACACAGCACACACACACACACCATGCAATACATTACACCCATCTTACCTCCATGTACACATACCACACACTACACATTACATAATACATCACACACACATCACATATACATTACAAACATCACACACACACATATTACACACACACCACAAAATGAAAACAAAACAAAATCAAAAGACAGACTCTGGATTCTAGCTCAGCGCCACCTGTGGCCGAGCCTTTGACCAAGTCTCACAGTTGACTCTTGCCCTGTCTGTGTCTGGACCTAGGTAGCTTCCAGACCCAGCAAGCTTGGTGACAGACAGAGCAAACCAGGGCTAGTAAATATAGAGATTGGGAGTAAAGGGAGCTTTCTGTTAGTCCTGATGGGCCAGACAAGAACAACAACCAAAGATCACATCTGTGGAAGGCTGACAAGGGTCTGTGGGCTCCCCATCTCCCTGGAAGCTTGAACCCTTGCAGCTTTCTCCGACCTTGGCAGCAGCCCCACCATGTGGATACCAGAGTTTTCTGTTCTTAGCAGATGCTACCTGGGTGGCTGCGACCACAGGGCTGTGGCAGAGATGAAACCACTCAGGATATCTGCGTTTCCAAGTGGGATAAAATACGAACTAAATATTTGTCTTAGGTATGCAAATCTTAGTGTGGATTCTAAGATGACAGATCCTTTTAATACAAAATACATATCATCAATACGGCCGTCTATGCACAGGCATTCAAGTAGAAGGAACACAAACAGGTGAACATGCATGCACGGCATGCACCCAAACAGGAGGTCTTTGGGACTGTTTTTCTTTACATTAAAAATCATATTTACCTGTTTGGAGTGACAGGGGAGGATGTGCGAACACGGGTCTGGGGACAATTAGTGGGAGTCAGTTCTCTTTTGTTGTCATCCATGTGGGTGCAGGGATCAAACTCAGGTCCTCAGGCTTGGTGGCCACTGATGTTATCACTGGGCCATCTCACTGTCCCTAGTTTTCTTCCTCAAGACCCCAAAGGGGGCTAGTGAGATGGCTCAACAGACAACCTAGACCTACATAAAAAGCTTGATATGATAAAAATATGTTGTACTCGTGTATAAAATTCTTAAAGAGTGGATAAAAATGTAATCTCACCATCAGCACCTGTGGGGTCAGAAAGCCACATGACCGGGGGAGCTGGTCAGGAGCAAGAGTGAGGTCAAGACCCTTCAGGGTTGTGTTCAAACCCTGAAAATCTCATCCGGACACTGACAGGAGTAGAATTGCTTCCTCCCTGCTCTGGGCCTGTATGTCCCAGCACGCAAAGCCTCATGGTCCCTTCCTCCATCCTTGAGTAGTCATGTAACCCTGGCACCAGCCAATAATGTATACCCACCCTGAGAACCTTTACCCACACCCCAAGGTTTATATGGACCTTGTCTCCCCCAATAAAGAGAGCTGTTCCATTGAAAACTCTCTGGAGAAGGCTTTTTCTCCCACACCTACACCGTCTGAAATCCTAACTTACCCACCCAGCCAGGTAAGCTTTATTCTGTCCAGTCCAGCTGGGTGCACAACCAATGGAACCTGGATATACTGAGGGGAAAGCAGACCTGGGCAGGCAATCACCATCATCATCAACATCACCACTTTATCTTTCCTATTCTGTCTCTCTTTGTCTCTTTGTGTCTTGCTATGTGGTGCAGACTGGCCTGGAAGTCCACCTTCAGAACTTCAAGCATGTGCCGCCACCCTGCCTGTCTCCTCTAGGTCCTCTCTGTGCTCAGCCACCTGATCCCTGGCTGGCTATACCCTCAGTCTAAGGGGGGAAGACAGCAAGTACCTTCTAGAAGCTTCCTTGAAAGAGAGCAGTTCCTTTTTTCAAGAACCCAGACCACGACATCTCTTCCCCTTTCTTTGGTCTAAACAGTTGTGTGTTTTTCCCTGAACCAATCACTGTGTCCAGAAGAATAAGATAGACTGACTGCTCACCCAAACAGAACCCATGTTTGGAACTAACGGTGGGCCAAACAGGGCAGTTCTGGAAGGGTGGAGTGAAGGGCAGTGATACTGAACTGAGAGACACTGTCACCTTAGGTCATGTGACCTCCATCAGTGAGTGCTCCCTGCTGCTCGGTCTCCTCTTCCTTGTCCCATCTTCTATCTCAGCCAGCTAAGTGCCACACTCCCAGGGGTTCATGCCCGAGTGGGTTTGCCTTGCTGTGCCCCCCATTGGAGATTCTCAGCCCATCCTTAGATGACAGTCCAAGTCTGACCTTTCACAGCTACAGGTCTCTGCTCTGGTTTCCTGTCGTCTGGCCCACCCCCAAGCCAATTGTAAACTTCCTTACCCCACTCAGTGACCTTCCACCAACCCACGGCCTGCGGACCCCTTGAGCAGTTTGTTTTGAGCAAGTCTTACTCAATCTCTCTATTCCCAGATTCTAGGTATGGGTGGCTTAAAGAAACGCCTCAGTAAATATTTATAAAATTAAAGGAAACAAGTTTGTTTTAAAGACAGGACTTCTGGGAAGTTGTTCACATTTTGACAAATGACAGAGCCTGCAGCCTCGGGAAGAAGCCTTGACATTTCAGGCACCAGTAAGCTGGGGACAGGAGCTTCCTCTGTCCTTTGTGCCTGGGGGAGGAAGGCTGTCTTGGCAGGTGGAGTTTTCTATTCTTGCCTCCTCAGTGGGGGG
>JADRCH010000213.1:1596725-1662303 GCA_019843965.1 Rhynchomys soricoides | reverse complement strand
TCTCTCTCTCTCTCTCTCTCTCTCTCTCTCTCTCTCTCTCTCTCTCTCAGACAGGGTTTCTCTGTGTAGCCCTGGCTGTCCTGAAACCCACTCTGTAGACCAGGTTAGCCTGGAACTCAGAAATCCACCTGCCTCTGCCTTTGAAGTGCTGAGATTAGAGGCATGCGCTGCAGCCACCACCACCATTGGGCTTTGTTCCATTTTCTTAGTGACAGCCATTCTGACTGGGATAAGATGGATTTTCCCTGCCCCTTCACTTGCTGTCTGCTGAGCAACCAGAAAGTGACATACAGTCTGTCCTTCATTTTCATATCGTTTATCCCTTGGCTGCCCTAACCTTGGAGCGAGATCTGTCCAGTTCTGCCTGTAGATATCCACATTCTCTTCTGTGTGCTTAGTGCTTTATTTTATTTTATTTTATTTTATTTTATTTTATTTTATTGAGATAGAGTCTCACCGTGTAGCCTTGGCTGACCTGGAACATACTAAGTAAGTTACTTCAAACTTGTAGGCTGGCTTCAAACTCAAAGAGATCAGCCAGCTCTCCCTTTGGCGTGCTGAGACTAATGTTCTGTCCACCTCCTGGCCCCTGTGGCATTTCTGGAGCATTCGCACCCGAAGCCCCCTACTGCCCCTTCAGCCTCCTCACTGCGCCTCAAGGTCAGGGAGTTTGCACAGGATAATGTTCACTTTGAGAACAACTCAGCAGTTCCTGGGGCAAGTTGAGGCTTGTTGGCCACAAGCTACACAGACATAAAAAGGAAGACATCATTCGGCAGTGGACACTACCAGACCTTCCCCTTCCCCAGCAAGCTGGCCCTTCTGCTCTGGAATCAGATTGCTTTCGCTCAGCCATTGTGTCTCTTCTGCTGCTGAGCGGAAGTCTTAGCAAAGCCTTGGCCTGCACTGGTACAGTTTTATCTCTGTGTCCTTTTTCTCATTGCCAAAAGAGCCTGTCTCTAGTAACAAAGGGCTGGTGCCAAATGCAGCCCTGCTCCACTTTCCAGGATGCATGCTCAGTTATGCAGCAGGAAGGCCCCCCCCCCCCCATGAGAAAGGACTAAGTTCTCAGGGAGATCGGGACCCACGGACCCAACACTAAGGCCAAGAACAAACATCCTGAGGTTGTACCAGCTTAAAGATGTGGAGGCCCAAGGGTGGAGCTGGCTAGAGAGGAAGTCTGGGCTCTAGAAAGCCGTGCAGGGTGACAGGGTAGCTAGCTAGCTGCTTTGTAGGACCAGAGCTGAGCTGAGAGAAATAGCCAGACCTCCACCATTTCTCTGAATGTCATGATAAAAGCAGTCACCATGGGACTAGTTAGGAGGTGGCAACCACAGACTGGTTGGCAGTAAACCAGTTCCACCTGGGGCTGAGGAGATGGCTCAGTCGGCAAAGTGATTGCCACACAGATACGAGGACCTGGGCTTGATCCCCAGAATCCTTGTAAAAAAGCCAGCCCCGATGGAACAGGATTGTTAGCTTCTCTGTGGGGAAATTGAGACAGGGGGACTCCTGGAGCTTGTTGGCTAGCCAGTCCAGGAGGAGCTCCAAATTCAGTGAGATCCCATTTTCAAAAATAAGGTTGAAAGTTATGGAGGAAGATATCTGATGTTGACTTCTGGCTTCTATACACATTTGAACACATGTGCTTGCATGCATGCGTGCACATACTCACATACGCATGCGCTTACACACACACACACACACACACACACACCCCACAACCCAAATCAAAAAAGTCCCTGTTTTTCCTTTTCTCTAGTGGCCTGGTGGACATTCTCACATGCTCACGCTCAGCCACATTTGAAGCCATACAGCCTTTAAAAAAAAAAAAAAAAAAAGAATTGTGCCTTTTCAGGAAGTCTTGGTTCCTTCTTCCCAAACAGATCTTTCACAAGAATAAATGCCCCAGCCAGTTTAGGCTGCCCTAACGAAAGGCCGTTGCCTGACATAAGGCTTAAATGACCAAGAGTTATTTTTCTCATAATTTGGGGGGGGGGGGGGAAGTGTAAGAGTCTAATGCCATCAAGGAGCAGCAAGAAATCCTATAACGGGGCCCCATCTTCATGGAGCTACAACCAATTAGCTCCCGAAGGCTCCACCTCTTCAAACATGGGTACCTCAATGGTCAGCCTTCACCGTCAGCCTGATTGGATTAGCATCAGCCAGAAGATAACCCCTGGATGCCTGTGAAATTGTTCCTAAAGAGTCTGGATGCAGGTGGCATCATCCCACAAGCTGGGGACCAAGGAGAAAGTGAGCTGAGCATCAACATCCCTCACTCTCTGGCTCTTGACTGTGGACTCACTATGACCAGCTGTCTCATCTTTTTTCTTCCGCTGTCCCACCCTCCACAGCCGGGATGGGTGGTATCCCTTTTTAAACCATAAACCCAAATAGACCTCACCCTCCTGAAGTTGCTTTTGTTAGGTACTCTGTCAAAAGCAACAAGAAAAGTAGCTAATACCATTACCTAGGGAATTACAGCTGCGGCTGTAATGTATCAATTTGGAAGGCTGTAGCAACCAACAGGGCTGCTCCCGTTTGAAAGGAGGGAAAAGGAGAAAACTTAGCAGGCAGTGGAGTGGAAACTGCTTTTAACACAATGTGGCTTAATGGTGGGAAGAACACATTTCCCAAACAGCTCTTAATGAGCCTCTCAGGTATGCAGGCAGCCTGCTTGCTCAGAAGAGCCCAACCATAGACTGCAGATGGATTTTTTGCTTTCATCATTCATCCAATAGAAGATATGATCATTTTCTATGAGATTTTTATGGGGACAGAAAATCCATTTTCACCCAGAACCAACCCAGCCCTGTCAAAGCTAGATGGGGAAGTGGGAGGGAGAAGGTATTGGAGGGGAATGGGGTGGTTGTGGACCCCTACAGTATTCTGGAATGGACTTGGAAAAATTGAGAGCTGTGGGAAGAGTCAGCGTCACTGTGGACCCTGGGTACAGACCCACTGCCTGAGGTGGAGGATTGCCCTCTGTGCCAGGCTCTGTGCTCAGGATCCTAAATAAAACTCAGCGAGAAGAGCTCCTATTACTCCCCCACTTTACAGATGAGGAAACTGAGGTGTGTGGAGAAATATAGTTCCTTCCCCATTCCGGGGACATACAGCAAAAACAAGACCAATCTTTGATGTGTGGCTGTGGAACTCATACCCTTGGTCCCTGGGGAATTCTGGTCAGTGAGAGTCAGGGAGAAGCCCTGTCTATCAGTTTATGGTACTTCCCTACTGCAGCCAAGGAGAGGGGGTGCTGAGCCTGTTCCCTGGCTCAGAGCACTGAGGTTAGCTGGCCTGTGATCACTATGATGTGTGTGGAGCAGGTTCAATGCTCTCTGCTCACTACACATCTCCAGAACCTGTTGTCACAGGAGTGGTCCTCAGGTTGCAGCACTGACCACACATCTGCCCCTCATCCTCAACTTCCTCCTGGGCTCATGGTACCACCCAGCCCCTGCTGGTCTCACCTGTCACCTTCTGTTTCTGACTAGCTTGAGATGGAGCTGGGCCCAGCAAATCCCTTCCCTGCAGTGTGAGCTTCAACAAGGGTGTACTGGGACAGGACACACCGCTAGAATGTCTAAACAGAGATTCTTCAGAATTGTGCGTCTGTTGTAATGTTCATAGATGTGCTGTCTGTGTGTGAGTGGTGGTGGGTAGACTTGGTTCTAGGGAAATTCGCCTGTGTTCGATTCTCCCCCTCGGGGTAGCGCTGGAGGGAGGGAAGCTTAGCTGGGCACAGGTAGGTGCAATGCAGACTGTTGGTTGGCAATGAGAGATCAGGCAAAGAACATACCTGGGAACAGCTTCAGAGAACTGGTTCAATTTATTAGGGGGAAAGGAAAGTATTTATGTCCCTGAGGAGGTGGCCAGGGTCTCTGCGGCAAGGTTTGTGTAGTTGTGTACCATCGGTCAGGGCAGGGGTGTTGGGGGATGCTTCATCTGCATGCTCAGGGACTGTAAAGTTGGGTGAGGGAAGTCTTATAAGGTCAAACAAGGGGTGAGTCCTGGTAATTGTCAGGGAATAAAGTCTTAACTAGGGTTGATGGTGGCAGAGCTGGCTTTTTGGAGCCAGGTTGGAAGAAGTCATTTTAGGTCTGCCCTGGTGTCTGGAGACCCAACCAAGAGTCGGGTCTGGGATGGGCATTAAGATCCAAGCTCTTATGCCTCCCCAGACCTGTGTCTGTCACTTGCCTTTACAGCGCCAGTTTAGAGTTGTCCCCTTGGGGCTCCCCCTGCTGCTTCAGTCCTTCCTGTCCCCCAAACTGTCACTTACAGCCAAGTTCATTCCCAAACTGTTTGGCATAGTCATCACAGTCCCAATCTTCTTTGTTGTTGGGATTCGGCTTCTTCTTCACCTCCAGGGAAAATCCAGATCATATCTGTCCTGTGGCCACCTCCCCTGTCCCAGGCCCAAACATCACACGCGGCTCATTCCAGATGTCACCAAACAAACAGAAAAGCCAGCCCACCTAGCCAGCATCTGCAGGGATGAATCTGTTCCTCCTCATCAGCATGGCCAGACACCTATCTCCTGGGTCCTGCCACATGAAGGGAACCCAGACCCTGCTTAGGCTGTCTTCAAATTGTTCTTCCCCAGGCCAGTCCCCCCTTCTCTCCTCAGCCTCCAGCTGCCCGCCACTGAGCTGTCTCTCTAATGTATCCTTTTGTGAGGCTGCAAATTGCTTTCAGTTTCAGTGAAGTAACTCTGGGGCTCTGCATGAAGTGGGACCCTCAGGCCTGGAAGACTTTCCTTGTCTGGGCTTTCCCTCCCTGGGAGCCAGATGCTATGGTCCATTATTTGAGCCTCAAAGGAAGAAGGGAAGGCATCTTGAGTATGTCAGGAAGGCCCCTCCCTGTGACTGCAGATGCATCACTCTGTGAGCCAGCCAGGGAGGCCACGTGATCTTTGCCATAACCTGAGCATAGCTCATTGGCACTCAGTTCTTCCTCAGGTCGAGGCAGAGTAGTAGAATAATTCTTCACTCTGGGTCATAGTCTCCAGTGGAGCTGATGAAGGTGGCCACTGCAATCCCATAGAGAAGCTGCACTCAGCAGTCTTCACTGGGGTAGTGACAGATGCCCAGGGCATTGGACATTGAGTATCTCTAACTGCCGGATACCATGTATGTGCTGAACCAGGTCCCTCATACCAGTGAGGGCCCAACATGTTCCAGGGAAACCCTTACCGTGCTGATGAGCAGTGGCCTGTGTGCTCCTTAGAAAGCCTTCTGTGCACAGGGATGTCCTGTGAGTGCTGGCAATGCTGACTCTGTCCACGCTCCCGATGCTTCTCTGTGTTCTCCTGGCAAGAATCCCTGGGTGGGTTCAGCGATGTTGGACTTCACTCTTAGAAATATCCATAGACCTCTTCCAGGACTCCTTCCACAGACAATGTGACTGTCTGCGAGTTCAGCTTGGACCTGGTATATACTCCAGAGGCACCATGTTACAGGCATGCTCCCTAGAAAGATAGTGCTGGGAGGGGCAGCACCTTTAGGTGGTGGGTCCTGATGGGGGGACTTCCAGTCCTCAGGGATGTGTCCCCGAAGGGAGCAGGACCACCCAGATCCTTCCTTTCTCCATGTTCTGTTTCCTGCCTGCTGAGGTGAGAGATTTGACTTCTTTCTGCATACCCACTGTGAGGTCCATAGGCCCAAAGCAACAGGGATTGTTAACCAAGAGCTGAAATCTCCATCTCTAAAGCAAATCTTTCCTCTCTGTAAGTGGATCCATCTCAGATGTGTGCTTTATTGATGGCAGGCTGACCACCTCCCCACTCATGAACATGCCCTCCATGTGCCCCTGAGGGCTTACAACCTCTTCCCTCCACTGTTTAATCTGATCTGTCCATTACACATTTCCCCCACCCTCTGCCTGGCTGGGGAAGCCAGCCTTCCTTGGTGACAGAGGATGATAATTAACTGCCATCATTTGGGCTTAATCAGCTCGAGGTGGGGAAGGAGTTTCTGATGGAAGAGCTGGGATGTCTGGATGTGAATTAAAGGTTCACAGCACTTCATCACCCCCTATTACTGTCTTATGCTTATTCATTCTGGCAAATTAAATTAGCATTGTCTTTCCAATCTTGCTTCCCAGGAGGAACTGAACAATCGTAGCAGAGAGGGCTGCCCATATGTGTTTGAGGGACTTTTTAATATCGTGTGCTATAAAAGGTCCACGGATCTGAAGAATGCCAGAAATCAAGATCTCCTGAGGGTGTGTCATTTGGGGTGTCCCAGCTGGGCGTTTACCTTTTCCATATGTAACACACTGTCTGGGGTGGGTGTCATTCATCTCAGATCCAGTGTGGCCTTCTATGCCTCAGTTGCTCCATCAGTAAAATGGGCGACGACACCATCTAACCTTAGTGGAAGCTCTGTGGTTACATTTGACAGTATGTCAACAGATGCAGGAGAGGCCAGGGTGGTTGCAGAGGAAGCTCTGTGACCAGAGGGCTCGTCACTCTAGCAAGTTGCTCAGGACATATTGTGACACTAAATTATAGATGTCCTAGACTACAGATGACAGCTCTCCAGGTGGGTGGCTGAGGCATCGGACTTTTTCCAGAGACTCAGGGGCAGTCTGGTAAAGTCAGTCCATGAAGCAGAGTTGGGGCTCACCCTGCAGCAAAAAAGCTCCTGCCTCTTTTTGCAGACATGAGCAATGCTTGCCAATATGCTGCTCTTTTTTTTCCTGGGTGCATGGAATTGTCTTTCCCACCTTCTCTTGCAGTTAGGTGGACCATGTGACTAGTTCTAACCAATGGATAGTGAGTTGTTGGGCAGAAGCACTATCTCTTCTGGATTGTCTAGCTGCTTCTTCCTTGTTTGAGATCGATCTATCTATCTATCTATCTCAGATCTATCATCTATCTGTCCATTCATCCAACTATCTATCTATCTGTTTTTCATCTACTTATCTTACATATATTCATTCGTGTATGTGTGTGTGTGAGTGTGTGTGTGTGCATGTGTGCACGTGTGTGCAGTGTGTGTGCAGTGTGTGCACTTGCTGTAGGATCACCAGGATAATAGACATACAGTGCCACGCTTAGCTTTACTTGCATTCTGGGGATCTCAATTTAGATCTCCATGCTTGTGTAGCAAGTGTTTTACCTACTGAGCTATCTCCAAAGCCCTCTGTTGATCTTGAAGGTGGCAAGCTGAGACAACTGTGGCTCAAGATCAAAGCGGCCTGGATCCCAGGGTCTAACACAGAGGACAGTGGCCTTGGAGAGTTGCCTGACCGACACTGCAGCTTGTGAGACACCGTGACCTAAAGTCACAGCCAATGAGATTTGGGGCTGTTTGTTACCACAACAGGACGGTAGCCTAGCCTGACTAATATAGACCTTCTTGATAATCCGGTAGAAAGCATGGATCTTCTCTTCTGGTAGAATGCATAGAACCATAGCATTTGGGCTATTCTCCTGGTCTGTCGGTCTGTCTGTCTGTCTGTCTTTTGTCTGCTTCTTTCATCCCTCCTATCCAGGGATCATGTATACTCTAGCACTGCTCCTCTTACACTGTGTGACATGATTGGTGATAGTGTGGTAATCCCCTTGGTCACACCGTCTTTCCCTTGATCCGTTTGCTGGTGGCCTTTGGAAGCACCAGTTCTTCACTCCTACCCTAGAATATCTAAACTCAGTCAGATGCCCAAGAGAATGAATAGCCTCCCTCCTCAGAGGGGCGTGGGAACTGAACTATAGTTATCAGTAGGTATCACTTATGTGCACATGTGCCTGTAGCATTTGTCTATACCCCCAGTTTCATAAGTTAGATCTTCCAAAGTACACTGACTAGTTTTATGTCAACCTGACACAAAGTAGAGTCACTGGAGAGGACGGAGCTTCAACTGAGAAAATGCTCAATAAGATAAGACTATAGGCAAGTCTGTGGGGCTTGCTCTTCCTTCCTTCCTTCCTTCCTTTCTTCCTTCCCTCCCTCCCTCCCTCCCTTCCTTCTTTCCTGTCTTTCTGTTTTTATTTCTGTTTTTTTTTTCCAAGACAAGTTTTTTTCTGTGTAGCCCTGGCTGTCTTGAAACTCTCTATAGACCAGGCTGGCCTTGAATTTACAAAGATCTATCTGCCTCTGCCTCCCGAGTGCTGGGGTTAAAGGTGTGGGCCACCAATGCTCAGCTAGAGGGCACTTTCTGAATTAATGATTGATGGGGGAGGCCCCAGCCCATTCTGGCTGTGGTCATCCCTGGACAGGCGGTCCTAGGTTCTATAAGAAATCTGACTGAGCAAGCTATGAAGAGCAAGCCAGTAAGTAGCACCCTGCTATGGCCTCTGAGTCAGCTCCTGCCTCCAGGTTCCTGTCCTGGTTGAGTTCCTTCCCTCACTGCCTTTGACGATGAACTGTTCTAGGGAACTGTGGATGAAATAAACCCTTTTCCTCCCCAAGTTGCTTTTGGTCGTGGGGTTTTAATCACAGCAATAGTAACCCTAACTAAGACACCAAGCATCACCCTTTATTGATAAAACACAGATCAGTGATCTTCATTCTAACCTGAGGTCAGAAAACCCCTGGAGGCTCAAGGGAGATCCTCTTGTACCTCATCAGTAAAGGACTTTACATTTGGGGCCAGACCCCTGCTTTTGAACTCTGAAGCCAGTTAGGAGATTCCTTCTTGTCCCCCTGGTGCCCCCCACCCCCTACTGCTCCTTACCCTCTTGCCTGGGATTTGTTCCTGGACATCAGCTGTCAGAAAAACAAACTTTGATGATCCAAGGTTCTCTTGCCTGCCTGAGCCTCTGCATTTACCTTCAAGATACTTACAACTGGGCAAAGACGGGGTGCCCGGGGAACCCAGACCTGGATTCAAATGCCAAGTTGAACCCTTGCTAACTGAGTGAGATTGGACATGTTGATTCATTTCTGGGCCTCATTTTCCCCATCTGTGACATTCGTCGGTGAGTGTACCCTAACTCTGATGAACTCTCTGCTCTGAAGGAGGTCTTGTTCTACACTATTGCTCACACCCTGTGCCTTTCTTCCCATTGATAGCCACAACAGTTATGCATTATGCATGCTCTCCATGCTCCGAAGCTTTCTTTGTACGCAATCATCAAAATGGTTACAATGGCCTCTCTCTTCCCAGGACTGTACACTCTGGGGCACTCATCTTGGCTGCCTCTCATTTTCTACCTTTATCTCCGAGTTTTCCAGATTTTCCTGGTGAGACAGATTTTGTGCAATACTGACATATGCATTTGGTTCCCTCACCAACCTAAGGAGGAGGGGTGTGAGTTTTCTTGTCACCGGGGTGTGCAGCAGGCCAAGTGACTGATGCCAGGCATGTTGCAGCCAGTAAAGACGACATTTGAACCCAGACCTGATGTCTCCCATGTCGGGACTCCGTGGACAGAGGCTGCGTCTCATCCTTGTAGGCATTGCTAAACAGAGAGGGCTGGGCTGTTCTGCCCTCCAGCAGTCTTAGCTAGAAACCTGCAGGTAGGACCCTGTGACTCTAAGCCTGGGGATTGGCAGCCTGGGCCGCTCTGTCTCTGAATGTGGCTGATTCAGAGCCAAGACAGAGAGTCCTGTGCTGCCCGCAGATAGATTCCCATCTTTGTCCTTGTGGGGACTCAGGTGGGACACAGAGCATGACTGGTTGCTGATGGGTGGAATTAGCTGGGCAGTGCAGTGGGCTGAGAAGGAGGGGCAGCCTGGAGCACTGCAGGGGGTTGCCTCTCTTCCACCTTCACCTCTGCTTTCTCCTGTTCCCATCTCTGTTTCTCTTTATCTGGGTAGAGTGCTTGTCTCCATCTCTGTCCCTCAGTAGCCTTTCTCATATCCCTGTCCTTGCTCCTCTATCCTGCATGCCACAGCGCCTGCGTCTCCCCGTTTGCCTCTATCTCTGAGGAGGTGGGGTGATGGGCTGTTAGTCTCTCTTTCCAAAGACTGTTCCTCTCTCTAATTTTATCTCCTATAAGCTCTCTCTCATCTCTCCCCCCCTTTCAATCTGTGTTCATATTTTCTATTTTTGTCTCCCTTCAGGTATCTCTTGTTTTCCGTGTCTGTCTCTTTTTCTTTCCTCCTCCTCCTCCTCCTCCTCCTCTTCTTCTTCTTCTCTCTCTCTCTCTCTCTCTCTCTCTCTCTCTCTCTCTCTCTCGTCTTCCTCTTAACTAGGTAGCTCATTTCCAAAGCACGCCAACTCCTTCACCGTTTGTGTGTTCTTTCCTTCCGTGTGAGGACGAGTGTGTATGCATGTGTGTGTGTGTGTGCATGTGTGCGTGTGTGTGTGTGTGTGTGCAAGTGTACAGATGCACCTCCGGCTTAGGGTGTGCACAAACCCATGCCCGCGGGTCTGTCTCCATTTCTCAGTGAATACATCAATCTTTCTCTCACATGCTGTTCCCCTTCCTGGTCTTTGCTGCTGGCACTTACATGGACATCTGGCAACTCAGACTGGGGCCTCTGGTTCCAAAGAAGCATATGCCAGTTTGGGGGCAGCAGGCGGCTCCCAGTTGGATCTCAGGAAAGCGCATGCTGCAGACTCAGAGGGGGGCTGAGTCACCTTGTCCAGACGCAATGAGAAAAACACTGGAGGCAGCAGTAGGTCAGCAGAGCACAAATCCTGCTTCTGCTTTCTGTGTGACCTTGCCCAAGTTGCTTAACCTCTCTGAATCTGTTTCCTTACTAGTAAGGGAGGCTGTTATGAGAATGAAATGAAGCCATTTACTGTGACCAATTTGGGTCACAGTAAACAGAGGGATGAGCCAAGACCCACACTGCCCCCGTGTGGCTGGAGGCAGGCGAGAGTTCACCGGGTGAAGAGTCATAATGTCAGTACTGTGAGCCGATTTTGATCAAGAGAAGAGGTTCTCCACCTTCCTGATGTTACAACCCTTTAATAAGTTCCTCGTGTAGTGGTGACCCCCAATCACATAATTATTTTACAGTTACTTCATAACTACAGTTTCACTACAGTTAGGAATTGTAACCTACAGGTTGAGAACTACCAGTCTAGAATTTACAGTCTTGTGTCAGGTGGGTTCTGAGATGATTTTGAACAGTTGGGGAAGGGGTGTCTTCCCGTTCTCCTGACCGTTTGTGGAGACAAGACCCAAGACAGTATGAAGAAAGCAATGGACTGGCAGTCCCATGGCCTGGCCATCTGGCTCCAGCTGTTCTGGGGTTGCGGGAGGAGGAAGGGCAGGGGTCAGCTTGGTCCTAAGACAGAGTCAACTTGTGTCAAGCGATACCGTGTTGGTTGGGGTAGGGAAGAAAGAGTCTGGCTTAAGCCAGACACCCAGAAGTCCCTTCCCAGGTCTCTTCTCTCAAGCCTTCAGTACTCCCCAGGACAGGGGGATGAGTCTATTCCCAGGGAGGAAACTGGGGAGTTAGGGTGTGACCAAGGCCTTATATGGAAGTAGGAAAAGACAGGTCTGAAGAGACCACAGGCTAGGTCAACATGGTGTGTCAACCTGGTGTGTTTGTCTGCATGGCCTCAGAATGCACATGTGGGCGCTCTCGCACACACACAGACACACAGACACACACACACACACACAGACACACACACAGACACACACACACAGACACACACACAGACACACACACAGACACACACACACAGACACACACACACAGACACACACAGACACACACACACAGACACACACACACACACACAGTTTTCTCTCTGGCTGCTGTCTGAATGCTCCCCCTCTCACACTGAGCACACTTGCCAGGTTCCAGGTTTCTGCTGAGCTATGGCCCAGGTTCAGGAGCTAAGGTGGAGCTGTAAGAGAGGAGAGAGGCTCCAGAGCCCAGGCTCAGCAGGGGCTGCCTGACCTGGACCTGAACCCGAGGTGGCTTCAAGCCAAGGTCTGCTGAATTGTTTGTCTTTGAAATGTTTCCTCTTCCTTCTCACTGGGTTGGTTTCCCCTCCCGCCCAGGTCACCAGTGGTCACCACACTGAGAGCAAAAAGGTGAGGAGCAGCAAGACATGCTTCACGTACCTGTGAACTTGGTCACTGTTGCCAATGGCAACCATGAATCTCAGAGGCTGCAACGGAATTGTCTGTGGCCACAAGTTTATCCCACTTCTGAGGAGTCCTGACCTAGGGGCCCAGCTTCTTGGGGGGCCTTTTGGTCCCAGGGACTCTAAAATCAACAGTGTGTTTTATCTGTCAGGCAGTGACAATCTGAACACCAGGAAGGAAACTTCGACCTGCACTAAGCTGGACAAAACTCATGGGAAATAAGATAAGGAATTGACATCTGCCCTCCCTCCAGGAGGGAGTCCAAACTCCAGAACTTTCTCTGACCTGGAAAGCCTTGGCAGCTCCCTTTGTTACAAGCCATTAATCTTGGTAGCTTTCTTCCCCAGGTCCTGATGTCCTCCCTCAAGTGGCTCCAGGTGCCTCCTCATATGGGTCGGCAGTTCACAGGCCTCCCTTCTATGGCAGCACTTTGGCCCTATGGTCCTCATTTGATTGGTTCCGTCTGTGGGGACAGCTGTGGGGACCCTCTGGGGACTCCGAGAAAGACCAATGGGAGCAAATCTTTTTCTCCTTGCAATCAGGATCTGGTCCCCACAGCTTCCATGAGAGGTACAGGAAATTAGAACTGGAGGACCCTCTGAGGACTCAGTCTAGTCCTCAATCTGCTGTTCTTAGTCACCTGACCTTATCTGTGCCTCAGTTTCCTCCTTGGAAAAGGATGATGATACAGTTCGTCTCCAAATTACGATGGTCAGTATTCTCCATAGTCGATGGATGGATCAGGAAGTAAGTTGAGGATCCCTTGTAGTTTCTATCTCTTCGGCTCCCTATGAGCAGTATGTGGTGTGATCTCTGTGGACTTTGTGCCTGGCACGTAGATGGGTATCGGTGCCCGGGATGCAGCCGAGGAAGATTCAGAAACCAAGCATATGACGGCCACTGTCACTCTCTTGCATGTCTTTTCAGACTCCAGGTAGCAGGATGACATGGGTTGGGAGAGTCATGGGAGCTTTGGATTTCCTGTCTCTGGCACACTTGAAGCAGGAGAGGACATCAACATCTGGAGGCAGTGACTAGGGTCTCTGCGCCTTGCAGAGATGCCTGGAAGGGTCTGGGTAGCAAGAGACTGATGGTATAGGCCAGGGGAGGGGGAAGTGGGACATCTGACTAGAGAAGCCCTTCCAAACTCCACCCTTTCCTCCCATGCCATAGATGCTACCTAGGGTCAGCAGTGCCAAGCATTGGCATTCAGCATCCCTGTGTTTAAAGACAAGACCTCAGAAGGGGAGGACCTTGGTCCAAGGTGGAACAGAAAACCCTGTCCACCCTGGACTGAGCATCCCATCTCCCAGTTTCTTGCCCACTACCCTTTCCCTTTTACACAGTCAGAGGAGAAGGAAGCTGGAGTCAGGTGAAATCTTCCCAGGCTTCTCTGGGGCCATCACTCAGGCATCTCTCTGTAGCACCTCCGGACCTCATCAACCAGGTGGCTACATTACCCGGGACCAACATTAAGGAGGGCCTGGTGGGCTGTGGACTGTGGTCTCATGGTCAAGCAGTAGTTCAAAGATTAAGTTAAGTTCTTGTCCCTGAGCCCAGGCACAGCCCCCGAGTTTATCCCGTTCATTTAAAATCTCACCTAGAGCTTTGGAGGAAAAGCCGACTTCATTACAGAGTTCCTGTTTTCAAGGAGTCGGGCCTACACATCTGTCGTCTTGTGATTATGTTCTGTCTACAAAGCCTGTGGCTCCTCCGGGTTCCTCCAGCTGCTCCTCCCACTGCCCGGGTCCTCAGAGCTGGCCACAGCATGGCACAAGGGACCTTCACGATTCACTTAACAATAAAGAGCCAGCTTGGGTGATCCAGTGGGAGAGTACATGGAGATTTACTGTGAAATGATTAATCGTAAAAGCACAGGTCACGCCGGCCTCAGACAAGGAGGAGGAAAGGGACAGAGTGAAGAGCTGCAGGCCGTGTTGTCACGAGCGGTCTTCCTGTTTGTATGATCGAGATCCATCCTTGCCAGGCTTTTGCCTGGAGAAGGCTGCCGGGGAGACCCGGACTAGCTTTGGCCCTCTTGCTGTGTGACCCCAGATATGTCTCTGGTCCTGTTTCCCTGTGTATTTGATGCAGAGGCAGGAGAAGTGGTTCCTTGCTTCGTACAAGTAGAAAGGGCATCTTAATACCCCCACCCTGGAGCATGACCCAGGAGAGGCTGAGATCTCAATTTTAGTCTCCTCAAAGGCTAGGTTTCTTCCCACGAGAACCTGCAGGTAATAGTAATAAAGAAAAGGAGCCAGTAACCACAGTGAGGCCTGAGAACTCCACTTTAGCACAATAGAAAAACTCCATCTGTTCAGTGGTTGGCTCCTAAATTGGAATTGGTTAACTCCTTATAACTGCCCTAGGCTATTGTTTTCTCTGAGCACAGAGGGGGATCACCCAGCAGGGGTCTGGCTCCCTCGGGAGCAGAAAGCAGCAAGCTTGCTTGCACAGCAGGAGGCTGCTTTCTGCTGGCTAACCTCAGCTTGGGATGCACTAGCTAGCCTCTGTCTCTACCACTTTGGCAGGGAGGCCTGAATCATAGCTCAGGCTGCCACAGTGGGACACGGGGTGTGTGTGTGTGTGTGTGTGTGTGTGTGTGTGTGTGTGTGTGTGTGAGTCTTTTAAATTTGTTTTTCCCTTGGGTGCTCTGCCTCCACTCCATATATTGCCCATTTTGGTTTCATTTAGGATTCTCTTTAGTCTGTAGTAATTAATCCCATTAGTAGTTAACAACCTTTATATTAAACTTTCATCAATAAAGTTGCCGTGGGATCCAGTCTCCTGACTATATCCTGATAGATATAGAACTTGTGTGCTGTCCAGGTATACACACCTGTAATCTTAGCACTCAAGAGACCAACCGAGGCAGGAGGATCAGGAGTTTGAGGCCAGCCTTGGCTACACTGTGAGACTCTGTCTAAACAAACAAACAGTCCACTAGTCAACCATACATAACAAAATTGGTATTGGTCCAAGGTATAGCTCATCGGAGGTGTGGATGGTTTTGTTGTAGTTACTGTTGAGACAGGATCTTACCGCGTTGTCCAGGCTGGGTTTGCATTCCACCACCCCCTGTGCTCGGCCTCCTCAGAGCTTGGATTATAGGCATGCATAACGGTGCCTAGAAAGATTTTTTTCTTTTAAGCACAGTCCCACTCTCAACAGCTCATAGGACATGCAAAAATAAAAGCCACGGGCCCAGTTTGTCTCAGCAGCCACAGCTTGCCAATTCCTGGAGTGGGGTTACTGTCTGCCAAAGAGAAGGAAATGAACACAGAGCTTTTCAGAGATGCCTGCGTGGGGCTGTGGGTTGATCCAGCACACCATGTGGCTGCTTGTCAATGTGGGGGTAAAATGGCCAGGTGGTGGATGGAATCTCAGTTCACATTCATCACACTGAAGGCCAAAAAAGTGATTCTCTGACTTTCTGAAATGTAACTGTACAAAGACAGAACTGGAGCTTCACTGGGGCTTGACTGCCCGTGGGGTGATGGCAATGTGGTAGGGTGGCTAAGTAGGCATCACCACACTTGCTTTCTGTTCCCATGCACACAGTAGATTAGGTAATGCTCCCAGTGCAAGGGGAGATGGTAAAGATGAATGGGTGACTTCAAAATTCAAAGTAGCTGGGAGCTTCTGAAAAGGGTTACTCACCAATCTGACCAACTGAGAGGTCAAGGGTCGGGAGGACTGCTGTGACCTTGAGCAGGCAGTTGTTCCCATGGTTCCTGTCTCAGACACATGGTTGTTCCAGGGACAACCTTGTTGGCCCCAGGCATCCTGCACACAACTGTTGAATTGTTAGTGTCTCTCTTAGTCTATTTTATGAATGATAGGAGACAGTTTGCTTCTGTCTGGGAGGGCCAATAGTGCACCGTCAGGATGTCACCTAATCGGTCTGGGGAGATGGCTTAGTAAAGTGCTTGCTTTACAACCACGAGGGACAGAGTGTGATTCCCCAGCATTTGCACAAAACAAATGGGGTGTACACAGCGTGTGCTTGTAATCCAATGATGTGGATTCCTAGGACCACTGGCCAGTTATTCTTATTAATATGAGTTACAGGTAAGTGAGACACCCTATCTCCAAAAATTTAGGTGGATATTGCCTGAAGAACCACAGCTGACCTTGTCCTCTGTCCTCCCCTGACACATATACCTACCTACCTACCTCATACACACATTCGTGCACACACACACACACACACACACACACACACAGAGGAACACACAGAGGCACACACGCAT
Organism: Rhynchomys soricoides; assembly: GCA_019843965.1. Taxonomy (NCBI): domain Eukaryota; kingdom Metazoa; phylum Chordata; class Mammalia; order Rodentia; family Muridae; genus Rhynchomys; species Rhynchomys soricoides. The sequence goes on along the minus strand of JADRCH010000213.1, from coordinate 1,646,043 downwards.
GCATGCATGCACACACACAGGCACACATATGCATGCACACACACAGACATACACAGGCACACACACATGCATGTATGCACACACACAGAAGCACACACAGAGGCATACACGCATGCATGCACGCACACATATGCACACACACAGATACACACAGGCACACACACATGCATGTATGCACACACACAGAGGCACACACACACACGTGTTCTCACTCTCAGGCCGAGTGACAGGGCTCTTCCCACCGTCTCTCACAGGCAGCACACACACAGTCTGGAGATGCTGGCTGTCTAGACCTTGCTTGGATTGGATTGGATAGGAAGAAAATAGCCACCTAAGGGTGGGAGGTAATTCTTCCATGCACCCTAGAACCCCCCGCCTAAGTGAAGTTTCTGGGCTCTGATTGTCAGCAATTTGTGGAGATGTCCCCATTAGGTAGAGAGATTATCGGCTGCATCTCACGGCACAGCAGGGAAAGAGGTGGGGTGCTTGGCAAGCATTTGGGACTGGAGATGACATCACAGTGCCTTTGAGTGTGCTGCTTCTGCTCAGCAACAGTACACCCATAACTCCGCCAGGTTTGAGTGGAGAACAGAAGCAAAGCCTGGCTATTACTTCCAGATTGAAGCCAAATCTCTCTGCCTCTTCCTTGGCTTTAGGACACAGTGGAGCCAACGATGCTTGCAGTGTCTGGGGGCAGAAAGGGGTGCTGCTTGGAGCCACAGGCGAGTCCCCATGGCAAAACCAGTGAAGATGGGTAGTGTTTGTACTTTAAAACATGTCCAGCATCTGGTGGTCTCTTCTGACTCCCTCCAGTGTCTGCGCAATCCTGCAGGGGAAGGGGCAAGAGGCAGAGGCAGGAGTTATATTGTGCAGACAGCCTAGAGGTTAGGGGAACTGAATTCTACATGGGCAGCGTGTGACTCGATGCCCTGGCACTCACCAACTGCATGCCCTGAGGCAGTTTCTTTACTATAGTGGGACTAATTTAAGTTTAAGCCCATCTAGCTTACAAATAAATGAGACTCAAGACTATTTACTTTATTTGGCTTTGACAATGACCAGGGGTCACCCCTAATCTACTCCTCTACCTGCAGGCCTCGATACCTCCCCAGCAGTGTAGCCCAGATACTTGTTGTTTCTCCTGGCCATGTGCTCATGGTTCCTCTTCCCTCATAGCAGCTTCCTCCTTCTCCTCCTCCTCTTCTCTCAGTCTCTCCTCCTCCAACCAGGTCACTCTAAACCCACCTACCTCCAATCCCTCCAGGAATTGGCTCTGGCCAATTTTATTTAACCAATAGGTTCAAATCAAGGACAAAGGTTTGTGCAACAAAAGCTCATGAGCCTGAGAAGTCACTCGTAGGCCTAGACCTTAGGGTATAGAATTTAGCATTGCAAAGCACAGCAATAGACCAAACCTGAACACTTTACTTCTGTGCTGTGTTCCTTCTCTGTGGAGTGGTATCTGTGGGTTGTAGGTCTGTTTAGGCATCTGCCATCCTGAGAGTCATGCAGGCCTCTAAGTGCTGGGTTTGATGGTCTTTGGGAGTCCTGAGGTGTGTGGACTGCTGTGGGTTACTGTTTATGGGATAATGACCCGGGGAACAGAACAGTTGGGTTCCTTTCTTCGGGCCTAAGTGGAAGGGCTGCTCCTTGGCTCTAGAAGAGATGGATACAGAAGTTTGATTTTAAACACTAGGCTATAAAATGTCCACGTAGTGCCTGGGTGGGCCTAGTCCTCCCCAGACTGGTGTTCCTCCAAGGTTGGGCTGCACACAGTCTGCCTGAATCACCTGTTTAAGACTTGGGTTCTTAGACTAGGCTTGGTGGTACCATACCTATAAGCCCACTGGTCTGGAGCTTGAAGCAGGGTGACAAAGAATTCAACCCCAGCCTGTGCTATTGTCTTAAAAAAAAAAAAGGCTGGGGATGTAACTCAGTGGTGGAGGGGTTGCCTGGCATGCACAGGGGCTTGGGTTCGATACTCAGTACCCCCAAACAAACTCCAGGCTCCTACCAGATACACTAAGTGAGAACTGTCAGAATCTTGGGTGGGAAATTAAACTTTTGGCAGACACCTTCCGGCCTCTTCCAGTTCCCAGGGGATCCCTCTGCAGCCTGAACCATGAGCCCAGCTTAGGGAAAACATTTCCTTTTGATTTTATGCCTTTTCAGGAAGAGTGCCGAGCATCCAATTCAGAAAGCCAACAAGTTTAGGGACCAGACATGGGCCTCCTGAAGCCTGGCTGTGCCTCCACTTTTGTGTCTGGTCCCTAACTCCCAGGACTTCAAGAGCATGACCATGACAATGGCTGCTGGTGTTCTATGGCCCTAGGGGGGGCACTGGGTTCTCCTTGACTGGAGGCCAATGTAGGCTCTGCTCCTGCTCATGTGACACAGGGAAGCTGGTGTCCCAACTCCCTCTGGGCCTTGGCTCCTTCCTTGTTAAGATGGAGTTGCAAATGCTGGTAATGGTGAGGTTTAGGGGGTACAAATGTCATGCCACGTGGTCCGTGGACTTCTATCTTCACAGAAACGTTAAGTTATTATGACTTCGCCCTTTTCTAGTTTCTGAGATGTCTAGAGACCTCCAAGACTCATGGATGATTCTGACTGATACCAGCACTGGCTCTCAGAGGTGATCTCTGATGTCCTCCTTTTACCAAGCCCAAGGCAACAGGACAAGGAGCTGAGACAAGTAACTGTCACTCCAGGTGCTGCCACAGGCTGGGGAGCACATGACTTGGTGAAGGAAATCGGTGTAGATGAGGCTGACCTCAAATAGCCCAGAGGTCAGAGGACATAGCCCAGGCTGGTGTCCTCTGGCTGTAGGATAGGCACTAGAGTCACCTTGACTGGAGGCAAACGTAGGCTCTGCTCCTGCTCATGTGACACAAAGATGCTGGCATCCCAACTCCCATGAGCGTGGAGCTGGTAATGCTTGGTAATGGTGAGGTTTAGAGGGGTACACACGTCATGCCAAGACCAAACCCATGATCTCTCTGCCTCAGACTCCTGAGTGCCGGGTTATGGGTATGTGCCACCACCCTCTGATATGCAGATCGAACTGAAAACAATGTGTGTCTCATGTGGAAAATGGTCAAACTGTAAAGGCTCATTGGCTGATTTCCCTGAACCTTAGGGGTGATTCCTGAAGTACTGTGACCCATTTCCTGCCATGGTACCTTCTGTGCACACCACTGTAAACCAAGTCCTGTCTGTCTCTGACTGTCTGTCTGCCTATCCATCCGTCAGTTCGTCCATTCGTCTGTCTGTCCATCCATCCATCTGTCTGTCCAGCTGTCTATCTGCTTGCCTGCTTGCCTGCCTGTCTGTCATCTAAGCTGGCAAAAGTAGCTTTGAAGATTTTCATTAAATGTCAACCTTCCTCTGGGATGGTCTATCTTAGAAGCCATGGGATGGCCTTAGAATTCTCTGGTGGGGGTTAGGGGCATCTTTAAGAAGTGCACAGCAGGCCAGGGAGATACTTCAATGGGTAAGGGCTTGTGTTGTGCCTGATGGTTGATTCTATCACCAGAATCCACATAGGGGAAGGAGAAGAGAGGCTCCTGCTAGTTGTCCTCTGTGTCCCACACGACTTTACACACATGCATACCTCCCCCTAAGTGAACACACATTAAAAATAAAAGAGAAATACAGAGCCATCAAGCAGGGCGGTGGAAACAAAGGACTTGAGAGACTGTCAGGGACATTCCTGCAGAGCCTGCTACAAGTGTCTGGATGCGCTGCGTGGAGGGCAGAGATATGGACGGAAAGCTCACCTGGCCCACTGTGATGCCCATGGGGTGGGTGTGCTGACCTGTGGTTATTGAATACTGAACAGCAGCAGGGGATTTGACCAAGCAATGCTGGGGAAGCAGCTGCTGCCAGTTTCTGTGTACACGTACACATACATGTACACATGCATATTTACATTGTCATATGTGTGGTTTGACAGGTGTCATATCTGAGGCAAGTTTAAGCTCTGAGTCCTCTCATGCTATTTCCAATAACCTTATAGGGAAGGATGGGTGGGAGCTGAGGCTGGCTTCCCAGACACTGGGAAGAGGCTGGGGCGCAGTGTCTGGGAATGCATGCAGCCATCATAACTGACTGTGAGCACAAGTCACATGCACAGTATATATCAGGTCCTGGTGCTCCACGAAGGAGCTTCTGTCTTCTCTGCTCTCCCTGTGGGAAGGCAGGCTGCTCTGCACTTGCTATGGGGTAAACAATGGCCGTTCTGGTTTGGATGTGGATGGCCCCCACTGGCCTGTCTGTCTGAGTACTTGGGTCCTGGTTGGTGGTGTGGTTTGGGAGGTTGTGGAGCTTTTAGGAGGTTAAGGCCCCAGTGGAGAAAATTTGTCACTGGAGGGCAGGACTTTCGGTTAGTCCAGCCCACTCTTGCTGCCACAGTGAACAGCCCTTCCTTCCTCACCTTAACGCACCCTAGTCAAACTGCTGGTCAGAATGAACACTTCTCCAGACCTGCTTCTTGTCAGGTCTTTGATCACAGCAATAAGGAAAGCAACCAACAGGGAGAAAACTAAAAACTCTAACATCCAACTCCTATTCCTTTCCAAGTCAGGAGGGAAGGGTGGCGTGAGGAACCTGGTGGGATGGTTATTAACCCATCTTCCAGAAGAGGAGACAGAGGCTTGGAGAAGAGAAACATTTCAAGGCTTTCTGAAAAATGGTGCAGAACTGTCAGATGTCCACAGGCAAAAAGGGACTCTGTCTAAATCTAAATGTCAGCCTTTATGCAGAAGTCGAACAAGACTGCACACATATCTGGATGTGACAGGGATGGCCCAAGTTTGAAAAGCACATGCAGGAGAGAGAGAGAGAGAGAGAGAGAGAGAGAGAGAGAGAGAGAGAGTGAGCGCGCGCCTCTCCCAACTTGGGTTTAGACAGAGTTTTTACACACGGCACCAAGCAAACAAGATCCATAAAACACAATGAAATAAAACAATGATAAATTATACTTCAAAATGATTTCTTTTTCTGCACAGAAAGCATTATTAAGGGAACATTGAGATAAGCAAAGAACTGGGATAAAATATCTGAGATTACATATCCAGTAAAGGATTTCTGTCTAAAATACTCAAAGAGATTTCAAAAAACCAGTAGGGAAAAGATATAGCTAGAAAATATGGACTCCAAGAGACACAGAGGAATACAAAAGAGTGGCAGGTAAATGGTAAATAAAAAGCCACTCTCGTCATGGGCAACAGGGATAGGAGTGTTAAAGTTTCAATGGGTGTCAGTCAGAATGGCTAAATAAAACTTTCCGACAATAACATGTGCTGTCAAGGATGTAGAGCAACTGGGTGCAATGGGTGCTGGTCAGAATGGCTACGTAAGAGTGCCTGACAATAACATGTGCTGTCAAGGATGTATGAGCCACTCTCAGCCATTGTGGAAGGTGAAGAGATAGGGGACAGTCATTCTGCAGCATGCTTCAGCCGCTCCTTATGTGTTAGACACACGCTCACTACAGCAGCAAGCAATTTCACTCTTGAATGCTACTGAAGTTTCATCTTTATTTTTTTTATTTTTCTTTATCTTTTTGAGGTAGAGACTTAGGTCTCACTGTGTAGCTCTGGATGATCTAGCACTTACTACGTAGATCAGGCTGGCCTCATACTGACAGAGACCCTCCTGCTTCTGCCTCCCGAGTACTGGGAGTAAAGGTGTAGTTTACCACAGACCTCCAGACTTCAAGCTCTTTTTCAATTGTTAATCACCTCAAGTGCCTTGAATTCAAAGGCTTGTGCTAAGAAACAAACAAATAACAACACAAGGGCACATTACTCAGTAATCTAAAGAAATATGCTATTTATGCAGTTTTCTTCACAAAGGGAAGAAGACAAAGTTTGTCCTAAGGTAAATGTGACTGTCCATGGGCTGGGAACAAGGGTTGGTGGCCCAAGTCACACATTCCACTGTGGAGGAGGTTACATGATAGTCACAGCTACAGGTTCTTAAACACTGAGCGGTCTTTTAGGGGAGCTTGAGCTCTGATGCTCGGTCAAGCCTCAGGTCTTGTGCACATGGAGGCCAAGCGTTTTAGGGCACAGGGCGCTAAAAATCTTATGCCTAGGATCTGATGGGGATGAGGCCGAGCACACAAGAAAGCAGTAGAAAGGCAAGATCTAGCTGAGTTACAGGCAGATAAATCTCACTGGCTTGAGGCTGAGCACAAGACCTGGTTTCAAAGTGTTGCTATGTGATTCTTTAAAGGTTTATTTTTAAAATTGTTTTGAGGACATCATACGTGTGTAATGTGTTTCTATCATTTCCACCCTTCCTTCCAACTCCTCCCATGTACCCCTCAAACTCATGATCTCTTATTCTGTATTATCTCACACACACACACACACACACACACACACACACACACACACACACACCACCGAGTCCATTTAGTGTTGCTTACATGAGTTTAAGTCTGGCCACTTGGTATTGGTTATCCTATTATGAGACTGGTCTCTGGAGAAAGTGGATTCTCTCACTCTTGGCAGCCACTGATTTCACATTGCTCTTCATCTTGGATGGGTCCTTGTGTAGTATCACCTATCCACATAGACACCTCACCTGGTGTGGCCATTATGGAGATCTTCTATTGTTATATTTCCCTGTCATGTCTAGATGACACAATCTAGCAGCAGTATCCTGACCTTCAGGCTCTTACAGTCTTTCTGTCTTCCAGGTTGTTCCTGAGCCTCAGGGGTAGCGGCTACATTGTTAATATGCCGGCTGGTCCACAGTCACTCACTCCTTGTTTTGACTAATTGTGGGTCTTTGCAACAGTCTCCATCTGCTTAGAATAGGGTTTCTTTGGTGAGAGATTAGCACTGCATTTCCTGGTTGAGCTCATCCATTCCTTTTAGAGCTCGTTTTTTGAAAAGATGAAACCAAAGACTAAAACATTGACTAGAAGCAGCTGAGCAGGTACTAGAAGTTTGGTGTGGGAGAGGCTGTAAGTAGAAGGGACCGTAAGGGACAGCAAGGGCTGGGGTTAGCCTAGGATGGTTATCACAAATGTATACATTCATCAAAAATACTTGAAACTGGACACCCCGAGAGTCAATTTTACTGCTCAGTGGAAAATAAGTATGAACACAAGATATGTTCTGTTCCTGGGAGCACTCAGTCAGAGAGAGGCAGGGCTGTGGTCAGCCAGGTTCTGCTAGCTTCCAAGCCCAGGTTCATAATCACTACACGCTGGTCTGAAGCTCTAAGTCCTTCCCCCTTGGTTCCAAAAGTTTCTAGCTGTAGGGTTGTAGCTACCACCTGGGGCAGAGACTGGACAGTGATGTCAGAAGAGACGGGCAAGTCTTGGAAAATCTGCCTGCATCATCTCCCCAGATGTCAGTAATACTTGATGAATACAAGCTATAAAGGATTCAGACTTGATGTGCTGGCTGGCTCCTGGCTCCTCTGTGCCCCCAAAGCCACCCAGTACAGCCAGACCTCTTGGAGACCTCCTCCTGACTGGCCTTTCAAACTTGCCTGGGGAGCTGGGAAGATAAATTGGTGGGGCCTTTGCAGGGCAGTTTGACTCCAGTACTAAGAGCTTGGGTCTCTAGAGAGGCATTTCCTGGAAAGGGCAAAATAACTGCGTTTCTGGGCAGCCAGTACATTCTTCCTCTGGAAAATTGCCCTGAATATGTGCTGCCTTGGGTCTGCTTGATCTGAGGATCTCTGTGAGCATGGGCTCACATCAGTTCACGAGGGCGCCTCTGAAGGGAGGGCAGGTAGGCCATGTACAGATGAACACTGATGTCAAAGGGGAGAACATTATGTCAGGACAATATCCAAAGTAGGATAGAGCCAAGGTTTTGGTCTGGGCTTGCAGGATTGCAGGGACCAGAGTATAACCTGGTCAGACAGTCTAGCTAGGCACTGGATACTAAAGGTTGCAAGAGATAAGAACTCATTTTGGCTGGTGCACTCCAGATCTTTGCTCAACTGTAAGGATCTCAAGGAAGCTAACTACCATCTCTAAAATGTCATCTTTCACCCAGATGTCTTCGCTTCGGAAGGCCAGCCCAGGTTGTGTTATGAGTTCTTAGCCAATCAGCATCCATAGTGTTATTTGGTCGCAAAAGCAGAGTAGAGGGAGTACAGTAGACTAGGTCCCTTCCTCACTCTTTGGTCATGTGCTTTTACATCACACACGCGCACGCACATGCCACCATGTCACAGCATCCGGCACTATGTACCTCAGTCAACATCTGAGGTCTGCCAGGGTCCCTTTCTTTGCTCTGGACCACGTCTCCAGGCTCTGGCTCTAAGCAGGAGTTCTGTGGACACTGGATGAACTGGGTATGCTGCTTCCTTCTTTCATTGGTCCACCGGTAAGCTGCTCTCTTCTCTCATTGGTCCACCATATGCTACTCCCCTCTCTCATTGGTCCATCTGTCCCTCCAGGTAACTACCATCATCCCATTTTGCGAATGAGGAAAGTGAGGATGGGCAGGGAACCTGCTTTGCTGAGGATGCAACTCTACATAGGGACCCTCTCCTCTCTGCCTCTGTATTAGGACTGATGTGATCAGGGAAGACCCTGGGCTGAGGACAGAGTGGAATCCAGAGCAGAAACTTCACAGGTGTCTGTTCTTTCTGCCCTGGTGGAGGGAGGGGTGGGTGTGTACATGCCCACGCTAGAGCAGGGAGTAGGAGACTGTACCTGAAGATCTCCATAACCTCCTCCCTAGGGGTGGGGGAGGGAGGCACCACAGAGGATCAGCATCCCGAAGCTCATTTGCTCCAATTTCATGATTCTTTAGGTCTTTTTTCTTGCTTGACAAGTATAGATTGGGAGATAATCAGAAGATCAATCTTTCCCTTTTTTCCAAGTTCGGCAGCCTCACTGCTCATCTGGGTTGACAACGTCCATGGGCACTGCTGGATGGCTCCCACAGTCAGGTTGGTGCTTACAGAGGCTTTCTGGCATGGAGGTGAGGCTAGGGTTTCTTCTTCCCTTGGCCAGGGGAGAGAGTGGCGGGGTGTGGGGTAGCCATGAAGCTTGCAAGGCGGCAGGAGGTGAGTCTCTTGATCACATTGATGCCAGGACATAGGACATATACTCTCAGGGCCTCTGCCCCCTCATGCTGTTCTCTTTGCCCTGGGACCCTGGAACACTCCCTGCTGCCTGTGAATAGACGGCTGGTTGTGTAAGAGCGTTGGTTTGTAGATGTGTGGTTTCAGGTAGATCTAAGGAGAAGTTATCTTAGAACTCAGGCTGAGAACATTCTGGTTTGCACACTTCTGTTCCCATCTGAGCCCTGGTCCTTTTTAGCCTGGTGTCAGATTGATAAGTGGCCCCGTGGGGGTGCATGAATCACTCATTGTAGTGGCTGGGGAGGGATGAGCAGGTCATTTGGATAGTCAGTGAAGTGAAGGACAGAGAAAGGACCTGGGCAATTGGAAGGTGCTTGTCACTTTAAGGAGCACAAGAGCAAGCACGATGATATCCTTGCTGTGAGCTACACAACTGTGTGTACTTTTAATTATCAAGTTGGCACGACCAAGAATCACTTGCAGGAATTGTCCACATTGGATTGGGCTCTGGGCGTGTCTGAGGGGATTGTCTTAAGTCAATTGATGTGTGAAAATGTATCCTACTGTGGGTGGCACCATTCCCTAGAAAGGGATCCCCAGCTGTTTAAGAATGGAAGAATGTAACTAAGGACAAGAAAGCAAGCAAATGAAGGAACATGAATGTATCAATTTCTCTCTGGTTTTGGGGTGGCTGCGATGTGACCAGCTGTTTGAAGTTCCCACCCTGACCTTCCTACAGTGATGGATTGTAAACTGAAATAAACCTTTCTTTCTTCAGAGGCTTTTGTCAGGGCATCTTGTCTGAGCAGTAGAAATGCAACTATAACAGTACCTTATACATACTAAGTTCCTTTAGTGCCAGGCTGGCCCTGTGGGGTAGGAGCCAGTGGGATGATGCTGCTTGCTGAGGTCACCGGGGCATCTGGTTTCAAAGCCTGTGCTATTCTTGAAGATGAACTAGACTCCAGGCAACTGCTGCTTTGTCAGACTTTTAGCATGCAGAGCCTCTATTTTCTGCTTTTCTAATAGAAATTCAAAGTCTTTTTGATTAAATTTCTAAGTTTTATTACTCCCTAGGTGTCAAATATAGCATATATAAGCGAGGTTCCACTTCGTGCTGCCTGCTTGCAGTTTCTGAGAATGGAGAAAATTTAGGATTTCATTGGAGAACCACAACCAAGAGGCAAGCAGACCTATGCTCAGTTGTATAAAATCGAGACTTCTCCTCTTTGGACTCATTTTCCTCATATGAATAGCAGAGATATAGTCCACATGTGACAAGGACTGACACAACCCCAGGACATGGTGGCCTGTCTGCTAGTTCTCTGGCTGTGCCTGGCCCACTCTGCCACATTGAAGAGTAAAGCCTTTCTTGTCAGGGCCAAAGAAGTAGCCTCCTTCATAAAGACTGAGCATCAGCCAGATGAGGTCTTGTAGGTTCTAAAGCTTCATGCAGGCCCAAGTAAAATCACATGTAAGATGTGCGTGACCCATGCAGAGTGACCCACATCTAGCTCTCCTCATTGTTTGTCATCAGGCATTGCTTTCTCTTTCTGAGCTAATGGGACCCAGGCTCAGAAAGGTTGGCACTGTCCTTTGTCACATGGGAGGGAGGGACCGAGCAGAGCTTGAGGAGGCTGCCATTGTTCCTACCTCTCCCCCTCCACTCGTGACCTGTGAGTTCTTGGGGAGCAGAACCCATAACTGCCCACTTCTGGTCATTACCAGCAAGAGTACCAAGGCTTGCCTGGGGGACAGAGAGATGAGAGTGTCCCCTCTATACCAGATTCCATGGGAGGAAGATTATCGGACTAAGCATAAGGAGGCCAGTTGTGCCCAGATTCAGCCTCCTGTTTGTCAGCATGACTGTGGACACAGCACCTTTCCTCCTTGTGCCTCTGTTTCCCCACCTATAAAATGGAAGCACCAAACTAGCCTATATTCTTCGGATTTCTAGGTTGAATTCTGTGGTCTCTATTGTGCTGGCAGCAGACATCCTCTCTTTCTTCAAGGGCAAGCTTACCCCTGGGATCTGCACTATGACAAAGTAGATGATAACAATGCCCTCCCCCATGGCAAATATAAAGAATTTTATTGATCCAATAACTATTTATAATTACATATCTATATCTCTTATCTATTTCTATATCATATATAATTTGCATTTATATTGTCTACACCTATACCTCTTCTATCATCTTTATCTTGGTCCCCTAAGAAATAAAAACTTTGGGAATGGAAAAAGTTTTGGTTTCCCAGAGAAGATTGGGTTCCTCAGAAGGAGCTACTGACAATGAACTGTTGGCTGTAGCCAACATCACTGGTGGCTCTGATCAAGGGAGGATAAGCTCAGAGCTGAGTCGGTTCCTAGAATTTCCTCAAGGCCTCACTAAATATAATGAAACTAACCTAGCAGCCAATCAGAAACCAAGCTGTGTAACTTTCCAGGCACCTCCAATGAAGTTGTAGATTACCTAACCTTTGCTAAAATTTCCCTAGTTTCCTATAAAAGGCTTGAGTGCCTTTGTCTGGGGTCACCATTTTGATGAATGGTTGACCCCTGTATGCTGATAAATTCTGCAGAATAAATGCTCTTTGCCTTTGCATACTATTTGAGTCTGGGGTCTTCCTTCAGTGATTCTGGGACCCCAACAATCTATATCATCTTTAGCTCTTTCACCTTCGCAAGATCACATGAATTGTAAAGACAAACGCTAAAAAGTTCAAACAGCCTTCTCCTTGCCTCAGACTCATTGGTATCTGCCTCATCTATTCAGTTCATGCAGAAGAAGGAATTAGTGTAAGAGAAAGTTCTGAAAGCACAGGGATGGGAGGGCTTATTTCCTTCTCTACTACCACAGCAGCTAAAGTCCCTGGTCCTTGTTCATTTCTTCTTCCAGGGTTGCATTGAGCCTGTAGATCAACATGGGGAAATTACCTTTATCATTATTGGCTTTCCTAATCGATGAACATGGTATGCCTTTCTTCTGGGTCAGATCTTTGATTTCTTTCATTACTTTTGTTATGGTGCTTGCCTTGTAGATCCTGTACACAGTTTAAAAAAAAAAGATTGATGCCTAAGGGTTTCTAACTTTTAGAGATATTCTAATCTGTCTTGCTTTCAAAATTCTGACTTCCAGGTGGTCATTGTTGTCTTCAGAGAGTTTTGTATGATGAGTCTGTTACCTAGGGCTCTGCAAGAACTTCTTGGCTCTGGGAGCTGTTTTCACAGATGAGTTGGCATTCCCTCGATGGCTAATTATGTCACCTGGCAATAAGGGCAGTTTATTCACTCAGTGCAAGTTTTATTGTTTTTGCTACTCAGGAGCTTGTGTTTCCATATGAATTTGAAGTTTTTTTCTCTGTTTCGGTGAAGACTGTTGCTGGGATTTTGATTGGGACTGCAATCAAATCTGTAGATGGCCTTTTTCACAATATTGATTCTGCTACTTAGAGGTACAAGAAATCATTCCATCTTCTCATGTCTTCCTAGGAAAAAGAAATCAAGGAAATACTCTGATTCACAATAGTCTAAGAAATACCTTGGAAAAAACCTAATTGAAGACTGAAAGACCTCTGTAATACCAACCTTAAAACACTGAAGAAACACACACACACACACACACACACATGCACACACACATGCAATGCACACTCACACACATGCACACACTCACACAAACATGCATACACACACGCACACATGCACACATGCACGTGCGCACGCACATGCACACATGCACGTGCATGCACACACACACATGCAAACACACACACAGAGCTGGAGTTTTTGTATAGTTAAGACTAGTGAGATAATAGGAGGTAACATGGGTGGCCATCTTTGTTTAGTTCCACAGCTTGGCAGAAGTGCCTTCAGTGTTTTCTATAAACAATAATGTTAGCTTTAATTTTTCAAATTACTTGTGTGTGTGTGTGTGTGTGTATGTGTGTATGCATGTGTGTGTGTGTATGTGTACAACCTGAAGCACTTCCACGGTGAGTTCTCTTGATGGAACTCAGGTTGCTAGGCCTGGCAGCAAGAGCCTTCACCTGCTGCACTGTATCGCCAGTCACAGCTCTGAGTAGGTGCTCAAGTTCATTCGTAGGTTGTTGAGAATTTTAAAAATGATTATGAGCAAATATTTAATAAATGAATAGCATTGTTCCAGAATTTTGGAGTTGGGTATAGAATTGGGCTTTGTGCATATGAGGCAAATATTCTACTACTGTTCTATAGTCCAGCCCTGAAAAATATTGATTGTCAAATGTCTTTTCTGTATCTATGAGTGTATGATCATGCATTTAGTTTATTGTTGAGAACTTATATATATATATTCACAAAATGTTCACAAAGAATATAAATATTTGGGATATATATATATACATATACATATACATATACATATACATATACATATACATATATATATATATATATTATGTAGCCCAGGTTAGCCTTGAATTCACAAGCCTCCTGTCTCAGCTTTCTGGGTACTGGGATTAGAGACATGTACCACCATGCCTGATGAGGCTTTATATATTTTTCATGGTCTTTTTTTTCCCGCATGGTAATATTGACCCCATAAAGTATGCCGGGAAGTCTTGACTTCCTTCTAAATTCTGGAATTGGTATTATTCTGTCCCTTCTATGTTAGTAGAATTTGCCAGTAAAACTGTTTGTTACTGGAACTTTCTTTTTTGGGGAGGCCTTTTTTTCAACTCTAAATTTAATTTCTTAATAGCTATAGGGCTACTCAGGTCATCAATTTCTTCTTGAGTGAACTTGGGTACTTTGTGTCTTTCAAGGACTTGGTCAATTTTATTGAAGCTGTCAGATTTATGGGTTTGGAATTATTCATAGTATACATTTGTTCTCATTCAGTATCTGCGGGCCCAAGAGTGGTTTCATTGACGATGGTGTTGATTTTGTTGTCTCTTTTTTCTTGATTAGTCTGGGCTGAGGTGTATCAATTTTATTGATATTTTTCAGTGTGCAAAGTCTCAGTTGTGTTTTTCCCTGTGGTTTTTGTGTTTTCATTTTCATCTCTTATCTTTATCATCTCTGTCTTCCTGAACTCACTGGCTTTATTTTGTCTTCTTGTGCAAAATTTTAGATTATTGGCTTGAGACCTACTACCGCCCCCCCCCCCCAATAACACAGCATAGCCTACACACACAGCTTAGCTACAGTCTGTGCTTAATTTGACTTTATCTTTAAAACTTTGCTTTTTCTGAGACAGGGCCTTGGTATGTAGCTTTGGCTGGTCTTGAACCTGCAATCCTCCTGCCTCAATCTCCTGAGTGCTAGGACCACAGACACACATGTATGCGCATGTGCATGTGTGTGTGTGTGTGTGTGTGTGTGTGTGTGTGTGTGTGAGCATGTCATGGCTTCCTTATGGAGGTCATAGGACAGCTTGTGGGAGTTGGTTCTTCCCTTCCATCATGTGAATCCTGGGGATCGAACTCAGGTCCTCAGGCTTGGCAGTAAACACCTTCACCTGCTGTCTTAGTCACTGGTCTATGTTCTGAGGAGATGCCATGACCAAGGTAACTTATAAAAGAAACCATTTTATTGGGGGTTTGGTTACAGTTTTAGAGGGTTAGTTCATTATCATCATGGTGGGGAGTGTGGGGTCCTGTGGTGGCCTGCGCTGGCAGGCAGGGACTGGAGAAATAGCTGAAAGCCCACATCTGGTCTGTAAGTTACAGGCACAGAGAGACTGGGTGTGGTATTTGCTCAAACCCATCCCCCAGTGACACACCATCTCCAGTAAGGCCACACCTTCCAATCCTTCCCAAATAGTTCCACTAACTGGGGACCAAGCATTCAAACATATGAGCGTATGCTGGTTATTTTCATTCAAACCACCACATTACACTCCAAGACCCCCATAGGCTTGTAGCCACATCATGATGCAGAATGCATTCAGTCCAACTTCAGAAGTCCCCATAGGCTAACGGAGGGTCCAACTTGTTTGAAAGTCCAAAGTCTCTTCTGAGACTCAAGGCAATCTCTTATCTATAACTCTCTACAAAATAAAAAAGCAGATAGCATACTTCCAACATACAATAGCACAGAATATATATTACCATTTCAAAAGTAAGAAAAGAAAGCATACTAAGGAAATATTGGACCAAAGGAAGACTGAAACCCAGCAGGACAAACTCTAAATTCTGTCTTAGATGGCTCTTCTAATCTTCACATCCCTCTAGCTTTGTTGGCTGCAACATTCTTTCCTCTCTCAGGCTCTTTCCACTCCCTGTGTGCATCTCTCTTTGGTTAGGTATCCCAAGCCCCTGGTATCCCCAACATCTCAGGGTCACCACCACAATTCAGGCTTCACCTTCACAACTTCACACAATAACCTTTCCAGGAAAGGACCTCTTGCCATATACCTAGCCTCCGTGGCTCTCCTTAACCATGGAGAACGATTCCACAACCCCTTTCCTGTACCTTTCTTGACTCTAAAGCCAGAACCATGTGGCCAAAGCTGCCAAGTTCTGCCTTCTGCTGTAGCTGGAAACTGGTCCCCAACAAGACTGAAATTTACATAAGCTTTGGCTTGTTGGTTTCCTTTGCTGCATAAGCTTTCCTTTCTACAAGTGCAGGATTGGCTGGGTGAGGTTTTACACAGAGGGTACTTCTCTCTTCATTCCATTTAGCATTGAGCTTTTCTTTAAACTTCCCATCTCTTTGACACAAGATTTGGCTCTAACATGTATTTCCCGGTGCTCTTTTCTCCTCAAACTGTACATTTTGTATTTCTTTTTGCCCTGCTTGCTCATCTCCATTATACATCCGCATAAGAGTGTTCATTGATAACCACATGGCTATCAATACTATACTGTTCTGAAATCTCTGCTAACAACATTAATCCAAAGCTTTTCAATTTAGTCTTAGGTCAGATTTTAGGACAAAGGCAGAAAGCAGCCTCATTCTTTGCCAAAATGTTACAAGAAGAGTCTCCAATATTCTTCTCCAAAATCTCTTGATCCAGTCTGCATTGCTCTCAGCACTACTGTCTTCCATGCTTCTACTGGTCTGGTCCATTACACCCTGCTTAAAGCATTTAATCACTTTTCTAGTCCAAAGTCCCCAAGTGTCCCATATCTTTTTAATAAATATGGTTGGGCTTGTTATAGCAAAAATCCCACTCCTGGTACTAATTTATGTCTTTGTTACTGTTTATTGATGTGAAGAAACACTACAACCAAGGTAACATTTACAAGGAAGCATTTAATTGGGGGAATTGTTTACAGTTTCATAGGGTTAGTTCATGATCATTATGGTGGGAACATGGTAGCAGGGAAACCAACAGGCATTGGCTGGAGAAGTAGTTGAGATATCATATCTGATCTTCAAGTTTCAGAGCGAGAAAGGGAGGAGGAGGGAGAGGTGAAGGGAGAGGGAGAGGGAGAAAGAGAGAGAGATACTGGGCCTGGAATGGGATTCTTAAACCTCAAAGCTACCCCTCTGACACACCTCCTCCAACAAGGCCACACCTCATAATCCTTCCCAAGCAGTTTCACTAACTGGGAACCAAACCTGAACACATATAAGTGTATAGGGATCATCCTCATTTAAACCATCACACCAGCTGAGCCATCTCATGGGACTCTTCTTTTTTTTACTTTTTAACTTTTTATTAATTCTTTGTGAATTTCATGTCATGCACCCCAGTCTCACTCATTTTCTCGTTCTTTCATAGTCACCCTGTGCCCTTGTGACCTCCTCCCCAAAAGAAAGAAAAAGATAGAATAAAAAACAAAACAAATCTTGTCATGGAAGCTGTGCTGTGCCATGGTGTGTCCCACAGTATATGCCCCTTTGTCCAAACAGATTGGCTTGCAAATGTTCATTATAATGAGTCATTGGTCTGGTTCTGCTATACTATCAATACTGGATCCTCACTGGGACTCTTCTCAGATATTCTGTTGTTGCTTTGTATCATTGAGATCTTGCAGCTTTGAATCTGCAAGATTGATGGTTGTTCGTTTTAATTTTTATTTTTAGAAAATCAATTTCATTTTGTGTGTGTGTGTGTGTGTGTGTGTACCTGAGTGTATGCATGTGTGTGCAGTGCCTGTGAAGGTTGGAATAGGAAGTTAGATCCCATATAACTGGAATTACACTGCTGTTAGTTGTCATGTGGGTGCTGGGAACCAATACTGAGACCTCTGACAGGGCTCTTAACTGTTGTGTTATCCCTCTAGTCTCTTATCAGAGACTGTGTGTGTGTGTGTGTGTGTGTATCTCTGTGGGTACATAGTATGCACACATATTTGTGCAGTGCACATGTGCATACCTCAAAAGTCAAAGGCTTTATTCCCTTGGGGTTGGCATCACACTGAAACCAGAACTAAGCCAGTAACTGGCAAGCCCAGAGAACCTCCTATCTCTGTTTACCACAGCCCTGGGGTCATGATGCACATAGCCATGCTTGCTTTATATGTCGATGGTGAGGATTTGAACTTAGGTTCCCATGCTTCTGTAGCAAGCACTCTCCCTCACTGAGCCATCTCCTTATCCTGTTCACATATCTCTGTGTTGCTAACTCATAGTCTAGTTCTATGACCGTTAAAGAACATAGTCAAAGAACAGACTCTGTATGCTTTCCGTTATTTTAGGTTTGTTCCTTTGTTTTGTGATCCAGGATACAGTGTGATACAGTGTCTCCTGACAAGTGTCCCTTATGCATTTAAAGTGACATTTCCAGCCATTATTGGACACAGTGTTACTCTGCACAGTGATAGGTCCTGCTGGTGGGTGCAGAGGCTTATCTTTGAGGATTTTGTTTTTGCTTGCTTTGTCAATGAGAGAGAGAGAGAGAGAGAGAGAGAGAGAGAGAGAGAGAGAGAGAGAGAGAGAGAAGTGCTGAGGTCTCAGTGAGGTCTCAGTTCTGAGGTGTTGATTTCCCCTACAGTTCTAGAAACTTGTCTATTTGAAGCCCTGTGTTGGCCCCACGCATCCAAGGCTGTCATGTCTTCTTGGTAAACCAGTCCTCTGCTCACCATTTTGGCACTTTTCTTTCTCTCTGGTGTCTTTTTTTCCTGACATTTTCTTTTGCCGGTATATCAACGGCACGTCTAACTTACTATTCTCTTTCTTTCTTTTTTTCTTAAATTTGAGACAGATGCTCAACTATGATGCTTTGGCTGGCTCAAATTCACAGAAATCCTCCTGTCTCTGCATCCCAAATGTTGGGATCAAAGGCATGGCCACCAAGCCTTAGCCCCAGCCTTTCTTTTGACTATTGTGTGTATAATGTAATAAGAAGCTTCAACATACCATTATACAAAATATAATTCTTATAGACACCATATAATTGGCTCATTTTTATTTGTTTGTTTGTTTGTTTATTTATCTATCGAGGAAGGGTCTTTCTACATAGCCTGGCTGTCCTGGAGGAAGGGTCTTTCTACATAGCCTGGCTGTCCTGGAACTCACCATGTAGACGAGCTAGCCTCAAACTCAGGAGATTCTCCAGCCTCTGCCTTCTGAGTGCTGGCATTAAAGGTGTATACCCACACACCTGGGGCTCTTTTATTTTTTAAAGAAAATATAATCTAGTCTGTTTTTTTAAAATTATATATCTTTCTTTTATTATTTTATCTGTATGAATGTTTTACCTACATGTGTGGCTGTGCACCATGTGCATGGAAGTGTCCATGAAAGTCAGAAGATGGAGTTTAATTCCTCTGGAACTGGAGCTATAGATAATTGTGAGCTGCCATGTAGGTGCTGGGAATCGAACCACAGTCCTCTGGGAGAGCAACAAGTGCTCTTAACTGCTGAGCCATCTCTCCAGTCCAAATCTGTCTTTTAAATGATGTGCTTAGGCTCTTTGAATTTAATTTAATAATTGATATAGCTGGATTTAAGACTGTTGGATTAGTTACATTTCTCATCAGTGTGACAAAGTATCTTCTAGAAGGCAGGAACAAAAGGAAGAGTTTATTCTAGGTGATACATATACACACTATCACTAGTCTAAGATCAGTATTTTATTCCTTAATTTAAACTTGAAAGCTTTACGATCCCATGAGTTTTTCCTCTTCCTTCCTCTGTGGAACTGTTGTCAAATGATTTATAAATTTGTTTATTGACAATCTGCTGGATATCCAAGTTTTACTTTGAACTCTTACCTATATTTAATTTAAGTTTCTCATGATTTCCACACAGCTGTTTATCTGCCTGTCTCTCTTCTCTCCTGTTGTGATTTGGAAACACTTTGAATATCACCTCAAAAGTGAGTGTGTTGGTCCCACTGGCAATAAATGAGGCCATGGGATTCTTGTTTTGGGAAAGGGTGCCATCTTGTAGCTCAGTTACACTTGATCTTGCAATCCTCCTGCCTCAGCTTCACGAATGTTGGGCTTACAGGCATGGCCATTATAAGTACACTGTAGCTGTCTTCAGACACACCAGAAGAGAGCCTTAGATCCCATTACAGATGGTTGTGAGCCACCATGTGGTTGCTAAGATTCGAACTCAGGACCTCTGGAAGAGTAGTCAGTGCTCTTAAATGCTGAACCATCTCTCCAGCCCCTGTTGATGGGATCTTAAAGAGGCACAGCCTACTAATAGGGAGTGCCTAGGTCACTGGAGGCATTCTGTAGGAAAAGGAATACTTGTCTTCTGGAATAAGCTCCCCATACTTAAAGCTGAGCCAGAATCCCACTCTGGCTTTCCCATTTCTTCCTGTCACTTGTTCTTGGTATGACCATCTTCCGTGAACTGTCAGCCATTGGAACGGGGGGGGGGGGTTCCTTACACTTTTTGAACTTTCAACTTCTAAAACCGTGAGCTGAACATACCCATTTTGTTTATAAAGTTACCTTGCCTTGAGTATTTCATTAGAGTGATGAAAAACTCATGTAATCTCCAAGGGTCTCAGTTTCTCAGTCTACAGTTTCCCTTCCGGCTGAAGAGCTCCCTCTGGCACTTGTTTTAAGGTCTGTGACAAGCTCCCTCAGAGCTCCTTCTGAGCCTGTGTTTATTTTGCCTTCACTCCCGAAGAATGCTTTTCACCCTTCAGGAACAAATTATTCTAGACATTCTGTGCTGACAGTTATTTTCTTTCGATGCCTTAAAAATCTTCTGCTGTCTTCTGGCTCTCTGGGTTCTGGGTTCTGGTTAGAATTTCACAATCATTTCCCCAGTGAATGGAACATGCTGTTCTTTTCTTTGGCTGTATTAAAGATTTTTTTTTTTTAAAAAGAAAACGTTTGATATTAAGCACTTTGATCATAATATGTCCAGGAATAATTTTCTTAGAGTTTTTTTTTGTTGTTGTTGTTGTTGGTGTTGCTTAGCTTTTAAATCCCAAATTTGGGGAGTTTTTAACCATCAGGTCTTCAAATAAGCTTTTGCACCAGTCTGTTATCCTCCTGGGAGTCCCCAAAGCACAAATAGAAGGTTTATTCTTTTTGTTTGTTTGAGACAAGTTTGCAGTATGCATCCTAGGCTGGGTTTGAACTCATTAAACAACTATAAAACCTCTTGCCTCAGTGTTGTGAGTGGGGGGAATTGCAGACATGTACCACCATGAATGGGACAATGTTAGATTTTATATCAAAGGGTTAAAATATTTTATTTTGTTTTTACATGTGTGTGTGTGTGTGCACTCACATGTACATGTGTGTATCCATGAAGGTCAGAAGGGGACATCACATCACCTGGAGCTGGAGTTACAGGTAGCTTGTGAGTTGCCATGTGGGTGCTGAGAACTGGACTCTGGTCCTCTGCAAGACCAGCAAGTGTTCTTAACCCGGAGCCATCTCTCCAGGCCCAATGCTGAACTTTTCAAGACTTCCCACAGTCTCCTGGGGTCCCATGTATTATTTCCCATCTCTTGTTCAGATTGGATAATTTATATTTTTCTCTGAGCTCTGTGACTCATCCCTCTGTTGTGTGGTTCTTTTCTGAGTCTATGTGGTGAACATTTAAATTTCAGATATTTTTTTTTTTAGTTCAGTTCTCCAGCTTTCATTGGTTTCTTTGCTAACGGCATGTGCTGCTTTGTTGAAAATTTCCACTTGTTTTAAGAACATTTGCCTTTATCTCTTGGAACATTAAATATTTTATTTTTGACAATTTCGATGCTTCTGTTATCTGGTTATCTTTTCCGTCACATGTTGACATTTCCTGGTTCTTTGCATATTGAACAATTTTGAATTCTACTCTGGACATTTTGAAATGTTGAGTTCTGTTAATATTTTGTGAAGAATGCTCTTACTCCTCCCTAACCCCCTTAGCAGGCATCTGACCTATAGTGTCTAGGCTGTGAGCTCTGAGCTGGGCTCTGTGGGCTGTGGCTTTAGTTTCTGCTCAGTTTTCAGGATCTTGGTGGTAACTGCGAGTTGTAAAGTGTGTCCCAGAATACACTGCGCTGTGATTCAGCACTCCAAGCCTCTGTCCTCTGTCAGGCTGCTCCTGTGCACAGTTTGACTGTGGACTCAGGCCTTCACTAGTAGCCAACACTCAAGGTTCTCAGTTTCCTCTTGCTCAATTCTTACACTCTCTGGCTCCCAAGATCTCCTTTATTGCCCCAGGCCTCAGTTTGGAATGGCCTTGGTCTCTTCCACCCATCTTGCATTGGTTAAGGCAGGGTTTGCAGCCTTATGTCAGCAGGACGGAACCCAGCTGCAAGGTCACGTGGTAGAGCAGGCATGGAGTGAGGGGTGGGAACACGCTGCAGACTCGGAACTGATCTCAGAACACTCCAGCCTCAGAGGCTCCTCCAGTTTATGCCATCACTTTTTCCTTTAGTGCCTTGTAAACCTGTTGGAGTTTCATTTCACCCGCCATCAAACGCCCAGTGGACGACCAGTAGAGCGCAGAGAGATTCCCAGGCTTGGGGTTGGCCCTCTGATTGCTGTTCCCCTGTGGTTTTTATTTCCTGTTCAGTTTTGCCCATCACCTCTTCATGCCTGTGCTGTTCTCCCCAGCTCCAGCCACCCCCACACTGAGCTTAGGACTTGTGTTTACATAATCAAAACATCTGCCTCGCTTGACTGAGCAGAAGTCATTTATTCTGAGCGGCTTCTACTCTGTAGTGTTATAAAATTCTGTGTGGAATCTCTGCCCCACCCCCAGCATCCAGTTTGCTCCGCAAGGCTCAGAGGTGGTGTAAACTACTTGGTTAGTAAAAGAAGAAACTGGTTTGAAGATTCATCCCGCACCAGTTCCTTCTTCCTTGACCATTATGATGTGTCTTTCTCCTAGAGCACTGGTTCTCAACCTTTTGGGTTGACCGACCTTTCCCAAGGGTTGCATATCAGATATCCTGCATATCAGATAGTTACATTATGATTTATAACAGTAGCAAGATTATAGTTATGAAGTAGCAATGAAATAATTTTATGGTTGAGGGGTCTCCACAACATGAGGGGTTGTATTAAAGGGTCGCAGCATTGGGAAGGTTGAGAACCACTGCCCTAAAGTATCTGTGAGCGTCTCACTGCCTACGGAGAGGGGAGGCCATGCAGTTTGCAGGTGACTGTGCAGGGCAAATCAAAGCAAGCTTCTGGTATTTAATTCAACCTGCCCTTTCCAGATCCCACCCTCCTAGGTGACTCTGGAATTACTGTCCAAGCAGACACCAAAGAGAGGCACTTCTGATGGCTTCTCCAAGTCTGCAGGCTCTGACTGGTCGGTCCTGAGGAACTGGGATGCATGGTCAGCTTAGTTACTCTATGTTCCAAACACTAGACTACATATGGGCTGTGTTCTCTGCCTCAGTTTCCATACCTGGAGAGTGAGGGGTTCTAATAATTTTTGTTTTTTGAGTCATAGTCTCATGTAACTTGGGCTAGCCTTGAAATGAATATGTAGCTAAGGATAACCTTAAACTCCTGGTCCTACTTGCCTCCAGGTCCCAAGTGCTGGGATTGCAGGCGTGTACCACCCAGATCAGTTAGTTAGTTTTTCCTTATTTAATCTTTTAACATGAAAAGATTAAAGAACATAGAAAGCTCCTCTTGGCTTCTGACCTTGACACATGTGTCCTACCTTCAAAGAGCTCACTGTGAAGAAGGGCTGGCTGATCATGCTGCAGGGTACCGGGCATGGTCTTTTCTTTATCTGGACCTTTTACCCTCAACCCATGAGCAAAGGTGAGTCTGAAAGGTCACTCACAGAGTGGAACATGACTGTAATTGACAGGGAATGGGGCAGCCTGTATAGGCCTCACTATTCTGTTGCAGGTTCCAGCGACTTCTGGGCCGGGGTTCGGTGGAGATCCAGTGGAGATTGCTAATCACACTTTGCCACTGCTCTGGGGAAGACGACTTTGTCAGGTTTGATTGGAACTGTGGGCCCTACTTGATGGCCCTGCTCTCTAGGAAGCAAGAAGGACCAAAGTTACCTTCCCTACCTTGCCTTTTGCTCAGGCTGCGTTCTGCCAAGCCTGATAAGAGAACTGTCCTGGGAGGTGAACAGTGATAATTCCAAGAAATTGCTGAGATTTTGGCAATTTAGGTACTTCAAATTAGATTGGCCCAGCAAGTGATTAAGAATCTATCAATCACATCAGGACCTTGGCCTATTTGCGTCTCTTGTAGCTTTCCAAACAGGCCACTAGAGGGCGTCGGGGATGGCTTAGTCTGTAAAGTGTTTGCCACGCTTAAAGACGGGAGTTTGATCCCCATGGCCTGTGTAAAACCTCTGGGCAAGATGGTAAACACTTGTCATCCCAGTACTGAAGAGGATGAGACAGAAGCCTCCCTGGGGCTTGCTGGGTAGCTCACTTCGCAAGCTCTCTGCTAGTAAGTAGCACATGGTAGAAAATGGCAGGTAATGTCTGAGGAATGATACTTGAGGTTTGTCTTCTGGCCACACACACACACACACACACACACCCCACGGGTGTATACCTGAAACACACCCACACAAAGTAGTAAGAGTGAGATTCAAACACTGAGCAATCAACAGGGAGACTACGGGTCAGGGGTTCAGAAATTACCTTTCTACATTCTGTACTGTGCATGGTGCTGGGAGAGGGGCATCTTTGTCTTCAGTTGAATATTACATGGAAGGTGCAGCTGTCATGCCTGAGGATGAGGGAACTGAGGCACAGAGGAGAAGTCACCTGTTCAAGTGCACCTGCTTGCTGAGGGACAGCTGGATATGAGGAGAAACTTCCTGGAGCCAATAACATACTGCTGAGGTCACCCCAGCCCTAGGTCAGCCCTCTAGGTCACCCCAGTTCCCACTCAGCCTTCCAGGTTACTGTCCCTCCACCCCCAACCCCCTGAGATGAATTTCCTCTAAAGGCTGTGAGGCCTTGGCATGGCTGGCTCTCTATTTATGTGACCTCCTTTCTGTCTTCCTGCCTATACTGTGTCTTACTACACTGGCCTTTGGCTTGCAGTGATCTCTGCTCTTGTCACCCAGGATCTCTCTCTCATCTGACCCACAGGCCTGTGCACCTCAGCCTCACAGACTCTAGATTCAGAGGCCCCCATGGAGGGCCCAACACACTCTTGCCTGTAGACTCTTTTACTATGCTGACTCTTGGTGATGTGTGCATCGCTCTGACATGTCCCTGTGTGTGCTGTTACCACCTGTCATCATGTGAAGTTCCTCACTGGTGTCCAGGGCACAGCCTAATGGGCAAAGGTGCTCCTCGTATCAAACTGGAAACAGTAGATGCTATCTACTACAGATGCTTGTTGTCACACGTATATTGGACAGCACACATATGCATGCTCCATATGTATGTGTAGTGGGTTCTGTATTCATGTATATGTGTCATATACACATAGGCACACAGATACCTACATGTGTGTTGCTGACCCTAATGCTGCTATGAAGGAACCCGTGAGTCATTCTCTATGAAATGTGTTACCTTTTTCTTTCCTGCCAGGCATGTCTCCCCAAGCCCCAGGCTTTGTGACTTGTTGTTCTGTGGGAGTCCTAGGGGGAGTCCTGAGGGCTGCTGGTCCTAGTCCTGTTTTGGCCAAGGCAGGATGGACTTCCTACTTGCCATTGCTGAGCTGTAGTGTTAATTGCTGCGAGACCCCCAGAGTTCCCTGTCCATCCAGGGCAGTGACAGTAACAGCTCCAAGGAGTGGCCATATCATTGTTTGGCTCCCTTACATCAGAGTACACTGGCAGAACCTCCACTGAACCCAGTGGACACAAGTCCGAGTGACAGACTGCTGACGGAGTGACTTCTGGCCTTGCCACTTAACATAGTGACAGTGTCTGGAGAAACCCTGGGTGTCACTGCAGAACGGCGTCTCTTGAGGGTGGAGTGACTGCTGTCAGTGACTGCATTCAGTGTTCTTCTCTGGCTGTCTGGAGATGGGCAGAGCGAAGAGAGCTGTAGAGAACATTCCCACCCTTCACATCCCAGCCCTGAGACCTCAGACCAGGCATGACCTTCTCTGTGGTTGTGTTTTCTCACCACAATCAGGACACTGCCAACTTCCTCCCCTGCTTCAGCATACACAGGCTCAGAGAAGCATGGTGACATAGGAATGTGGAACCAGGCTGGTTAAGTAGGAGGCAGGGCTGCTCCACTCAAGGTCCTTTCCTGGCCCAGGACTCTGCCTTCAGTCTCCTGGCCCCTGAATTCCCCTGGGAAGGTGGCCCTGTTTATCCTGAGACATGACATCCCTCAGGAGAGGAAAGGCAAGGCTTCTCTGTTGTCATACTGAATGTGGCTCCTAGCTTGGCATCCCTGTCTCTGCCATCCTTCACCCCCCTTAGGGCTCACACCTGGCTCCTTCCCTCTAATGAGGCTGCCTCAGGACTCCAATTCCCACTCTGGTCTGTCTCTATTTGCCCTCTCTGTCATAGTCAGAGACAGGTGGGAATGCAGCTATCTGTCAGCTGGGGGAGAGGGTAGCTTCCTCTGCAGGACTGTCTTTCCGCTCTGGGTCTCCAGAGTCTTAGTCACGGTCCTGTGGCACTGTCCCCTTTGCCACCAGGCTGTGTGTTTCCAAACCTGTAACTGGGCTTTAGTTTTGTTCCTAGTTTAGTCTTCTAGGCTGCCCACTAGAAGAGCCTTTCAGGATCCGGTCTGACTGTGTTCTGGTAGCACTGTGGCTGTGAACACAGTCACCAGGAGTTGATGGTTGGAATCCTTCTCCCATCCCTCAGGCCCAGGGACCTAACTTCTCTGTGGCCCAGTTTTGTGTAGATGGCAATGCCTTCTCCCTTCCAGCTTCCCAAAGGACTAGATGGGACAGTTTAAACAGAGTGATCATGTTCAGGGGAAATTGTTTCAGATCTCAGGCTAAGAGCTAATGTCTGTCCAAAATGGCATTAGAGGCCTTTCCTCAGGACCCCTGACTAGCTCCCACCTTCTGATGCTCCCAGATTTGGTTTCCCCAGCTGGTTCCCCACACCCTTGCTCTCTCTGTCACTCTACCTGGACTCTTATCCCTGGCTCACTCTGAAGCCATGACAGCAAGACTCCCTCTAAGTGTGCTGCCATAACAAAACCCTGCAGGCGGGGTGCTGTGGACAGCAGAGATGGATCTTCTCACGGGTCTGAAGGCTAGAGTCTAGGACCAGTGGGGCTGCTTCCCTCGGAGGCCTTTAGCTGTCCTTACTGTCTGCCCTCTACACCACCTGTCTGGGTTTGAATCTCCTCTTTGCCTTTTTTCTTTCTCTTTTGTTGGTTGTTTGAGACAACTCATGCCACCCAGGCTGGCCTTGAACTTACTACGTAGCTGACGCTGACCTTGAGCTCCTGATCTTCAGGCTTTCACTTTTCAGTTGCTGAGATTACAGTCGTGTCCCACCCCATCCAGGTGTAAGTCGTGCTTGGAATCGAACCTCGGGTGCTGTGTGTGCTAGGCCCCTACTCTACCGACTGAGCCGCATTCCTAGCTCCCGAGCTTGCCTCTTTTCACAACAAAGAGTCTCGTGCTCATGTAAAGTCTGCCATCACCTAATCACCTTTTAAGAGCTTATCTCTGGATGTGGGGATATTCCAAGTTGCTGGGCATTAGGACTTGAGCTCGTGCAATGAGGAGGAATGTAATTCATGTCGTGACATCTGTTGTGTGGTTTGGTGAGACAGTTTTTCCATACCACAATGTTTATCAAGCACCTATCCTACACTGAGCACTGGAGACAGAAGAGAGAAAGGCATGCCTCCGCTTCCTTGGAGGTGTGGGCAGACACAAGGTAGTAAGTTTGGACAGAGGCAGGAGGCAGCACTATGGATATGCAGGGCAGGAGGACCTAACTGGTCACTGAGGTCAAAGTGGAACCTGCACACACTGCAGTAGTCAACAGCACTCGCCTACATAAACAAGGTGGTAGCTCACACTGCCAGCACTGTGGTCCAGATGTACCATTGAAACCCCACGGCACACTCAACCTTGTACTGTTTTCCAGACATGGATAGTGGAGTCTGGAAGGCTGAGGGGTGTGCTCTAGGCTGGTGGCTTGTGAGGGATGGATCCAGGATGACACCTGGGTTTAGCGGTACTGAGTTTGTACCTCTATTGTATCTGTGTCTGAGCTGTACTGTCCTCCTTACCTTTGTCCCCCATCTTTCCTGCTTCTGTGGCTCAGTCCCTCAACAGACATCAACCACCTGGCCCCAAGGATATCAGCAAGAGCCTGTTCATGCTTCTCCCCATTTTATACCACAGGCCTGAGACTCACTCTTCCCACCATGGCCTGATACTGCTCAAACTCTGAAACAATGACATTGAAACCTGGAGCTTAACAGACCCCTGCAGGATATGGATGCAGGGACAGAGCTGCACTCCTTTCCTCACTGGTAGAATTGAGGTTCTTGATGTGTGAATAGGCATGCTAATGCCTGGGAGAATGTGGACCCCTGTGGACCTCAGGACTGGGCAGGGAGGGCTCCTAAGAGGCTTGCTAGAGCAGGTATGGAGGCTGCTATGTACTTTTGTGGAGCAGAGTAAGGTAGAGGGCAGCTGTGTGTGTGCCTAGGCTCTGGTTCACAAGGGGACAGTGGTGGTGTGTCTTGCTGTTCTTGGGATTGGCATCTTTGTGGGCGAGGGGAGTCTAGAGCCTCCTCTAGGGAAGCTAGACATTGTGGAGTCTTCTCTGCACCCTAAATAAAGAAAAGCAACAGCACCACACATGGGGATCATCATCCTATCCAGGGGAAACTGAGGCATTAAAAAGTTAACCCACTTACCCGAACCCCCAGGAACTCAAGTACAACCCAAAGTCTTTGCTTGTCACATCCTGAAAGTAACCCCAGCAGGCCTGTGCCTGTCTGGCACCACCCTGAGTCTTGTACCCTCTCCCTGACCCTTTGGGAACACTTCTTTCCGGAGTACAGCCCTGCTACCCGGGGACTCTCCTCCCCACCCTGTCCTGCTGTCTGGAGCTGTAGCCAGTCTGTCTTTCCAGTACCCACAAGATAAACCTAGTATGCTCTGCTGCGTGTAATTTTCAGAATAGCCGTGTTTTATTCTGTTGTTGTAACTGTTGGAAATTGCAGGATTAGAAATGAGACTGGGAACAAGGTTTACTGTGTCATTCAGAAGTTCGAACAAACAGAAACTCCCTGAACAGTAAGGCAGCCGTATTTGCACAAATGAGCTGCAGAGGCGGTCTGTGCACCTCATGGAGTCAGTGACCTTCTAGAAGGTTGGCTGATGGGGACTGGGAAGGAAGGAGAGTGTAAGTAAGTGTCAGTGTGGTGACTTTCTGGCAAACTGGCAAGAACTCCATTCTATAGCTCAGGGCTCACTGACTAGCTTTAATTTCAAGCTTAGACACAATCCTCCCTCATCTCTTCATCCCCAAGAAGCAAGACATATGCCCAAGGTCATATGGATGCTCTGTCCAGTGGCCTTCATGGGGCACCAATTAATCCTGAACCTATCAGATTTGGTGACAAAGTGTGGGCTACCAAATGGTCGTCAGGTAGACAGAAAATGTCAAAAAAGAGCTTTCTTCCTGGATACCTGTGTGACCCACAAAATATATCAGGGAGAGTTGGGCAGAGCTCTGATCTCACGGTCAGCAAAGCTTGTGGATTCTCATGCACATCACCCTGAGTCACTCCCTCCCATCCTGTACAGTAACTGGAAGGGCTGATTGGAGCATGCCAGGCTGCAAACTTTTGCTCAGTACTTCAGTGAATTATCAAGTTGAAATTTTGCCCTACCCAGATTGTACAAACTCCATCCACAAGGCTGAATGGATGTCCCAATGGATGCACATGGGTACTGCTCTCGCTGAGGACTCAAGTTTGGTTCCCAGCACCTGTGTCAGGCAGCTCACAACTGTTTGTAACACAGCTGCAAGGGTCCTACTGTCTCTTCTGGTCTTCAGGGCAACCTGCAGTCAAGCGTGCATGCGTGTATGCACACACACACAAGCAATAAAAACAAATCTTTAAACTTTATCCACAAGAAAAGAAAAAGGCTCTTTGGAATTTTCTGTTTTTCTAAGACACACTCCTGTGTCCCCACCATAACTATTAGTGTGTGACATATCATGGTAGACTCAGCACAAAGTACCATTCTGTACTTTTTACCATAGACCAATACTTTGGAGCCCCTTTCACCAATCCTTGAGTTTCTTCCCCTACCTCATTGGCCGGCTAGGGACTCATTTCAGCCAGCAGGATGAGAGAGAGACAACGTGGTAACTCAGGCTCTGAGTCCCCAAAGACCAAGAATTCTCCTATCCACTCTCTTCGAATCTCTTTGAATCTTCCTGTTGTCCTGGAACCAAGCCTGGGGTAACAGATGGAGAACAAGAGGATACCCTCACCCCAGATGAAACCAAGTAGCCATTCTTCCACTGCCTAAAGCCATCTGTGATGGTTAGCTTTAATTTAACTTAATTTAACTTGACATAGACTAGAATCATCTGGGAAGGCAGTCTCAAGGAGGCATTGCCTACATTGGTTTGGCTTGTGGGGCTTGTCTGTGGTGGAATGTCTTAAGTCAGTTGCTGTTGGAAGATCTGTCCACTGTGGGTGGCATCATTCCCTAGGCAGGAGGTTCTGAACTGTATAAGCCTAGGGAAATTGAGCTGAGCAAGTAAGCAAGTAAGCGAGTGAGCATGCATGAGTTTATTCCTCTCAGCTCTTGAATGTGGATGTGACTGTGACCAGCTGACCCAGGATCCTGCCCTGTGACTTCCCTGCAACGGTGGACAGTAATATAGAATTATGAGCTAAAATCCTTTCTCTCTTAAGTTGCTCTGTGTCAAGGTATTTTATAGCAGCAACAGAAATGAAACTCGAACACCATTTAAGACCAGCCAGATCCAGCTACCCACAGACAGAAGAGCACGTCTGTCTGAGAATAGCCTAACCAGGCCCGGGGACTCACGGGCAATTGCCTATTGCCAGATGCTGCTGTGTTTTGGAGTGTTATACAGCAGGCCTCGCTAATCCACCCTGCCCTGTGTGTTTTTTCCCCTTCAATAACTTTCATCCTTTTAGCCTATAACCAAAGACCTAAAGTAAACAGGCTTTTCTCACTCCTCTGCAAGGGTCCGATGCAATCAAAGAATCCCTAACACTGAAATGGCAGACAGATTGAATTTCATTGCTTAAGCCTTCTCAAGACATAATATTGAAAGATTCAGGGAGGGGGAAAACCAACCCTGTGATAGATTAGTAATGTCTGCCACTGGTGGTGCTGCAGACATGGCGGTGTGAGCCTTATACTATGCATTTAGCAGGTACCTATTGAAAACACCAAAGCTCAAAGTCAGAGAGGATTTTGGGTGATAGGATTTGTCTCTGAGGTTCAGGAGGGTGCCAGCAAGGTTGCTTCTATTGTGCTTAGGTGCTGAGTCCTAGTCAGCCATGTCCCACCCCTGTCCTGCCCCTGTGACAGCCTAACTCAGGAGAAGTTTGTTAGAGAAGCCATGAGAGGGCATTTACTTCCTGATTAAGAATGATGACATTGGCTGCTTGGATTCTGTTCTCTGAAATTAACTAAAGAAACAGAACATAACAGGCAGTTTTGTTTTGTTTCCCCCTTCATTTTTATTAAAAACAGAAATGAGTACAACTCCAAACCACAGACCCTGAAGGTTTCCTTTCCAAACTATGGAATGCAGCCCAGAACCAGAGGAAATTGAATCCATGCAGACACCCCAAGATGTTTTCCATATAGGAAAGCTGAGGTTTTACAGATAGAGCCCAGAGTAGACACCCTAGATCTGAAGACTTCGTTTGATAATCCTCTGCTTAGAGCTCTGGGACCCATCTCTCCTACCCAGAGGTACTGCTGGGCCCTCTGGTTATAGGGACAGCAAATCTTGCACTTTGAACTGTAAGAGAAGGTCCAAGAAGGACCCACACAGCTGTGGGCCTCCTTTCTCCCTGGGGTGGTTGGAGGGAGGGAGTAGAGTCGATCAACAGGGTTTCAGACATCCTGTGAGTAAGAACCACACATCGGGGACTAGCTTCAGGGAGATAGATCAACTTTACTCAGGGCGAATCAAGGATTATTTGGTTTTGGGGATGGGGGTAGGGATCTCCAGGTGGGCAAAGGTCATTGGCTGAAGGCTAAGGTTCTGAGATGACTCATTAGCATAGGGAGGCACTTCAGGGAATCGCAGGTGCTTGCTGAAAAGCTGAACTTATAATCTTATGAAAGGCTATGTGACATTCCACAGGTGGAGGGTATAGGAGTTATGGGCTCCCCAGACAAGGTCAGAGATGGAGAAGCCCTGGTGGTAAAGGGAGCCTTCCATTTTGTGCAGAGCTCAGAAGTCTATCTGGACAATGCTAGACTTAATTAGCAGGGCAACCAAAGCCAGATGTGAGCTGTGCCTCTACTCTTCCCATACAGTTGTATTACAGGGAGTTGCCGGTTAACAAAGGTGTCCAAAGGAAGCTCGCAGGTACTTTGTCAGAGGAAGGAGACAGGGCAAAGACAGGAAGTTCCTGAGGACTCAGGGGTGTAGTATTTTCACAGGCTCTATTGATGTCACTTCACACAACTCTTTAAAAAGGCCCAAGAAACTAAGCTCTGTGGTTTGTGTCTGTCATCCCAGCAGACAGGGGGCTGAAGAAGGGGGTTCATGAGTTTGAGGCTGGTCTGGAGATAGATATAAGTGAGATGTCTCAAGCAATATAAAATCAAAACTAGAATGAGAACAAATAATAAATAAATAAATAAATAAATAAATAAATAAATGGGACCAGGAGATATGGGGATAGAAAATAGGTCTAAAATCACAGCACACAGTGAGTGTTCAGAAGATATGGGGATAGGAAATGAGTCTAAAATCACAGCACACAGTGGGTGTTCAGAAGGTATGGGAATGGGAAATGAGTCTAAAATCACAGCACACAGTAGGTGTTCAGGAGATATGGGGATGGAAAATGAGTCTAAACTCACAGCACACAGTAGGTGTTCAGGAGATACAGGGGTGGAAAATGAGTCTAAAATCACAGCACACAGTAGGTGTTCAGGAGATATGGGGGTGGAAAATGAGTCTAAAATCACAGCACACAGTGATTGTACTTAGGAGTGAAACTAAGCAGAGTGGGGGAAAGGACAGGAAGAGAGCAATTCAAACCACATAGAACACACCACCACGAATCTGAGCCTGAGTAGCACAGGTCTGTCATCCTTACTACTCAAGACGATGAGGTGAGCAGAATACAAATTCAAGGTTTGCCTGGACCACAGAGTGAATTTAGAGGCAGCCCGGGGGACTTAGGGAGAGCCATTATCAAAGTTAATTAAAAGAAGGGCTGAGGATGTAGCTCATTGGTAGAGGGTTTGTCTAGCCTACCTGAGGCCCCAGATTCAATCCTCAAGACTTCAAAAACCAAAACAAAACAGAAAACAGCAAACAAAACAGATGTAGCTATATTGAGAAGTGTAGAAAAGCTATAGACTGTTACCTGATATTAAATAGAAAAAGAATGTTGCTTTTCAAGCATTTGATCAAAAATGACAATTCGAGGCACAGACGACAGCCAAAGTTATGCAGTAGGTCAGCCACAGTTACACAATAGATCAGACAAGGTTATACAGTAGATCAGCCAAAGTTAGTTATGCAATAGATCAGCCAAAGTTATACAGTAGATCAGTGGGTCTTAACCTGTGGGTTGTGCCTCATCCCAAGGTAATGTGTATCTGATATATACACTACAATACATAACAGTAACAAAGTTACAGCTATGAAGTAGCAACAAAATAATTTTATGGTTGGGGTCACTGCAACAAGAGGAACTGTGTTAATGGGTGTCAGCACTAGGAAGGTTGAGATGGACAATAGATAAACATCCCATGAGACCAGAGGTGTAGAAATACTGAAAGATATACTAAAAGAAAAGTATTGAAATAAAGATGGATCTGTGGATACAAGAATGCACACAATGTGTGTGGGTGGGAAGTCTAAGACAAGGCTAGAAGAAGTTCTGACATAAAATAGGGCTAGGGGAGAGGAGTCACCTTAATATTCACAGGCCTCAGGCTTAATCCTCAGCATTGTAAAAGGAAAGAGATAAAGTAAAATATGTCTGATGATCTAGGAAAAAGAAGTCATATCACAGAGCTCAGTTGGTTATACGCTTGCCCTGTAATTACGACCTGAGTTTAATTCCTAGAGCCCACCTGGAAAAGGCCAAGCACAAGGGTGTCAGGGGCCAGCCTTGGCTATGGCCAGGTTCCACAGAGAGGGTAAGGAGCTGGTGAGGGAGGAATGAGTCAGGCATGGTGGTCAGGAGAATCCTGTGACCTGACTGAGTGGCAGGCAGAGTGCTTCTCATTTATACGGAACGCAGGGATAGGTTCATGTTCTTCCAAAACATGGATCATATCATTTTTGTCTCTGGCCATGTGTTTTAACTTCCTCTTGGCCATAAGTTTAGTTGTCATTGATGAGCTGTGACAGAACAGAGTTATCTTTTTATGTGCATTTTCCCGCATCAACTCCATAACCCAACTTTAAGCATCTTGACCTTTCAAGGGCATGAGACAGAAAAAAAATTTCCAAGCCAGCCTGAGAAGATTGCCATGTCCCGAGCACTGTATTATCAACTTTTAATGGTCAGAGAGCTAATTGTCATTAGGCTGAAGAAAAATCTTCAGGCCAAAGCGGCTGCAGTTATTAACCAATTTCTGGCATAATACAATGTTTACATTTTCTATCTTTGTAGCATTTATTTGTATGTCTAATCTTGGCATTCTTTTGTTCCCTGGTTGTACGATGCCACAGTGGCCCCGAATGAGCTAACTTTTCTGAGGGAGGCTCAAATACCTCATTCTTTTATCATTTCTCCACACTGTTCTTTGTTCGTTAGTATAAGCCCCTGTGTATGACAGAGATAACTCTAGCCTATTTAACTTTGTTGCTGTATCTTTTTCTCGAGGGGCATACCATATTCAGTCCCCAATCTTATATGCCACACAATTGCCTGAGCTTATAGTAGGAGGAGGCTTTTGATCTGATCTGCTGCCAACTCCTCTAGCTTATTGAATCTTGTTTACCTTTTAGTTTACTTTGTTCTGATTATCTTATTCCTAAGTACAGGGAAGATGTTCCAAGAGTATCTTGGAACAGAAACCTCATAAGGAGCTCTCTGGCATTTTCATGTGAGTCCCAGCCTCCAGGGCACAAAAAAGGCCCTCAAGTAGGGCCAGATAAGAATGTTTTCCTGAAAGCAGAAGGGGTAGTGTACTGGCTGGTTTTGTGTGTCAACTTGACACAAGCTGGAGTTATCACCGAGAAAGGAGTTTCAGGTGAGGAAATGCCTCCATGAGATCCAGCTGTAGGGCATTTTCTCAATTAGTGGTCAAGGGAGGAGGGCTCCTTGTGGATGGTGCCATCCCTGGGCTGGTAGTCTTGGGTTCTACAAGAAAGCAAGCTGAGCAAGCCAGGAGAAACAAGCCAGTAAGAAACATCCCTCCATGGCTTCTGCATCAGCTCCTGCTTCCTGACCTGCTAGATTTCCAGTCCTGACTTCCTTTGGTGATGAACAGCAATGTGGAAGTGTAAGCTCAATAAACCCTTTCCTCCTCAACTTGCTTCTTGGTCATGATGTTTGCGCAGGAATAGAAACTCTGACTGAGACAGGTAGCATGCTCAGGACTTTCTTGGAGAAGCTTAGAAGCACCGCTCCTGGGGAAACACATACATGATTCAAAAGAAATTTCTCATCAATCCAATATCCCAAAGTTGTACAAATATTAAAAGCCCCCCAAAGATGCATCATGTGGAGATCAAGACCCAAAGTGAAGGACAGCACCACGCTTTTCATGTGGCTCAGCTTTGTGGGATCATTGTCACACAGCTGTGCTGCTGTGTTTATGACGTTTGCTGTTCCCATTAGATATGTCCATGCCATAGTGGTACTTGTAACCAGAAGGATCCTAATCAGTCTAATCTTTCTGGTGAATTCCAGCCCAAGGAGAGATCCTGTCTCAACAAAACAAAACACCAAGAGAACAGCCAGTGAGATGGCTCAGTGGGTAAACTATGCTTGCCATCAAGCCTGAGGACCAGAGTTCAATCCCCAGGACTCTCATGATAGAACAGTAGACCAACCCTGACACGTTCCCTGCCCTTCACACATGTATGATGGTATGCATATACACTCTCACACAAATAAGTAAAAAACACCATGGCAGTCACAAGGTTGGTTAAATCACTGTTAAGAGAAAACAAACAAACAGAAACCCAGGGTGGATGGTTCCTTAAAATGACTCCATGGTTAATCTCTAGCTTCATATGCCTTGTACGCATATGGACTCATGTATTGTGCGTGCATGTGCATGCTCCCGCGCACACACACACACACACACACACACACACACAGCAACCCATCACATGGAGAAAGTTAGGTCCATCCAAACATCTTCATGTCTTAGCAGAAGACGGAAGGAAAGGAGGAGGGAGATCCAGAGAATGGCAGGGGATGGCTGAGACCATTTCTATGTAACTGCAGCATCTGCTCTGAACTGCCATTATGTTTGCTTCCAGGCCACTAGGGAATGCCTCCAACCGTGACACAGTGTTAATAAGCCTAGAAGGGGGCAGTGTTTGTTTAACTTCTCTTGTTTGTCTAAACTTTACTTCCAGGGAGTCAGTACTGTACTGTTAGGGCTCTCCAGACAAACAGAACGCTAGATGCATATATATGAAAAGGGAGAGGTGGCTCAGCGGTTAAGAACACACAGGTCCTCCTTTTACAGAGGACCTAGGTTCAATTTCCAGCACCTAATGGCAGCTCACACTATCTGTAACTCCAGTTCCTGGGGATCTAGCCCCTTCTTCTGGTCTCTATAGGTATCCGGCATACACAGACATACATGCAGACAAAACACTCATGCATATAAAATAAAAATAGATCTTATAAAGGAGGCGTTCATTAGGCTGGCTTTCATGGCACCATGTGGGTGGTCTAACAATGGCCATCTTCACACTGGAGAAGGTGAGGACCAGTAGTGTGGGGGATGTGGAGATGAACCTGGTGGAGGAAGAAGGGGGAGAGAGAGCGAGACGCCACAAGCTTCTGCGACAACTTGGAGAGTTTTGATCCACTGTACACAGTGTCTGATCTGACACGGCTCCCGGCATACTGGTGAGTCAACATAAAGGACTCAAGGCCAGGGTGGTGGGTGGCTGCTTCCCCTGGCTTCACAGAAATCTCCACAGGGAATTGGCCCCTCCCCTACTGGCTCCTGGACAGGCGAGGCAGATTCCGCTAAATAACACCTGTTGCGCCCCAATTTGCCCTTGAATATATAAATATGCCCTAATTGGCTAAAAAGAGATATATAAGCTTATGGAATAAACAATAAAGTTAGATCTGCACTCTGATGCTGGTCTCTGGAGTCTGAATCCCGGGCATCATGGGCTCTGTCTCCATTTTCCCCCTCCCCCACTTCCTGGGTCCTGTTCCCACACAGTAGCTTGCTCAGCCCACAAAGATGGATGTCTTCAGCTGCCCCAGTCTGGTGCTGAAGGCCTGGAAGATTCCCGGAGAGCTGCTGGTCTTCAGTTCACACTGGAAGGTCAAAGAAGCTGGTTTTGGACGATGTGGAGAGCAGCAGCAGAGAAGATTAACTCCTCAGGGAGATGTCAGGCAAGCAGGCAAACCATGAAAGCTTTCCCCTAAGACTAACTCCTACCTGTGCTGCTGCTGGAAGTGGCTGCTCACATTCAGTGTGGGGTCTTTCCACTTCAATTAACCGGATGGCATGGCGAAGATCCCGCTTGGGTGTGCTCAGTGGCTTGCATCTTAGTTGATTCCAGATCCAGTCAAGTTGACAACTAAGATTAGATATCACAAGTGCATTTGGCTTTGTTTTGGGATTTTTTTGGAGATAGTGTTTGGCTAGGTATCCCTGGCTGGCCTCAGGCTGTCTGTATACCAAGGCTGGCTTGCAATTCCTTGAGAGCTCCTGTCTCAGCTCCCCAGGATCCTGGCATTGTAGACATGTGCTACCATGCCTAGATTAATGATCTCTCTTCCTTATGGTGAAGGTATTTTTAGAAAAAAAAAACTTCTATGAAATATTGTTTATCTGAAGTTAATATTTGTTTCACCTCAATTTTCATTTGTTATGTTGAGTGGAGTAAATTATATCTTGTAGTTTAAAATGAGGAATGGCGTGTGTAATTCCATTTTTTTGTCTGTTGCCTCCTATACACATACAGAGTGCCTTTTGGGGTAATTATTATTGTTTGAATATTTTACACTTTACTTTTGCTTTTTTATAACATCAACGTTTATTCTTTGCAAAAATTTTGGTCAGATTGTTCCTTGTTCAGCAAAATCAAAGTTAGTGTTTGACAAAGTGGGGTGCTGGGAGATTATCTTTGCACATGGCACAGGAGAAGGCCTGGCAAGATGGCTCAGTGGCTGAAGGTGCTTGCTGCCAAACCTGGTGAACTGGATTTGATCCCCAGGACAAATGTGGTAGAAGAGAGAACTGATTTCTGAAAGTTGTCTTCTGATTGCTACCTACACAGACACACATACACAAAACTACACACAGACACACATACACAAAACCACACACAGACACACAGACACAAAACCACACACAGACACACAGACACAAAACCACACACAGACACACATACACAAAACCACACACAGACACACAGACACAAAACCACACACATACACACATACACAAAACCACACACAGACACACATACACAAAACCACACACAGACACACATACACAAAACCACACACAGACACACAGACACAAAACCACACACAGACACACACACACAAAACCACACACATATGCACATGAACATGCATGTACATAAACACATGAACTAAGTAAATAAAAATGTAACAACAACAACAACAACAACAGAAAGATATCGGAAGGTAAGAGAATGTCGTGGTTTGAATGAGAATGGCCAGTATAGGCTCAAATGTTTGGAATCTTGGTGCCAGGCATGGAACTGTTTGCGAAGGGTTAGGAAGTGTAGCCTTGTTGGAAGAGGTGTACCAACGGCATTCAAAACAAAAGCCCTCTTAGCTCCGTCTTTGGCTTGTGGTTGTTGTCTCAAGATGTGAGCTCTCTGCTACTGCTCCAGCGCCATTCCTGCCTGCCTGCTGCCGAGCTCCCTGTCTTGGTGGTCTTGAACTCATTCGCTGAGACGAAAAGGCACAGGGAGAAAGGCTGAGATGAGGCGTTCTGGGTGCTGCCAGCTGATAGTCAATGCTTAAGGTGTAGGTTAGGATAGGCAGTGCTGCCTGGGGAACCAGGACTCACACAGCTGGAATACCAGAGTGTATGGTTCTCTGCCATTTGCCAGTGGTCAATGAAGGACTGAATTTGTTGTTGTTTTGCTCTTTTGAGACTGGGTTTCCCTGTGTAGTCCTGGCTGTCCTAGAACTCGCTCTGTAGACCAGGCTGGCTTTGAACTCAGAGATCTGCCTGCCTCTGTCCCCTGAGGATTAAAGGTGTGCACCACCACTGCCCAGGAAAGGATTGAATCTTTAAACTGCTTTTTGTTCAGAACATTGCAGTCTGAGAAGACAGTGGATCAACGCCCTGAAACCCTGTCTAATATCTCACCTTCAGTCTCCAGGTCACATAAGGGGTGGAAGCAAAAGCTGTCTGTCATTCTGGGCTCAGGCTTACTCCTCTGGTCAGGTGGCCAGCCATAGTTCTGAGACCCGGTGCTGTCCACCTCTCTCATTAGCATCTCTGCACTCCTTGCTAAATTTTCAACAGCGTCTGCTGTAGCAGCCATGGCCTCCTCAGAGGCTTCCGGGATAGCGGGGGTTAGCTCAGAACAAGCCAGCCATGAACAGTGGGCACAGCTGAGCTAGGAGTAACAAGTGAGAGGTGATCTCCGTTCACAACACACAATACCAATTCAGAGCATGAAAGTAGTCCATCCATGCCCCCCCTCCATCAGCGGTTCCCACCTCCATCTCTGCTAGCCTGGCTTTGACTGGACATGAACTGACGATATAGCTTCTATAGGTACCCTTTTGGGTCTGGGTTATTGCTACCCACAGAAATGAGGCTCCTCCCACCTGCCTGGCTCCTCCTACCCATCTGGTTTCTCCAACCTCAAGTGGCTCCTCAAATCCACCTGACTCCTCCTATTCCACCAGACTTTTTCCAGGTCCTTGGCTCTGCTCGTCCCATATATTTCTCTGCTGATTCCGGTTCATCGCCCAGCCCCGACCTGCTGAAACTCTTCCCTAATAGCCTCTTGCTCTCAGCCCAACAGTGTGGTTGGGTTTCTTGCCTAAGGTCACACAGTTTCCCAGTTGGGCTAAGTATCAAAGACCAAGGCCCCGAGCTTCTTTCCCAACTGTTTTGTCTCTTTCTTCACCTTGTTCTTACACCGTGGAAACCCGGCCTGTGGGAACTTGGGGACCAAGCAACTGGAGATGGGTTCAGCTCTGTAATGACAGTGTGATCTTAGGTGGATCACTTGCCCTCTCTGAGCTGTTCTCTTCTCCTGGCCCTGCTTTCTGCCTGTAGCCCCCAGAATCTGGTAGATTTTATAGAGAGAGGAAAGATTCCGGTGTAGTTGTGTGTTGAGGGCCTCCTTTTCTCAAGCAGTCTGAGCTAAGCCGGAAGTGCTCATCCCCCTCCTCTGGCACCTTCTCTCTCCATTAAATTCCCCTCAGGTGAGGAGCTACTTTGATAATTAATGGGCTTCTCGCAACATTCCTCCCACAGTTCTGTGCTTCAACATCTCCCAGTTCTGGGAAAGAAAACCTCCATCCTGCTTTAGACACAGCCCCAGGCCTCCTGACCCAGGCTGTGATTGGCTTGATCCTTTCACTGTGACTGTTAGGCAGAACCCCTTCTGTCCCCGCCACAAGCCAGAAAACCCTGTCTGCTTTTTATTCCCTCCATTCCGCCCCCACGGAGAAAACTCTGGGCTACCATATCACTTCTCTCGTTCCCGGCAACCCACCCAAGAGTGCTCGCCCAAGGACTCAGTTTTTGACCAACTGTGGGCACAATCCCAGCTCCTTAACTGGCACATCATCACTCCTCGCCTAAGCTCTATAAACACCCCCCCCCCCCGCTTTAGCTTGGCTGCTCAACTCCACCGACCTCACCCATGAGGTGGTGAACCTGCCCAAGAGCTGCCTCCTAATAAACCTGCCTTCATCTGTTTTTAATCTGGTCTAACTGGGCCTATATCTGAATCACTGAGGGAGAGAAAATGCCTATCAGTGAAGATGGTAAACTGAGGCCCAAGGGGACGTAAAGTATCATGATGTCTGTGTCACGATGCCACATACTAGTATTTCTAGTTACAGATGGTGGAAAGAAAATCCACATCAAACTAAGTCAGCCCAAAGGGAGGTATTGATATTGGGAACTGAAGATTCAGAGTACAGCTTCAGGGATGGCTTGATCAAGGCTCAAACAATGCCACTGGGATCATCTCTGGCTCTGCTCCACTGGCTCTGACCTTAGACACTGTGGTGGAAGATGTCTGAAGCAGGCTCTTTGTCCCTCAGGTTCCATTTCAGAGGCAGAGAGTATGGTTTCATTCTCTAGTCACCCCGGCCAGGTTTTTATCTAGTTTTACTTTTATTATTTTACAGTGTGTGCGTATGTGACTGTGCTGTGTCTGTATCTGTGTGAGAGACTGTGTGTCTGTGTGTGGGACTCTCTCTCTCTCTCTCTGTCTCTCTGTGTGTGTGTGTGTGTGGGCTCTAGAAGTTTTGGATTCTCCATAGAACTTGATTTTCAGGCAGCTGTGAGCCAACAGGTATGGGTACTGGGAGCCAAATTTAGGTCCTTTGCGAGAGCGGTAGGCACTCTTAACCACTGCCCTGAGCCATCTCTCCAGCCCTCCAGCCAGGGTTTCATTGCAGATCATGGCTAAGTTTATGTGCCGCCTTGACAGCCTGTCCCCGGTCTGCAGTGAGGGGAAGGCTGATCTTACTACATCAGGGTTATGGTTTAAAAAAGTCAGGGGCACTGGGGAGGCAAGGACCAACATCTGCTGCAGTGACAGCTTGGCCGAAGCACCTCCTGTGAGCCACAGAGCTGGCCTGAGCCCTTAGATCTGCTGTCAAACATCTCTCATTACAGCTGCTAGGTGAAGCTACCTGAGGCCACGCGGCAAGAAAGGCCCAGGCCTCACTGCAGACCCACTGCTGGACAGGCGTGATTGTGGGCATCTGAGGGTGCCTCCTCTGGGCCTCATCTGTGCTGGCCGGGCTGGCAGGTTAGGACAGCTCGAGAGGGAAGGTCAAGGCAGCGGGTCCGGGATAGAGTTCCTGAGGGGTGCAGATGGGTCTGCTGATGTATGAGATTGATGAGGCACGGTGGGGGAAGGGAGGATCACTGGGTGTGAGTCCCTGTGGGTGATTGACTATGCACGCCACTGTGTTCTGAAGCCACTGTGCCACAAAGCAAGGGCCCCACACACCTTTCTTTTCCAGTTGCTGACCCTGCCTGTCTTAGTGAGGGTCACTATTGCTATGATGAAACACCATGGCCAAAAAAGAAAATTGGGGAGGAAAGGGTTTACTAGTTGGCTTACACTTCCACATCGGTGTTCACCATCAAAGGAAGTCAGGATGGGAACTCACACAGGGCTGGAACCTGGAGGCAGGAGCCGATGTGGAGGCCATGGAGGGGTGTTGCTGACTGGCTTGCTCCCCATGGCTTGCTCAGAGCCTCCTTCCTTCCTCCTTTCCCTCCATCCTCCCTTTTTCCTTCCTTCCTTTCTTTTCTCCTCTTCTTCCTCCCTTTAAAGAGCAGATTTCTAAGAGATAAGTAACCTAACATGACAAAATGAAATATAAGATGAAGCAAACACTTTCATATTGAAGTTGGGCATGGAAACCCAATAGGAGTGAAAGGGTTCCAAGGACAGGCAGAACACCCAGAGACCCACCCATTCTCCTAGTCAGGAGTCCCATAAAAACACTAAGCTAACAGCTGTATTATGTAAACAGAGGCTGCTTTCTTACAGAGCCCAGGACCACCAACCCAGGGATGGCCCCACCCACAATGGGCTGAGTTCCCCCATCAACCACTAATTAAGAAAATGTACTACAGGCCTGTCTACAAACCAATCTTTTTTTATTTAAAAAAAGGTTTATTTATTTATTATATGTAAGTACACTGTAGCTGTCTTCAGACACTTTTTTCTTCTTTTCCAGCCCTGTGCACACACTCTAGCTGTCTTCAGACACCTCAGAAGAGGGCATCAGACCTCATTATGGATGGTGGTGAGCTATCATGTGGTTGCTGGGATTTGAACTCACGACCTTTGGAAGAGTAGCTGGTGCTCTTAACTGCTGAGCCATCCCTCCAGCCCCTAAAACCAAATTTTTTTTTTTTTTTTTTTTTTTTGGTTTTTCGAGACAGGGTTTCTCTGTGTAGCCCTGGCTGTCCCAGAACTCACTCTCTAGACCAGGCTGGCCTCGAAGTCAGAAATCCACCTGCCTCTGCCTCCCAAGTGCTGGGATTAAAGGTGTGTGCTACCACTGCCCGGCTCCTAAAAACAATCTTAAGGAGGAATTTTCTTAGTTGAGACTCCCTCCTCTCAGACGACTTTAGCTTGTGTCAAGGTGACATAAAGCCAGCCAGCACACCGCCATGTGGTGGGTGCAGAGATACGTGCAAAGACCCTCCTCCTCTTTTCCACCTCAGTCCACAACCTGCTGGCTGGGTAAGTTGGGCTCCGAGCTGCCAACTCAGCCACGTGGCTCCCACTTTTTGCTCTTCCCCTGTCCTGCTGTGGCCAGGCACAGATGACCCTCTGCTCTGTTCAAGTTTACTTGGAACAAGATGGACACATCCATCTAGGGGCACAACCAAGTCTACTGGAAACGGGGAGAGTCATGAAGCCAGCCAACTGCTTGACATGGTCCCAGCAAAGCTGAGCGATTGCTACGGTCGCTGTCCTTACGCTCTAACTTTTGGGTTTTGGTCTCTGCGTGATGCATTCCTGGGGACTTTCTGCATTATGATTCATTTTACGCCTTTTCCGAAGAAAAATTACATCTGAGTCTTTTTAGGAAAACCCTAAAATTAACTTTATCTGGCCACTATTTGGAAGGCATCCTTATGCCCTGGAGATATTAAGTACAGATTGGCACATAGCCAGATGAGGTCATTACTCCAGGGATCTTCTTGGGGTGTCTGCCCCTGAGCTAACTCAGACAGTACAAAAGGTTCAGGGTAAACAGAGACAATTGACAAACTCTGGCCCTGGGAATAGGTTACA
This sequence comes from Rhynchomys soricoides, assembly GCA_019843965.1. Lineage (NCBI taxonomy): Eukaryota > Metazoa > Chordata > Mammalia > Rodentia > Muridae > Rhynchomys > Rhynchomys soricoides. Next base: position 1,602,335 of record JADRCH010000213.1, on the reverse strand, counting down.
GATTCAAGGTTTCTTTTTACTACAGACTTAGAGGTCTATAAAATTGTAGTTTAAAGATAAGAGGGTCATACAGGGTGAACCCTTGGAAGAATAAAACACAGTAAGTAAGATAAATTGACTAAAATAAACTTTTCCTACTTTATAGCATAGATGATAAAACATAGTAAAAGAAGTTAGATAGTATTAGTATGAACCGGTCATAAAAAGACTAGTTCAGATATTTTCTGTCTGGAATGCTTTCAGACAACAAATATTGCCAGCCTAAAAGCATGCTGTCGTATATTAAATGTGTTTGCTGTGGAGGTGATTTGTTTTTAGATTCTTTAAATTGGAGTTATAGGGTTAATAATAATAATAGAAGAATCTGTTCTGTTTGTATTTGCTAATTGTGGCTGAACTTGTAACCCTGGATTACAGGTAATGAAAAGTCAAACATATTCTGTACCACTTAGTTAATCATTAGTCTGCCCTTGTTCTATAAAAGTCGTAGAAATTAAGAAGCACCTGGCTGCTAATCAGTCAGAGCCACAGACTGATCGCTAGCAAGTCAGCTGCTAGATTCCCCTGACCACTGCGCCTGGCTCACTGCTTCCCCTTGCCAACAACTCCTTATCTGCCTCACCAGCAAAGACCCTCCAACTCTCCTCTCTGTGCTGGGGAAGCCCCTTCCTGAACCTCCCCCCCTCCAGGCAATGTAGACTTTGCCATTTGAGATCTGAGCTTTGACAGCATGGATCAGATGCCGACTCTTTGGATACCTTTTAGTGTGCCATCAGGAATTCCAGTGTACTCTGAACCACAAAGAGTGAGAATCATTTTAACCTTGGCAGGACTGTCGGCCACCCCTGGGCTCCTACACTATAGGAGACACTGCTGGGCGAAGGTGGGACTCAGCAAGGGCATGGTGACCATGGAGTCCTGAAGCCCCTCCCACCTGCTCCTTCTCAGAGTGTCAGGCTCTGGGCAGGCAGGTTAATGGAATCCTGAGGCTGTGGTGGAAGGGAAATTGCTTGGCTCCCCTTCTCTGTATTTTCTGCTCTGCGATGACCGTGGTCTCTTGTTCTCACACAGGGCCCGAGCCAGGCTCGGGGCTTATAATTTTAAAGTCCTTTTAACTTTTCGGGTCGGAATGTTATTGCTTTGGCCAAAGGCCCCTTGAAGATTTACAGAGCAAAGAGTAGGCACTCCACCATCCTTAGAGTGCATTGCGGGGTTCCCACAGGACGAGTGGCTCTGATTAGTGACTGGACCCTTCAGAGCTGGGCATCTACAGAGCAGCACCCACACTGCAGGCAGGTGCGTGCTGGACCTGGCCTGATTTCCCTTCCTGGGCTCATTCTTAGCACAGCCCTGGCAGAGGTTGCTGCCGGGAGCCTGTGGCTATGGAGCTGGGCAGAACCAGACCTGGGGTAGGAGGATCAGATCGCGCGCCTTTTGCCTTGTGGGTAAAGCTGAACTTCTGCCTCAGTTTCCACTCTGGTGAGCAAAGATAACAACATGCCCACGTGGCTGCTTTGAGGGTTAAGTCTGATGAGGGAGATAATGGGCGTGGCTTAGCAGAGGGTCAGCTTTCAATGAACGCCATTACTCAGAGACCTTGGGCTCAGGGGTTCTGGAACTTTCCTACTGACTCTAATCTGGTAATGGAGAGGAAAGAGACAAATTAGCAGCAAGTTTCTCCTCTCACTGAGCCACACACAGGACCTGTCCGTCCCAACAGTGACGGGGCAGTAGTAATGGAAGAGAGATGAGTCACTGGTTTGGCCTGACGAGCCAGGGCTCACTCAGCTTGAATCTCGTGATGCGAATCAAAGCCAGCAGAAGCTGTGGACAGAGAGACGAATCTCTGTTGTAGTCAACAGACATCAGGACTAAGAAATTTCCCAAAAGCTGAGGCTAGGGACTCACAGCGCCTCTGTAGGCTCTTCTGGTCAGCTGTGTGAGAGATTTGGCAGGCCATTGGGCCCTCCAGGGGTTGTGCTGACTGTGTCCTTAGCTGTGGATGGGGTCCAGGGAGAGAGACACGGAGCCATGGCTGGGAGCCCAGAACAGAGCCATGGAGTCTCACCGCCTTTCATAGATGGGGCTGAGGCCGTCTGCTGTGAGGGTGTGGTCAGGGCCTTGAGAGATGGGAGACTCTAGATGAGGGTCCGAGGAGGTAAAGGAAGGGATCAGCAGAGGAGCAACCTGTTAGAACAGGTCAGAGTGGCCCAGGGAGGTGTTAGATTCCAATTCCCCGGCCTCCCTGTGGTGGCTTCAGTGAAGTGTCTCACTCTGGCACTTGTCCTCTATTCTCTGGCTCCAGCTAGGGCACCGCTTTGAAGGCCACGGTGTCTTTAGGAAGTGGGGCCTAGATGGAGGAAATGGGCCACTGGCAAAGGGCTTTTGAAGCTCATTCCAACTTCTGGTTCTGATCTGAACTCTGCGCTCCCACTTCTGTGGAACTTCTGTGTTAACCAGTCACCCTCAGCACCCACCTCTGCTTCCTCTTCCCATGACATGGACTGAGCAGTCCTGCCACTGCACCTTCGACCATGATGGACTGAGATCACCTGAAACTGAACAGAATAAATCTTTCCTTTGGTCTCTGTTGACACAGTGGAGAAAAGTGACTCACACACCTCCCTGCTGTGGTTCAGGATTCACGGTCTGGGGGGCTGAAGTGGCGGGACACTGTGGGCCAAGTGTCCAGGAGATGATGGTTAAGGTGGGGGAGGGGAGAGCACATAGTCCTTTCCCATGGCACGGAGTCCTTGGAGAAATGACTTCTACCAAGAGGGCAGAGCTGGACCACTCGGGGAAACTGATTTCCTGATAATGCCTTCATTCACAGATGTTTTATATTGGGTGACTCAGTGTAATTGATCCCCTCTGGGCTGGGTGGGGTGGGGTCTGTGGCTAATTTGCCAATAGAGTACGGCAGAAGTGATGTTGAGGCCTCCCTTCTCATCAGCCCCCTTGACCTGGTTAGATTTTTTTTTTTTTTTTGTCAACTTCAATTCCTCCACCATATTGACACACAGGCAAGTCTACAGCATTTTTTTGGTTAATGACTACTTATGGGTCCCGCAATCCTTCTTGCGGGACCCAAAGGGGATAGGGACTCCACAAGAAGACCAGCAGAGTCAACTAACATGGGCCCATGGGGTTCCCTAGAGATGGAGCCACCAACCAAAGAGCACACGTGGGCTAACCTAGCTCCCTGCCTATGTAGCAGAAGTGCAGCTTGGTCTTCATGTGAGCCCCCCCAACAATGGGAGCAAGCACTGTCCCTTGACTCTGTTGCCTGCCTGTGCATCCCAGTCCTCTAACTGGGCTTCCTTGTCAGGCCTCAGTGGGAAAGGATGTGCCTGGTCCTGCAGTGACTGGATATGCCAGTGCGGGTTGGTACCCAGGGGAGGCCTTCCCCTTCTCAGAGGAGAAGGGGGGGGAAGCTAAGAAGAAGGGCCATGTGAAAGGGGCTGGGGGGGCTGTGATGGGGATATAGGCCATGTGAGAGGGGCTGGGGGGGCTGTGATGGGGATGTAGGCCATGTGAGAGGGGCTGGGGGGGCTGTGATGGAGATGTAAAGTGAATAAATAAATTAATGGGGAACTGATTGCTTATGGGTAGTGCCACCCTTGGGCAGGTGGTCCTGAAGTATATAAGAAAGTGAGCTGAGCAAGTCACAAGAGCAAGCCAGTAAGCAGCACCCCTCCATGGCTTCTGCTTCAGCTCCTGCCCTGACTTCCCCCATGGCGGACTATGACCCGGGGACTGTAAGGTGAAATAAACCCTTTCCTCCCCAAGTTGCTTTTGGTCCTGACATTTATTACAGTGATAGAAAGCAAACTAGGAGATGCTCGGGGGGCATCACTCTGGGTCATGCCAGGGTGTTTAGCTGTGAAGAGCCTGAGGACCACGGGAGAAACATCTCAGTCAGTGAGATGCCCATCATCCCAAGCCCTGCTAGCCCAGGTGCCTCCATGTGAGTGGGGGAAGCAGCTTGGACACTGTAGCTCTGGAGGGGTGGTAGGAAAGAACTGAGGAGCCAGACTACAATGAGACTGGAGGCCGTGCACCTGCAGTCCTCAGTTCTGCAGCCGCAGGTGCAAGCATAACACTGAGACACAAGCTGTGCTCCACGGGACAATCTCCAGCCAGTCCAAACTGTGCCAGCTGGCTCTAGGTTCAGACCTACTACTCTTCAAGTGGCCTTGGTTAGGGAGTTCACTCATCTGTAAGATGGAGGTTAGAATGAGCATCCATCTCTCTGGGCTGTGTGAGGAGAGAGTGAATCCGGCTGGGAGATGTTGGCGAACATCTTAGTGGGTTGCTGGCCTTGGTTCTGACTGATAAGCAGAAACTTGAGTTTCACCCCTTGAAGGGCTCAGCTTGAGTCACACCAGGAACAAAATGGTCTGCAATCCGAGTGTGACTGAGGTGTGGGGCATAAGGAATGGGGTGGGTGAGACTGTAATCTGGTGATGGTTCTCACCAGTGGTGATGTTAATTCACAGAGCCTGAGGAAATCTGGGCAGAGGAAAGAGGGCTGTGATGTGAACTGTCCCAGGCTCTGAGAATTGGCTCTGGGCAGACACCCTGGTCTGCCTCCGGATCCCAGGCTGTGTCCTTCTAAAAATGGATCTGATTCCATGTTGTGTTCCTTGCTCTGGCTCTATAGATCTGATTCCACGTGCCTTTCGCTATGGCTCTATAGATTTGATTCCATGTTGTGTTGCTCCCTCTGGCTCCATCTGAGCCTGGCCAGCCCACTCCACACAGTGGCCTCAGAAATGAACTAGTTTTCCTAGTGGCTCAAGTGACAGACATATGCTTGGAAAGGGCTGTTCCGACAGAATTACTCAAGTCTTTTGTCACCAGAGTTGGCATCATATGGCAGACATCTGCAAGGGGGGACAATTATAATTAATTAGACCTTCCTCAGGTTCCTGACACATGGTCGGTCAGCAGGAGCTGCCAAGTGCTTTCAGGGGCACATGTGGAGTTTTGGTAAAGGGTGGGGGAAGGTTTGGGGGGAAGGATGGACCCCACATTATGACCGTGGTGATGGTTGCTGCAGTTTAATGTTCCTGTTTCCATGGGGAGCTCAGGTACTTCTCGGTCCTGGAATCCTCATGTGGGCAGCCCCATTGTGGGAGCCCTGCTCATACCTACACCTCTCGGTGAAGGTTCTGAGACCTGGGGAGAGGTAAGAGGGAGACACTTGTGTTCAGAATGACAGGGGTCAGTGTAGTGCTGCTGCTACCACCACTGGAAACAGTAGTGATGGTGGTGGTGGTGGTGGTGTTGGTGATGGTGGTGGTGGTGATGGTGGTGATGGTGGAGGTGGTGGTGGTGGTGGTGATGGTGGTGGTGGTGGTGGTGGTGGTGGTGGTGGTGGTGGTGGAGGTGGTGGTGGTGGTGGTGGAGGTGGAGGTGGTGGTGGTGATGGTGGTGGTGGTGGTGGTGGAGGTGGTGTTGTTGTTGTTGGTGGAGGTGGAGGTGTTGTTGTTGTTGTTGGTGGAGGTGGAGGTGGTGGTGATGGTGGTGGTGGTGATGGTGGTGGTGGTGGTGGTGATGATGGTGGTGGTGATGGTGGTGATGGTGGTGGTGGTGGTGGTGGTGGTG
>JADRCH010000213.1:1558551-1596625 GCA_019843965.1 Rhynchomys soricoides | reverse complement strand
GGTGGTGGTGGTGGTGGTGGTGGTGATGGTGGTGATGGGGGAGGTGGTGGTGGTGGTGACGGTGGTGGTATGTCTCATGTGCTGAGTAACCCGGTTTACGATTCTATTCCCATGAACCCAGATAACATCTTTAACACAAACAACCCTGTGACTAGCTATCCCCCCTGGAGTCCTTCGGAGGGTGACAGCACACCATTATGACCCCATCTAGCTCTTAGGACAGCTTTGCTCCTCCACCTCAGCTCAGGCATCCCTTCTGCCAAGTGTCCTTTCCCTTAGCGTCCTCACCCCACTGCCCGCCACCCTGTGGCTTACCCCTGTCTTCTCCATGGTCATCCTGTTGTTCACAGCTTCTGAAACATGGGTCACAGTCTCACGTAAGGTTAGTTAGCCGAGTGTGAGGTAAGAAATCCTGAATATGCAACAACCAAAACTTAATTCAAGTTCAAGTGCATGATGAGCCAGGCGTTCCTGTGGCCTTGAGTGACTTTACTGCAGCCTCGTTGAACACACAAAGTGGGCACTTTGGGCTGCACGTGCCATGTCACCATGCAACACCAGTGAACACAGAATCACCCAGCATGGATCTGAGGCCATTCTGTTATTGATGGCAGTGTGTCCTGCCATCCATACACAGCCATCTGCTCGTACAGAAACATATTGTTCAATTCCAGAAAACAAAGACTGTATTCCCTACCATCCTTCTCAGCCCACAAACAGCACACCAGTGTCTTTTGGGTTGGATTGTACTAGAGTGCCCGATGCGAATGATTGCTATTTGGGGGGCTGACTTAGGTTTTATTTTTTTTTTAAAAAAAGTCATCACATAAATTTTGGCTTGAGATTAGGACAGAATTTCCAACCATTTCTGAAATGGCTCTAAATATATGTCTGCCATTTTGTGCTATGTATTTATGATAGGAAATGTTCCCAGGATTGACTATGATAGAATCAAAATATCGATCAATTCTGAACATGCTCTGTGTCCTGCAGCATCAAATATTCAGCCAAGGTGTAATTCTTTACACAAGGAATGTGCACACCCATCTCACTGTTATGAGAACCCACCTTTGTCTCCGGTAAACGGTAAAATGATAGGTGCACTAAGGATGTTTTTATCATAAAAAATATATTTCTTTTGGGGCTGGAGAGACGGCTCAGCAGTTAAGAGCACTGACTACTCTTCCAGAGGTCCTGAGTTCAATTCCCAGCAACCACATGGTGGCTCACAAACCATCTGTAATGGCATCCGATGCCCTCTTCTGGTGTGTCCGAAGACAGCTAGAGTGTACTCATATACATGAAATAAATAAATGAATATTAAAAAAATATATTTCTTTTGACTTATTATCAACAAATGTTTGATTTGCTTGACCCACTCTCATGGCCAGTTATTTATGCCACTGTCATTCTTGCCCGTCCCTGTGCGGGCTCTGCAGAGGGGACATTGTCTCTTCTGTCCGTTGCCCTTATCAGGTAACATGGAGAGACTGGATGGGGAGTTGTGGGCTGCAGGATCTCTAACACCTGTCCACATCATCTCACTTCAGGCTGAGGGACAGGCCTCCTGCAGATTCTTCCAAGACCATCCTCCTTCACAGACCTGACAGGAGCTTGCAGGTCAATAGACAGGCCTTGAGAAGCCAGCAGCCACATCTGCACAGTTAACACCTTTTGCAGCATGGTGAGTGGCTCAGCAGGAGCAGGTGGGGCACACAGAGACTGGAGTGGCACCAGAATGTGGGTAGTCACTCTACCTCACTGCTGAGTCCCCGGGAAAGCTCATCTTCTGGAATAAATGTATCTGTTTGCCTCAGCATCTACTTCATTTGTTCAACTAACATCTGCTGACATCAGCTTCATTCCCTGTGCTATCATGGAACCCACGTTACTATGGACTGGGAAGTGGCATAGCCACAGCCATCTTGAGGCCAGAGTCTAGCAAGAGGAGAGATATCAGTGAAATCTCAGCCCTTTGCACCAGTGTGTAACTTTAATTTTTTCAAACCTTACTTTTGATGATGGTTCCTAAACGCTTTACCCTCCCTTGTAGCCCACCACCCGCCAGAGGTAGTGGGAAAGAAAGGATACTGGGGAGTGGACCTGTTTAGAAAGGTTCTTTGGAGCAACTCCCGTCTGTGTTGTCTGGAAACCGGCAGTTCAGTTCACAGGTTAGCAGGCGGCAGCAGCTCCATCCATTTACAAACACTTCACGGATATACCAGCAGTCCAGTTCGGTAGAGTTGGGTTAGCAACAGCAGTGACACAACCTAGCAGAGACAGCCAGGCCTCAGCCTCAGCTTGAGTCAGCAGGAGGGACCAGGAGAAGCTCTCAGCTGTGCCTCTCCCAGGAAGTGAAGATCGGTGAAGACTCGAGACCCACAAGCATTACACAGCTAGCTGTACCAGCAAGCCAAGCTCTGTCTCCGTCACTCCGTGGAGTCCTGTTTATACCCTCCAAGCATCACGTGTCCTCCACGTGTCTTGCGTCAGCATTTGCACCCAATTAGCCCAGGTCTGAAGAAGCATCTAGAAACTGCAGCACACCACCAGAAGATTTTGGTGCATTTTTCTCTGTGGAGTCCCAACAAATGCAGCTCAACTACGCAATGTAAGGCAGACCAATACATGCGTGTCGTTAGCAAAGAATCCTTCACGTGGCCTTTCATGTGCTTGCTTTAGCAGAACATCCTCTCTCCAGTGTCTGCTTCAGTGAATAGTTCCTTCACGAGTTGGCCTTAGCCTTTCACACCTGTGTCCACTTTAACGAAATGTTCCTTCATGTGTTTGCCCCAGCAAAACACCATCCAACCGACTTTCCAAAGAACCCTTTGGTTTCCACTTCACTGGTTGTCTTAGGGTTTTTACTGGGGTGAACAGACACCATGATTAAGGCAACTATTATAAAAACAACATTTAATTGGCTTACATTTTCAGAGGCTCAGTCCATTATCGTCAAGGCAGGAACACGGCAGCATCCAGGCAGGCATGGTGCAGGAGGAGCTGAGAGTTCTACATCTTCATCCGAAGGCTGCTAGCAGATACTAGCTTCCAGGCAACTAGGATGAGGGTCTTATAGTCCACACCCACAGTGGCACACCTACTCCAACAAGGCCATACCTACTCCAACAGAGCTACTCCCTGGACTGAGCATATACAAACCATCACACCAGTGTTCTGGAAAAGCCTAAACCACTCATTGCACCAAGGGATAAACTGAGGCTCAGAGGCATGAAGCTACTTTCCAGCAGGAACAGAGCCTGTCATTTTCTGGTCTTTCTGACAGAGCTTCCTACCCCTGGGACACATTAGAATCACTTGGAGAGTCTGTTGGCATGTCGTATTATGTCCCAATTCAGAGGCTGCCCACAGGATGTCTGGTTTTGTTTGTTTGTTTTTTGGCCCTAGCCTGTGTTTATGTTCCCCATGAGAGTCATCAATAGTGAATGAAGTCAGTCAAGGCAGAAATTGTCCAGGAGGGGACCAGGCCCTCATTCAGTGTTTCTAATGGCAGCCATTGTTCTTGTTAGTCTAAAGCCCGAGAAGGGCTGGCTCTGTCCTTGGAGAGTGGAAGGGTCTCTGAACTGCCCCTGTGCCAACGCTTTCTTCCTTTCTGGTAGTGGGGTGGTGTGAGGTGTCCCTGCCATCATGACTCCTGTGGTCTTTCTCCTTCCCATCTGGCTCTCCATCTGCAGCAGATAGAGGTTCAGAGATTGGGGCCAGGTTCTGAGGTTTGTCTTTCCCCAGAATTCTGCATCCCCCAGAAGCTGAAAAGGACCTTGGGTGGGTCCCTCCTCTCTTAAGTAGGCTAGTGGGGGCCTCTGTTCCCAGGGACATTGTGGAAGACAAAGGGAGCTTGCCTAGAAGGTGCTCAACCTGTGCCCAGCACACAGTAGGGACCAAGCATGGATGTTTTATATATTTTTTTTTTAAATTTAATTTTATGTGAGTGTGTGCTTTGCCTGTACCCACATGATGTGTAGTGCCCATGGTGGTCAGGAGATGCCATCGAGTCCCCTAGAACTGGAGTTATAGATGGTCATGGTGTTATGTGGGTTACTGAGAATTGACTGTGGATCCTCTGAGAGAAGAGCCAGTGCTCTTAACCAGTGAGCCATCTTTCCAGCTCCTGTTGGTTGTAATTTATGAAGCATAACCCACAGTAGGTGCTTTGGTACTTAGTCTGCAATGTGTTTTGGAATGAATGACTGGTTCAGCTGAAGAACAGGCAAAGGCATCTTGGGTGATGGTGGAGGAGGGGCTCTGCTTCTGTGGCTGGGAAAAGGCTGCCTAGCTCCAGGCGGCATTTGGTTTTGAGTCACATGTCTTCTCACTACCTAGAGCCCAACTTTGTCACTGTCCAGAGCACTGGGGTAGCCACTTACCTTTCCATCTTGACCATCCCTCAGTCATCTTGTCATCACTTCTCAGTGTCCTTTGCCCTGTTCAGTGTGCCTCAGCCCAGCTGCCACTGTGTTTGTATTTGCCAGCTTGTGAGATTAGGGCACTGCAAGAGCCCAGGCTGTATCCAATTTTAGTTCCTGGATCTAGAGTCTAGCCTGGCACCTGGAAGAACTTGTCATTCATTCATTCATTCATTCATCATGCAATCATTCATTCATTCATTTAAATTCATTCATTCATCATTCATTCATCATTCATTTATTCATTCATCATCCATCCATTCATTTATTATTCATTCATTCATTCACTCATTGTCTGCCTTAACACCTAGGTACTACATCCCAGACCTGAGTCAACAATCCTTTCACTGGCTACTGGTCTGATCAGTAAATAAAGCCACAGTTCTAACTCCTGGTAAGTACTCTGACTGAGAGGAAATGGATGGGAGAGAGAATCCTGTGGGGAGGAAGCTGAATTAGGTCAGAGGCCAGAGGCCAGAGAAGATTCTCTAATAATTTGATGTCAACACAGGGTATGTCCTCTAGTTGGGGGGGTCAACTTGAGGGGGAAGGGCAGAGGGTCTTGGAGCCGTGGAGTCTGGGAGGTGAAGTCTGGTGGGACAGGGTGAGGACTCACAGCAGTCCTGAGTCACTTGAGGCTGAGAGCAGGGCAGCTCTGTGGCCATGTTTGTGTCTGATCTTTGCTGTGGGGTCCGGGTGTAGGTGTTGACAGGGCACAGAGCAGCTGTGATGGTCAAGAGTGCTGAGTGTAGTTGGTGGGGGAGGGGGAGGAAGGGCAGAGAGGTGGTCTTAGCTGCTGTATGGTCCTAGGTTCTGGGTGCTTGTTGGGGTGGGGTCCAGAACCCCTGTCTACTCAGCTCTGAAGCCTTAAGTCTGTGGAGCTTTGGCCCCACATGCAGACCAGAAACTACCAAACTCTGGGTTAGATGCTCTGAAAATTGAGAATTAGTCAAAAGGAGTAGGCCTCTGTCTCTGATTTTGTTGTGACAGGCAGTGACCCTAGGCTGCCTTCTTCCTTAGACCCAGGACAAGAGCGAGGCTGTAGGGGACACAGGGATGTAAGGAGGATGACCTCCAGTGAGGTTCCATGGGGGCATCCAGAGAGGACCTGGAGTCCATCCCTCACCCCTGTGAGATCACATGGTTATTGCGTGCTTCCCAACAGGGCTGCAGAGCCTGCCCCTCCTCACTGTGATTAATTCAGTTTGGTAAAGTAGCATTTACGCCAGGAATTTAATCGTCATTTCTGATGGTGAAGGAATTGAAAAATAAATTGAAAGTGTCAGACGACGCATTAGGGCGGGTGATGGAGCGGAAGCGGCCACCCTCCCAGCCTCCCCATTGGGCGGTTCATGGGCTTAAGAAATTAGCTAAGTTGCCTTTGAATCAAGATGATTGTAGGATCAAGGACTGAGGTGAGGTAGAGGTTGAAGGCGAGTTGGGAAGGGGCGGGGTAGATGGGGACTAGGAGAAGAGAGAGATTCCCACGGAGGCGTGGCAGGGCAGCCTTAGCACCCAACACTTGTCTGGTCTCAGAAGCTGCCCCCAAACATCTGTTCAAGCCTGTGAAAAAGAAGAGAACCCATCTATGGGCAGCCTTCTCCCCACTTAACAGAGGGGCAGACTGAGGCTCAGAAATGTGGGCTGACTCACCTAAAGGCACTCAGCTGGTCATAGTGAGCCTGGAAGGGCCAGAGACAGGACTAGGCAAAAGGGCTCTGGGAGAGAAGCCAGGCCTTTAGGTTATTTAGATGACAAGTCAGCGCGTCACAGGCTCTGCTCTAACCAGGGAGGACGAATCAGGAGTGTGGGACCTTGTAGAAGAGGGGGGAGAAAAAAGGAAAAGAAACAGATTCATTTGCGTAAGAGACCTGCTTCCTCCAATCGGCTGGACTCAGTGGCAGAGCTACTGAGGCCTGGCCACGACCAGAGGCTAGGAGCAGGAGATAGTCGGGGCAAGGCCAGGTTCCTCCCAAATCAATATCTGGGCTCCACCCTTTGATTGGCTTCATCCCTCCAAGCAGCTGCTCATCAAGGACAAGAATAATCATCTCTGGTTTGCAGATGACACAACTGGAGCTCAGAGAGGGGATGTGATTTGCCCAATGTCGCAGAGCCATAGCATCTCAGCAACTGACTCAGCTCCGATTCCTGCCCATGGTGTGATATTCTGCTCTCCTTCTTCTTCCAATGACTTGTCACAGGGTCCTATTGGGCACCTTTACTTGAGGCCTGGCCAGTCATCACCAGCTCCTCTGCCTCCCAAGCATACTTACTCAGGCTGAGCCTGACCCCCTACCCCTCCTGGGCTCCAATCCCTGAGCCCAGCTTCCCCAGACACAGGCGAGGGAGACAGACTGTTGGAGCTGGCAGGGACCTTCAAGTTTGGCTACTTCTCTGACTGCAGATGGGAGTTGCAGTCCCTCAGTAGCCTCAATGTCACCTTCTGCCACCCCAAATGCCCCCAGGCCCTGACTTGGGTGTCACTCTGCATGTCTCCACCTTCTTCTGCCCTAAGGACTAGTGTCTGATGCACCAGCTTCAGGGACAGGAGGTTTTGGGGCTCTGTTCCCTAGGGACTGGTCCCACCCTACTGCTGTAAGGATGCTTTACTGAGTCTTCCTTCCTGGACAGCTGCTGGGTTGCTCTGGGGAGAACTTATAGGTGAGTCTTTAATCTCTTTAAAGTTTTTATGGGTGGAGGGAGTCTTGGGGACCTACCCAGTGAAGTAAATCCATATAAAGGGGTGGAGGAAGACATTAGCCCTCCAGGAGCATGGGTTACATTCTCTGCCCTGTTGCAGCTCCGGGCCAGCTAGAACTTACTGTGTAGACCAATCTGGCCTTGAACTCATAGAGATCCACCTGCCTCTGAAGTGCTGGGATTGAAGGTATGCACCACTGTTTATTGGTATCCATTTTGAGCTGGTTTTGGTTGGTGTGCTTATATTCTCAGTATGGGTTATCTTTCCCTGTGAGCCCCATCTGCCTCCTTGCTCCTGGTTCCTCAGCTGTCTCTCTATCTGTTTCCTGTGTCACAGACTGGAAATTCCCCCCAGAAACTAAACTGGGGAAACATGGGTCCCATTTCTTCAGACCTCATCTTCCGGGCTGGAGTCACTGCCCTCCACTGTTGAAGGTTCAGCAGCTGGAGTCTTTATTCTGGAGCCTTAGTTTCTTCACTCATGGGAGTGACCGTAGCTCCCTCCTCCCTTGGGCCATGACTGTTGTATAGCTGGGCTGAGGCCATTTCCTGAACCACTCATCCCAGTGTCCAGGGTCTGTGTTCTAGATGGCAGCCCAGTGTGAGTTGTGGCTTGGTGTACAGTGAGTATGCAGTGGACTGTGGTGGCTACAGGTAACTACTTCTATTGAATAACAAGGATCAAAGTTGTACTGAATGGGACAGTGCTAGCAGGAATCTTGGAGGACTTTTTAGAGAATCACCTGCTTATCTATTTGTAAGAGGCTCTTACATAGAACAATTGTGTTGTATATAACACGAAAAGCCAATTATCACACCTCTGGGCAGTGTTTGGTGCTGTCAGGTATTGGGAGGTCAGAAGATGGTCTCAGGACACTGTAATCCCCACCCCCAGAGCCTAAGAGCTGACTTATTCCAATGAAAACCAAGAAGACATTCCACCTAAGTAGCTTGCCAGGTCATCAAAGAAGGCAATCCCAGTTGTTGGGGTCTGCCCCCACCCCACCCTCTCAGGAGGACATCCATCATTCATCCTTTCGTGGTTCAGAGACGAGCTCTTCCCAAGTCCACCCCCAGCTCCCAGGCATGCCAAGTTAAGCCTGTGGTTGGCTTGTTTTCTGAGAGAACACAAAGTTGTCTGATAGGATGAGACCCAATAACACTGGCTGGTGACAGTCTGCTATATAGGCCTCTTCTGCCTCCATAAGGTCCCTTGGATTGACTGGGGAGGAGACAGGAAGAAGCAGGTACAGGATGGAGGCAGATCTGGTAAGGACAGGAGGAGCGGGCCATCTGGGGCTTACTCTCTCCCAGGCATGTCCAACCCATGTCTCTTCAATCAAAAATACCTGTGAGTGTGGCTCAGCCCCCAAATCATAAATTTATGTGCAAAACCATGAGGGTTTTCTCCTGCATTTTTTAGATATCCAATTGTATACCACATCCCAATAGCAAAGGTAGGACACGCCAAACAATGTCTACACTCTTCTTAGAACTTCTAGTCATCTTCCAACCTTCACTTCCTGGTCCCAGGAAGCGTTTCTGCCATCAGGAAAGACAGATGCTAAGCCAGCAGAATGGAGCCTGCTGCTGTCCACACCCCTCCCCCACCACCTGAATGCCCAGCATGACAGGGAGTGACACCATGGCCGAGGACAAGGCGATCTGCTGGGTCTGAAGCCATCAATCAGTTCTTGGCATCTTCAGGTAAATGTACCAATTAATTTCATTGCAACAATTTGTTTAAACTGCATTGAATTGGATTTTTTTCTTTTTTTGCCACCTGCAGTGGGAGGACTCTTGATGACACTGCATATGTGGCAAAGGACACAGGAGAGCAAGTCTGTGGGCTCTTACAGAAGCTCACAGGAAGAAGGCAGGACTGAGGTATGGTCTGTGAGGGGACAGTGCTAAGTGTGTCAGGAGTGCACGTGGAGAGGAAGAAGACATAGAGACATGTGGACAGGAGCTGACTGGGCAGTCTGCACACCCTAGTCCTGTTCAAGCACCCCCATTATGCCTGATATAGACTTCTCCCCACTTACAAATCACAGACACTGGTGTAATTACAGCACACAGACGTAGTTATGGGATGCAAACACCACTTAGCTTGATATCTTCACTTTGTTATATTTTAAATAATTGACTAAGTACTATAAAACACACTATCACAGTAAAAAAAAAAACCCTAATAATATTAATAAAACAAATGGTTTAATTATCGAGACCAATGATGGGATCCAAGAATCCTCATGTTTTATGGAGATGTCTGGGACAATGACAGCCGTAACTCACTTTCTAAAAGCTCCCTGTCCACACTCTTTCGGCGCAGTCCTTCCTCTGTAGCACTATCTGACTTGACCCCAGACTGGCAGGGGAGCTAGAGAAGGATGACTAAGATGACATAACTCAGCCAGTGGTGGGCCATGGATTCAAATTCAGACAATCTGGGCTTAGTGCCTGTTTTCATTCTTGGTCATAGTCACTTTGTACAAACACCCTTTATCAACAGAGAATTCCATTTCAAAGACAACAGGAAGCATGTCAAGCCTGGAGTCTGAAGAGAAAAGTCATTTCGTGCCCTGGGAGCTGTCCAGCGGTCTGAACCCCACAGGGTTCCAGTAGCCGCCCCCCTTCTTTATTTATGAGTTTTTTGTATCCATGGTGGTGGTGGGGGAGGGGGAACCTGCATGCACCGTGTGTACCTGGAGTCCAGGAGGCAATTCTGTGGAGTCAGCTCCCTCCTTCCATCTTTACGTGTGTTCTCGGGCTCACTCAGCTGCTGATTTACCTATCCCACTCCCCGCCATCTTGCCAGCCCCTAGCCTAAAGCTTCTTAAACTTTTTCCTCTCAAAACTCCTCCCTGCCTGAGAACCTCTTACACCACCCTGGGTATATAGGCATATAAAATGGGCATACAAATCAAACATCTATTTGTAATAAATTATCAAGACATTTATGTTAAAACAATTCTTTGCTATGGATAAAATTGTATCTTTTATTAAAGGACAAAAGGAAATTTGCATACTAATGAGACAGACATGTTGGTTTATTTTTACATAAAGAACTCAACCTTGGCTGAATGTTTGAGATTGCAGGACGCCAAGCATCTCCAACATTTTCCAGAGTTGATTGCTATTTTGATTTTATAACCTCAATCTCCTGTCAACACCGAGAACACAGCATTGTAGAAACTTATAGCACACAGTAGCAGAAGATTGCTAAGGGCCATTTCAGAAATGACTGAAAATTCTATCCCAACCCTAAGCCAAAATTCATAGAATAATGTGAGTGTGTGTGTGTGTGAAAACCAAGTCAGCAACTCAAATGATAACTTTAAAAATCTAATACTCTAATGCCATATAATCCAACGCTGCCAGCTTGATACATCCATGCTCAAGAATGATTGTGGGAAATGAAAAGTCTGAGAACTAAATGAACTGAATTAAACCATTATGCTTCTATACGGGCAGAAGACTGTGGTCTTTTAAATTTATTCCTTAGACACTCTCATACACTCATACAGTGAATCTAGATCATACCCACCCACAGATCCTCCCCACCCCCACTCTCCCTGAACATCTCCCGATGTGCATCTCTCACCTTTCATATTCTCTGTCTCTGTCTCTTTGTCTCTATCTCTGTCTCTGTCTCTGCCTCTCTCTTTCTGTTTCTCTCTCGTAATCCACCAGATCAGTCATGCAATGTGGCCGAGAGACAAGTAGGGACAGCAGACTTGTACAGCTCGGGGGAGATGAAGTATAAAGGTTAATCACCACTGTCAACTTGACAACTTTGGAATCACCTAGGACACACCTCAGAGTGGGGCCCCTGCCTTGTGAGTGGCTCCATTTTAAGGACTCGAGGTTCCACACTGAATAAAAACAAGGAAGCCAACTTGGGGTCAGCATTCCTTACTCCTGCCCTCTTTTCCTGACTGTGGACACAGCATGAACAACAGCTGCCTCCCACTCCTGTGGCCAAGTTTTCTCCACTACAACACACTGTGCTCTCAAATGGTTCTTCTGCTCTTCTTCCCTCAAATCCAACAGCTCTCCAGTCCACAAAGTACCGCAAAACAGGACACAGCCCTCCAAGTATCTAAGCCAGTGCCCCACAGAGTTACCTCCTCAAGGAAGGCCTTGGCCAGGGCTGGGCAGGGGAGGGTTAAGGGCAGAGTTACCCTGGTTGTTAGTGTTGAACCTGCCGTTTCTAAAGGTCTCCGAGCTCCCCGAGCAAACATTTTCTCTCCTAATGACACTGCAGTAGATTAAGGAGGGGCGAGCCTCCACAGCGGCATTAAAGAACAGCCATCCATTATCCAGAATTGTCTGGCCTGGCAGCTGGAATAACTTTCCCAGGACTGCTTGTAAGAGGGAAGGGTGCTCTCAACCCTGCCATCAGCAAATCATGCCTGGTCCCTCTGACACTCTGCGAGGACAGTCTGGGAAGACATTGAGACAAGCTGATGGTCTGCTCAGCATTAGAGACTTCCTGGTCCCAGCGGATCGCACGCTGACGGTGGTCTACCTCAGGGTGGTCTACCTCAGGGTCATCACTTTTTCCCTCACCCCTTCCTCACCTCTTTTTTCAGGCAGTCTCAGATCGGTCTTTCTGTTCTACAGCGTCATTTGCATTTTTAGAATTGTATATACTCAGAATTATAAAGTATGCCCCTTTGTCTGGTTTCCTTACTCAGCCTGCTTTAATTTTCATCTGCTTTGCTCTCCACAGCAACGCTTAGCTTTTTATTGGCCGGTTGGTTAACTGATTGCAGAGACATAATTTGCTAGTTCATTCTAAGACTGGCAGATATTTGGGGTGTTCCCAGTTAGTTTATTGATTATTTGAGCAAGGTCTCTTACATAACCCAGTGTGGCTTTGAACTTGCTATGTAGCCAAGGATGGCCACATACCCTTTCCCCAGCTTTGAGTGCTGGGATTATGGGTATGCAGTACCACACTGGGTTATGACTGGGGATCGAGCCCTGGGTTTTGTGTAAGCACTCCTTATCTGAGCTGCTGTCCCTAGCCCTATCCCCCATTTTTGGATGTTACAAATAAAGGTGCTATGAACACGGATCCCTGCAGACTTTCAGGTTTGGAGGAGGTGATCAAGTGATGGTGTGCATGTTTCAAAACAGCCTCATTGTTCCTTACAGAAACAGGGATGTGTCGGGTAGTGCTTTCCTGCATTGTATGTGAGCACACCCATGCCACACCCTCTCCAGGGGTCACAGTTGCTACTGTGATGGAGAGGTGGCCAGAGGGTCAGTGAAGCACATCTCTGGATGTGTCTGCCAGCTCTGACATACTGAATGGTTTAATTTGTCAATGGAATAAAAATCTACATAGATTATGGGAAGCTGAGGAAAGAGGTCACAAAGGAGTCTTTGAAGGGAACGCCTTGTCCCTGGCCCTTTCTGTTACTCCTTTCTGTTTTGTGACTGGGATGAGGTCAGCCTGTGGAGTTATACCTGATTACACCCTTTTACTGTGGTATTCTGCCAGACCACACCCTTCCACTGTAGAGCTCTGCCTGACCATGCCCTTCCACTGTGGAGTTCTGTTTGGCCACGCCCTTCCACTAGGAAGCTCTGCTTCACCACAGAAACAGCACAAATGATTGACCACAGCATATGACCTTGAAACCAGGAACCCAAAGAAGTTTATTTTTACTAAATCAATCTCGTGGGTATTTGTCTCAGTGACTAAAATCTGGAACACAGCCTTTTTCAATAGGGTAGGCATGTAGGAACCTCTTGTGTGGATTCACCTGTGCTTTGCCAATCATAAAAGGTCCATTCATTTCCTTTCCATGCCCTTGCCTGGCCTGCATCTGCAAGAGTCTTGTGTCTATTTAAGTCACCTTTAAAGGACTGCAAGAGTCCTGTCTACCCCGTGGAAGCCAGTCTCATGGTCAGAGACATGAACAGCTGATACTTTCTCTTATGTGTGGGTTACTTTTCAATCTGTCAATGTGTTTGGATTAATGCTTCTGCCTTCCCACCCTTGCTTCCTGTTATGGTAACTGATAATTATGAGATTGATTCTGATGGCTCAGTGCTGGCTGCTGTTCCTTCCCCAGGGATAACAGGAGGTACAGTGTTATTTTGGGGGCCCTGAGGTTACAAGTAGAAGAACCTGAAACTGTCTGGAGATGAAAAGTAGCAGACACTTTTATGAAACCAAAGTGACCAGGACAGGTCTGGCTTGATCCAGGTCCTCAAATCTCCCCTGTAGGATCCTACTACACTCTGTGGGTTTTCCTTGTAAGATATGCTTCAAGCATTGGGTCCATCCACATCCAGTCACATTCTGCCAGTACGGCAAGCCAGCACAGAGAGAAGCCACTTCCAGAGTGTAACTCAACACAGATGTTTACATCACTTACAGAGTGGGTGACCATCACAAATCGTCAGTTTCAAAGAGAGACCTGGTACCTGCTTTATACCCCTCCCCAACCCCACTTCCATCTCTAGGCAATTAATTGCACATCTGTTTTCTGTTTCTATGTCTTCGTTTCTTCTCAACATTTTATATAAACAATGGTATCACATGTGGTTGTGCTGGTTTGGATGAGAACGACTCTCACTGGCTCATATATTTGGATGTTTCAGAAGGGTTAAGAGGTGTGGACTTGTTGGAGGAAGTGTGTCACTGGGGGTGGGCTTTGAAGTTCAAGAGCCCACATCAGGCCCAGTTAGCTCTCTGTGACTGGTGGTTGTTGTTTCAAGATGTGAGCTCTCGGCTACTGCTCCAGCGCCATGCCTGCCTGTCTGCTGCCGTGCTCCCTGTCACGATGGACATGGACTCTCTCTCTCAAACTGTAAGCAAGCTCCCGATTAAATGCTTTCTTTCCTTTATAGGTTGCCTTGGCCACAGCATCTTGTCACAGCTATAGAAAAGTAACTAAAACGGGTCATTTGTATCTTGCTTTAAAAAATAAAAAACAACGATCTTAGTGTTTCTGAGGTTGACTCAGGTAGTGGTATGTCTAGTACTTTGTTCATTTTTATGACTGAATAGTATTCCATTGGATACTACATTTTGTCAGTCATTTACTGATTTGGATTAGTATGCATTATGGTGTTATGAATCTCTGTGTATAAGTTGTGTGTCTGTCTGTCTGTGTGTGTGTGTGTATGTATGTATGTATGTATGTAGTGTGTCTTACTTAGGGTTTCATTCCTGTGAAGAGACACCAAGACTATGGCAACCCTTATAAAGGAAAACATTTAATAGGGGTTGGTGAAGTGGAAGCTTCTAGTTTCTTTGGAAAGTCAGTTATGTCTGTCAAAGGATGTTTTGCTGAAGCAGACACAGGTGAAAGGTGTTTTGGCTAAAGCAGACGTGAAAGGATGCATGATGTTAAGAAGGAATGTAAACGCAGCCCTACAGATGGTTGAAGATGCCAGATGGTATTGGCATGCCTTGCCGTAGAAAGAAACGCACCAAAAAACTTCTGGTGGCTTCTTGCTGCTTCTGTGGACCCAGGCTGAATGGCAGAGTGAAATGGAACTTTCTGGACACAGACTCACGTGGAGTTTTGCTAAGGCAAGACCTGTGGGGGGACACGTGATGCTTAGAGGGGGTATAAATAGGACTCAAGGATTCGTGAATGGTGTTGGTGAGCAGATCGAGCTGCCACTGCTGATGTCCTGACAACATAGACTGGAGTTGCTCCAAAGAACCATTTCTAAGCAGGTCCGCTTCCCATATCCTCATAACCTCTCTTTCCCACTGCCTCTGGTGGTGGCGGGCTGGAGGGGAGGTTAAAGTGTTTAAGGACTCTTGTTAAAACCAGGGTTTGAAAAAACAAGACAACAGGCTGGCTTACAGTTTCAGGGGTTCAGTCCATTATCATCATGGCGGGAAGCATGGCAGCGTCTGTCCAGGCAGACATGGTGCTGGAGAAGGAGCTGAGAATTTCATATCTTTTTTTTAAGTATAGAATAGAGTTTATCCAGGGCATGGGGGGGGGAGTTAAGAGGGTAGTAGAGGCAGAGAAAGGCAGAGAGAGAGAGAGAGAGGAGAAGAGAAGAGAAGTAGAGGCTAGCCATGAGCACGTGGAGAGAGAGGGGGGAAGGGAAGCAGAGAAACGAGAATAAGAGAACAAGAGCGAGAATTTGACATCTTGATCCACAGGCAACCAGAAGAGACTGTGTCACTGGAAGTAGCTTGAGCATAGGAGACCTCAAAGCCCACCCCTAACAATGACACACTTCTTCCAATGAGGCCACACCTACTTCAACAAGGCAACACCTACTCCAATGATTTTCTTTCCTAAGTCATGATTTGAAATTTTGTCATAACTTTGAAATACTTATTTAGCCTAAAATTTTCTTCGAGATGTTCTTCTAAAACTTGGCAGTTTCTGTTTATGGTCATTTTAAGCTGTCATGTGAGCTGTGGTTAAACTTAGGCTGTCCACTTGACCAGGTGTTGATCAAGAGCAAACCTCCGGCCACACCTGTGGAGGGTTGGCCTCTCTTTTTATTCCCCCCTCTCTGTTTTTGTTTTTGTTTTTAGTTTTTGAGACAGGGTTTCTCTGTGTAGCCCTGGCTGTCCTAGAGGCCAGGATGACTTTCCTGATTAGGTTACCTGGCATGAGATGATCCACCCTGAACATGAGCAGCATTTTCTGGTGTAGATCCAGACACTAGGAAATATAAGAAGAAAAACTTTTGCCTCTTGCCTGTTTCCTGTCTTATCTTGCTGACAAGTTGATCTACTCTGCTGCTGCTGCTGCTGCTGCTGCTGCCATCCAGACTCAGCTTCTTGGGTTCCTCAGGAGTCCTCTAAACCTTTAACACCAGACCAGGATGGCTGGAGTATCCAGTTTCATGGACTAAACAGTTATTGGTTGTTGGTTTGCAGACAGTCATTGCTGGATGACTCAGACAGGATCATGAAAGCCAGTCAGATGCCCCCATCCCCATCTTAATATACATCCATTCTATTGGTTCTCTTCCTCTACAGGGCTTGATTAATAATATGGTATGGGGTAAGATCTCCTTGAACCCACCTGACGTGCATATCTTTTGGCATATTAGCTTTTGATATTATAAAACAAAACTATATAAGTCCCATGGTTTACTGAAACAGGATTTTGTTAGCACATGGTTTGCATGGGCAGGAGTGTGGCCAGGGGCTCCCAGCCTTTGATTAGGGTTAGATTGGCAGCAGTGCCTCTGGTGACCTTGAGCTCCTTGGATGAACAGCAAGGTTTCACTCTCTAGAGCCACACTGTGGGAGTGAAGGAGGCTGTTCTCAGTTCTTGATGGCTTGTTGTCATCATGCCACAGTTCCTTGTGCCCCTCCTCACAGGCTACAGGGCCTCTACTACAGGTGTAGTAGCTACAGGCATGCCTATTTCAACAAGAACAGCAACTTACAGCCACCCTCCCTCACATGACAATCATGGCAGTGGCAAGTCTGGCCACACTCAATGGAAGGTGGGTAAACTTAGGGCCTAAACTTTGCTATCCTTCCTTGACTAACAACAAGAACAAGAACTAGAACAACAACAAAAACAACAACCACAACAGCAAACCAGATTTTTTCAGTTCAAGGCCAGCCTGGTCTACAGAGCAAGATCCAGGACAGCCAAGGCTACACAGAGGGACCCTGTCTCAACAAAACAAAACAAATAAAACAAACAGAAAGAAAGAAAGAAAGAAAGAAAGAAAGAAAGGAAGAAAGAAAGAAAACAAAACAATCCCCCTGTACTGGCTAGTTTTGTGTGTCAACTTGACACAGCTGGAGTTATCACAGAGAAAGGAGCTTCATTTGAGAAAATGCCTCTATGAGATCTAGGTGTAAGGCATTTTCTCAATTAGTGACTAAGGGCGGAGGGCCCCTTGCGGGTGGTACCATCTTTGGGCTGGTAGTCTTGGGTTCTATAAGAAAGCAGGCTGAGCAAGCCAGGGGAAGCAAGCCAGTAAGTTACATCTCTCCATGGCCTCTGCATCAGCTCCTGCTTCCTGACTTGCTTGAGTTCCAGTCCTGACTTCCTCTGGTGATGAACAGCAGCATGGCAGTGTAAGCTCAATAAACCCTTTCCTCCCCAACTTGCATCTTGGTCATGATGTTTGTACAGGAATAGAAACACTGACTAAGACAAATTGGTACCAGCGAAGTGAGGTATTCCTGTGACAACTATGTTTTGGGGAGGACTGTGGAAGGATTTTGGAACTTTGAGCTAGCCATTGGGATGTTAAGAGCTCTGTAGGGTGTTCTGTAGAAGCTTGGAAGATAATGTTGAGAACAGTGCAGAAGATGGAGGCCTGGCTTGTGAAATTTCGAAGGGAAGATTAAAGACTCTTATCAGGGCCATTGCTATTTTGACTGTGAATATTCTGTGGTTTTGGTTATCTGGGGCTGAAGGATTACCTGTGATTAACAAGATACCAGAACTACTAAAGCAAATCCATTGCATTACTGGGACTATTGATGCTGGTTAGCTGGAGTTGGGAAATTGATTGGGAAGAGACCAGCATCATTGAGGTAAAATCTTCTGAGAAGTGTTTTCTGAGAGCACAGAGGCTGCATTCCAGAGATAGCCAGGGTTGTACCTCATGCTGTGGCTGGACTTGGTAATGTGTAAGAGTCACCCAGGTGGTACCGGATTTGAAGGCATGAAGGAGTCATGAAGAGCAGCTGAGGCCTGGGCACTGTGAGAGGTCGTGGAAGGCCATTGGTGAAGGTCCAGCCTCAGTTGCAACTGATGGCCCAAGATTGGAGGGGTAATGCAAAGGAGGTGAGGCTTGGCACCATGAAGAGGGTCTATGAGAGGCTGTTGGTAAAGCCTAGTTGCAGCAGAAGATAGCAGTGTTTTGGAGATGCCAGAACCATGAGATGACCACCAAGAACAGCAGCAGCAGTGGAGTACAGGCATCTGGAGCCTAGAAGACAAGGTGTGTGCTACAAATGGCAGAGCTGGAGAAGTGACTCAAGTCCTTGGAGGAATCCAGAAGATCATGAGTGGATCCCAGACATTGGACAGTTGGAGTTTGATTTTGCTTTTGATTGTGACTGTGGCCTGATAGTTTTCCCTCTTGATGAAAGAAGGTATTTTAGTGGAGCTTACAGCTAAGACTTTGATTTTTTAAAAGACTTTGAATTTTAAGAGACTGGATGTTTAAAAGAGACTGAAATGTTAGTAACTAAGTATTTGCAAAGACTGTGGGACTTTTAAAGTTATTTAGATCTTGGGGATGAATAAGAAAGTAAGGGTCGAGGCTTAACGGTGATGTGTTTGTGTGTCAAGTTGACAAGAGGTCAATTGTACTGGTTAGTTTTGTGTGTCAACTTGACACAAGCTAAAGTTATCACCGAGAAAGGAGTTTCAGTTAAGAAAATGCCTCTATGAGATCCAGGTGTAAGGCATTTTCTCAAAGAAGGGAGGGCCCCTTGTGGGTGATACCATCTGTGGGCTGGTAGTCTTGGGTTCTATAAGAAAGCCAGCTGAGCAATCCAGGAGAAGCAAGCCAGTAAGTTACATCCCTCCATGGCCTCAGCATCAGCTCCTGCCTCCTGCCCTGCTTGAGTTCCAGTCCTGACTTCCTTGGGTGATGAACAGCAGCATGGAAGTGTAAGCTGAATAAACCCTTTCCTCCCCAACTTGCTTCTTGGTCATGATGTTTGTGCAGGAATAGAACCCCTAACTAAGACATTCCCTGAAAAAAGCTCCATATCACAAAATATCTGTGGAGTAGGTTACCATCAGGACTTACCAACTTCCAAAAGGCGAAAAAGGATCCCGGGAAGGAACAAATTTCCACTAAATGCCACACAGGGCAGCTGGAATCAACACTGTCACCTACCTTACCTGCCCCCTTTCACCCAGACCCTCCCCACTGTGTGTTGTGATCATCTGAAAGCAGATCTCTTGTTGCTGGTCTTGACTGAGCCATCTCTCTCTCTGTGATGGGCAGCTCTATAGCTTGTGGGAATTCCAGGAGGTGAAGGGAACTCAGAAGACTGAACTCCCAAGGCTCAAAATGCCAAATCCCACAGAGAAGCTCCTGTGGGCTCAGCATTGCCAAGGCCATCTTGGGGTCCATTGCCATCACAGTTCTGATCCACTCCTTTCCATCCTCCTGGTAAGGGCTCCCTGAATTCTGGGCTTCCCTGTCCCCTGCTCATCTTCTAGACATGTTCCGTACTCCACAGTGGAGGAAAGAGGAGAAACTGGACAGAGAGGTGGTCATGCACGGACAAGGGTTTGAACAGAGTAAAGGAGGGCAAGTTGGGTCCACAGCACCAGATTCCTACCTGGAAGAGGTGACCCTGCTCTGGAAAGGACTGGAGCTGCCTAGTCAACCCGGGTCATGGCTGCTTTGGCTTTAAGCAACTCCATCCCACACAGCACCCCGGCTCCTGCTAAATGCAAGATTGGCTGCAAATTAAATGTAATGGGACTTGAGTAATTACGTTGACTCTTTAAACTGCCTAGAGATAAATACATGCTTAGCTATTTCTGAATATCAACTTTTCCATTGTGTTTTCTGCAGAGGGGAGGAGGGGAGGCTGAGACAGAGACAGACACTCCTTGTAACTGAAGATCAGGAGAGAGGGCAAGCTCCTTGGCCCTGTGTGGAGAATGGAAACCTAAGACAGATATCTGGCCAGCAATTTAGTTATTTAGAAATGTCTGCATGTAGTGTCCTGAGTCCACACACCTATCAGAAGGAATACTCAGAGAGGGAAGCAAAGATCTATGTGGGGTCAGTTGTCTGCACACCATTAATGATGACCAAATGTAGCTGGCAGCCGTCTATGTGAGTGACATTGGAGGATTAACTATAATCACCAACAGCCATAGGATGGAATGCTATGCAGCTGTGAAGAAGGCAGTTTACAGAGTATCTTACCTTGGGAAAATGCTGACAAGAGAAATAAAACCAGCAACAATGTAAGGAACTGGTGCCATGGTTTCTTTTCTCATTGTTGTGCCCAAATTCCTGGCAAGAAACAACTTTAGGTTGGAAGGATTTTTTTTTTTTTTTTGGCTCATGGTATGAGGGTGCAGACCATCGTGAAGGTGAGGCATGGCTGTGACCACAGACACTTGAGGCTGCTTGCACATCTCAGCAGAACAGGAAGCAGAGAGAAGGGGCTGGAAGCAGGGCAGGCTGTAAATCTCAAGGCTTGCCCCCCTCAAACCACTTCCCACCTTTGAAAGGTCCCACAGTCTCTGCAACAGCATGCCACCAGCTGGAGACTAAGTAGTTGAACAAGAGAGCCATGAGGGGAATTTTACACCAAAACCTACTGTTTGATTATGGAGTGCATTCTGGGTAGTCTTAGGAAGGGAAATCCCTGAAGCAAGAATGAGAAAAATGTCACAGTCTCTGAGTCTGGAGATGGTAGGATTAAAAGGATTTTCACTTTTCTGTTTTTGCATTAAACCTTTTTATTTTCTGCAAACAAACATCAATTACTGTCTTTCTAAGATTTACTGTTCTGACATGGATTTAAATATGAAGGAACTCACCTCCCCAGGAGAGCCTCTAGTGTTAGGCTCTTTCTGTACACATCTGAACCCCTGGTTGCTGTAGGGAGGTAATTGTAGGTCTGCTGGAATCTAGATTTCTGTCCTTCTTTAGTAAGAAAAAACCTATACTGTTGTGCATGGTTGTGTGTCCCGGTCCTTCCTGGAAGATGGGGACAGTCAATGAAACTAGAGTGGAGGGAGAGGGCTTGGAGGCTCATATTTTTCTAAACTTTCCTTAATAAGTGTACTTAAATGTTTTAACCTCCCTTCTAGCCCACCACCCACCAGAGGTAGTGGAAAGGAAGGGTTAATAGGACAAACGAGGATGTGGACCTGTTTAGAAATAGTTCTTTGGACGAATCTAATCTGCATCGTCAGGATATCAGCAGTTCAGCTCACACGAATCAGCAGAAGTAGCTTGATCCACTTGCAAACATCATTCACGAATCAGCAAAGGCAGTTCCATTCAGAGGAAACTGTGAGGCTCTGCTAATCAACCCGAGTCTGTGGAAGTGGCAAGAAGCCACAGGAACACCACCAGAGATTCTTCGGTGCATTTTTCTCTATGAAGTCACAACAAAGGATGATCAACAAAGAGTGGCAAGGAGAACCAATGCCATACACGGCATTGTCAGCAAAGCCCAGTGAAGACCAGCAGAGTGGCAAGATGAACCAATTCCACACTGTTGTCCACTGTTGGGTTACACTTACACTCTTTCCAAACATCATGTGTTCTCTCAAGCATCTGCTCTAGCAAAATATCACATGCCCCCTTTCCAGAAAGCTTCCAGAAAATATTACGCATCTGTTCTCAGCAAAACATCCTCCCATGTGTCTACCTCAGCAAAGCATCCTCTCGTAAGACAGTTTCCAGAAAAACATCACATGACAAAACTGAGTCTCCAAAGACACCAGAAATTTCCACCTCAAGGGCTGGCTTCCAAAGGTAGTTTGTTTATTAAATTGGCTGGTTTCTTTTCCCTCTTTATTCTGTCTCAAGTGTGGTTGTCATGGGCTAGACCCCCAGCAGCCACCATGTTAACTATGAGGTGTCAGGTACAAGTTCTATGTCACTGTGGATGGCAAACAAAGAAAGGATATGGGACTTAGATGAATCTCTGTGGATAGAATACCTGACAGAAACAAATGCTAGGAGTTTCATGGTTTCAGAGATCTCAGTACATTATAGTAAGGGTGCATGTGGCAGAGGCGCCTCACATAACAGACCCTGGAAAGAAAGAGATCAACCAAAATTAAGGCTTTGACATTCAAAGGCTCAGTCCTGGTGTCCTAACTCTACTGGCCAGGTAAACCTCCTAAAGTCCTCCCAAATAGTACCTCAACTGGAGAACAAGTGTTCAAACCTATGGGAGATGGTTGAGAGTCAAACTAAAACAATTTTCTATAATCAGACTTATCTGAGAGCAAAATGAATATTTAACCCATTAAAGATCTTATGTTCATCCAGGTCTATAATCTAAGTTATTTAGGATACTGAAGCAGGGGGATGATGCTAAGTTCAAGGATAGACTAGGAAACTTAGTGAGATGCTGTCTCTAAAGGTATAAAGCGAGAAGCAGGGCTTAGGGTGTGGATCATGACAGTATGGTGCAGAGACACTGGAGAATAGTACGGAGCCATGGGAAGAATGGAAGTTGTTATTTACAGTCACATACATGAGCTTAGGGGACAAAATGCCAAGACAGCAGATATTCTCTGTTGTCACATGTGGAAGCTCCAAAAACTGATCTGAGAGAACAGAATGTAGACTCATGGTGTCTAAGTTATGGCTGTGATAAGATATCATGACCAAGTCAGTTTATAGAACAGTTTATTGGCAGGGTGGGGGGAGGATTACAGTTTCAGAGGGTTAGTGTGTGGTGGGGAACATGGTGGCAGGCAGCAATGGCATTGGAAGGGTAGCTGAGAGCATATATTTTGATCCTATATCACAAGCACAAGGCAGAGAAAGCTAGCTGGGAATGGTGTGCACTTTTGAAACCTCAAAGCCTACCCCAGTGAAAATACCTTCTTCAATAAAACCACACCTCCTAATCCTTCCCCAACAGTTCCACCTCGCAAAATGAGCCAATTTAAGTCAGATTAGATTATATTAAAAGCAGGCTTACTGGGAAGCTGCTCTCCAGTGGGTGAGTTCACTGGCCCCAAGGGCCAAGGCCAGGGAAGTCACCATGGGGAAGGGTGAGGGGGTAAGGGAGGGAAAGAGAAAGAGAGAAGGAGGCAATGTGCAGAGAGAGAAGAGAAGAGAAGAGGAGAGAGACCAAAATGTCTGGATTATATAGGAAAGAGCCTCTGGGGGAAGGGCAACCCAGCCCCTGGGTTGGAAAGTTCAGGGTTAGAGACAGGGTACACCAGGTAGGGACTGAGGCATCCTGGGAGAACCTCTCCAGGTTCAGCTTTGGTATGTAAAATATGCACCTCAGTCCCTTGTCCCCTTCAAAGCCAAACACCACCAACTAGGGACCAAGCATTCAAATATATGTGCAGAGGGAGGTCATGGCCATTCAGACCACCACATAAGGCTACTCAAGCTGGGGAAGGTGGGGTGGGGAGTGGAGGGGATGCTTAGTGGGTTCAAGGGCACACCCAGACAGGAGGAAGGGTTTCAGATGCCCACCCCCAGGCCAGTGAGATGACCATGGCTGCAGTAGTTAACAGTTCACACTTTCCAGGCTAGAAGCTTTCGATGGTTTCCAGCACAGAGTTTTGAGGTGACAGATATGTCAACAGCCTCAGGCTGATCCTGACATGTAGAAGTGAGGTAAAGATCCTCAGAAGTAGCTATGATTATCATGTGTGATACAAAATAAATAAAGAAGAGAGAATCTGACCAGGTTGCCTCTGGGGGACTCAGTGACCCTGTCACTTGGTGACTCCCAGACATTCTCACACCTCACCAACTGTCGGGGCAGTGTCTGACAGCCCCTCTTCTTTCTCCCTGTCTTTCAGAGAATAATATGGAATATTGGCAACACCTAGCAATTACCCCCCATTCAGAGACAGTGAATCACAATTAGCTATTGCAGCCGCCTCCACACAGAAATGCGCCAGACACCTGAATAGAAGCATCTCTCCTGCACTGCCAGCGTCTCCACTGTCAGTCTGCACAGTCCAGCCAGGGGTCAGAGAAGCTCACAGTGTTGGTGTGCTCCCCCCACCCCTTCCCTCAGACAGAGCTCCTGGTCCTGGTGATCACAGCACTCCAAAGACATCCGGTTCTGGTTCTGAGGATCTGGTCTGAGGCTGAGGAAGTGGCTTCTGTCCTTCCCATCTTGGTTACTCATCTAGGTGACTCTGAGACTCACCATGAGTTTCTTCTTAAGGGTTCATGTTTATGTCACCTGATATCTGAAGGCAGAGATTCCAGGCTTGTGTTGTCCTGGGCACCCCATGACTGAAGACTCCAGACCTTTCTATGTTGAAGAGCGCTCAGTCTGGGAAAAGAAGCAGCGTCCAGTGTTAAAAACATGAACCTTAGCTGTGGTGTTTGAGTAAGAATGGCTTCATAGGCTCATGTATTTGAATGCTTGGTCATTAGGGAGTGGCACTACTTGAGAGGGGTTAAGAGGTGTGGCCTTGTTGGAGGAAGTGTGCCACTGTGTGTGGGCATTGAGGTTTAAAATGTTCTCTCCCTCCCTGCTGCTTGGCAATCCAGATGTAGAACTCCTAGCTCTCTCTCTAGCACCATGTCTGTCTGCACACTGCCATGCTTTCTACTGTGCTGATAATGGACTGAACCTCTGAACTGTAAGCCAGCCCCGATTAAATGTTTACCTTTATACGAGTTGCTATGGTCATGGTATCTTCACAGCAGTAGAAACCCTAAGACACTAGTGCTGGAGAGATGGCTCAGTTAAAGCCCTTGCTTCACAAACAGGGGGACCTGAGTTCGAATCCCCAGAACCTATGTAAAACCTGGGTAGGGTAGGCATGTAATCCCAGCCTCAGAAGGTAGAGAGACAGGGGATCTCCAGAGCAAGCTGGGGAGCAGGATGGACCCTGCCTCTGTGAATAAGGTGGAAGAGCAAATGAACACATATGTGCACATGTACCTGCATATACTCTCATGCCCCTACAAATGCATATACATGAAAATGAAAAAAATAAAGAGAATCTGAACCCAGGAAATGCTCTGTAGAGACTGACCACAGGTGGCAAGGGGACAGTAGTTCTGATGTCTGTCACCTGGATTACTTCAGGAATTGACAGAGGCTCCAAAGTCTCTGAGACAGTGGCATCTGTGACCAGACAATGCCAGATCCTTGCAGTGCCTGAAGCTCCCAGGATCTGCCTCTGACCTATCCTAGATCACCTCTGAGCTTCCTTCAGGCTCTTGTTTACAAATTGGTCCCCGGTTGCCCAGTGTTTGGCCTGTCCATTCTGACTTGTATTTCTGCTCTTGACTATTGGGTTCTGTCTGTTTTAGCTTCTTGCTGAAGTGGCTTTTGCTGGAGGCTTCTTCAAATCAGGAGTGTAATGCATAAAGACTGAGGAATTTCAATATTTCCTAGTCAGCCCCTGCATAGTCACAGCTTAGCATGCCACCTCTGCTCGCTCTGGGAAGCAAGAGCCTTTGTCTTCTCTGCATGGCTTTCTCTAGTCCCCTGGCTGTCACTAAAGAGACACAAACACCAGTCCAGGCTTCTCTCAGCCTGGCTTCCTCAAACCCAAAGTCCCTCCAGGAGATGACAGTAATTCACACTAGTCATGGTGGAATGATCCTCTGTAACGGATAAGAAGACAGAGATCCATGGGGGCTCCCTGAGCATCAGAGAAAGTGGTGTGTCCTGACTATTCCCTTCTGTGGCTCCCACACAACCACACACAAAATGTCACATGAACACCCAACTTCATACATACACTCAATATCACATGTATTCAACTCTGCAGGTGTCACCTTGAACATACAATCTCATCCAATTTCAGAACACAATCGAACACATACAATATCACAAGCACATGCTCACAATATCCTTGTGGTGGTTTGAATATGCTTGGCCCATGGGAAGTGACACTATTACGAAGTGTGGCTTTGTTGGAGTAGGTGTGGCCTTGTTGGAGGAGGTGTGCCACTGTGGGTGTGGACTGTAAGACCCTCATCCTAGCTGCCTGGAAGCCAATATTCTGCTAGCAGCCTTCAGATGAAGATGTAGAACTCTCAGCTCCCTCTTCAGCACCATATCTGCCTGGACTCTGCCATATTTTCTGCCATGATGATAATGGACTGAACCTCTCAAACTGTAAGCCAATCCAAATGAAATGTTTTCCTTTATAAAAGTTGCCTTGGTCATGGTGTCTCTTCACAGAAATGGAACCCTAACTAAGACAATCCCCTACACAATCATGTACACATGTCTAACACCCAGTTTCACACAAACACTATCTCATGCACAATAGTGTTTCACACATTATCTCATGAGCTGCCAGCATGAAACATTGTGAGATAGAAATGACAAGACTTTTTAAAGTCTCAAAACCTACCCCCCAATGACATGCTTTCTTCACCAAAGCCACACCTCCCATACCTCTCAAACATTAACACCAACTGGGGATCAAGTGTCCAAACATCTATGTTAAATGTTACCAGTGTCTACGGTAAATGCTTCCATTCAAACCACTACAGAGTATTCAACTGTCCTCCAGACACACTGAACACTGGTGGTGAGACTGAAGGAGAACAGGGGGCTGGCCTGGTGGGGCTCCCAGTCGGAGAAGGAGCTTCTCTGTGTATCCTGAGACATAGGGGTGTGGCATTGGGTAAGAACCCTGACTTCTCTGTACCTCCCTTTCTTTGTACAGTGACCAAGGTAGCTGATTTAATGGGGGGTAGGGTGGGGGAGAGGCATAGTGGATAGAATCAATTAGGATAAACCAATAGATTTGACTCATTATGAACAACAGAGGGCAAACATATTAAAAAAGAACATCAGACTCTCAGAGCCCCGTGGGATGATAGCAAGAGTCAACAGTCACATTACCGGAGTCTCAGAAAGGGAGAAGAGAGACTGGAAAGGTGTTTGAATGAATACGGGTTAAATTTTTTTACTCAATCAAAACATAAACCTACAGAGTGAGGAAGCTCAAACACAACCCCAGGGAAATTCATGTCAAATCACACCGGAATTCAACCCTGAAAATGAAAGACAGCAGTGGCGGCTTGAAAGCTGTCAGAGAGAAGCTGAGAGGTGTTTGTAAGCCTCAATTTGAACGACTGTAGGTGTCTCTCTTGAAGCCAACAGGGCTGACGGCGAAGTGGCCCAACAGCTTTCAAGCACACACAGAGAAGATCTGCTGATGACAGATTCTCTAGATGGTAAAGAGAGCCGTCCAGAATAAGAGGGAAATAAAACTAATCTAAGACAGGCGTTGTTACCAGCAAACACATGGAATTCCAAATCACAGACGTTCTCCAAGAG
The DNA here is from genome assembly GCA_019843965.1 of Rhynchomys soricoides. Taxonomy (NCBI): domain Eukaryota; kingdom Metazoa; phylum Chordata; class Mammalia; order Rodentia; family Muridae; genus Rhynchomys; species Rhynchomys soricoides. Next base: position 1,569,559 of record JADRCH010000213.1, on the reverse strand, counting down.
AAAAGAGGTGGAGGGTGGATGAGGGCTTGGAACTCTGGGAGTGGGAGAAGGATCCGGATGGGAGAGGCTTAAAAGAGACAAGATCATCCTTTTTCTTCTCCCCGGGTCTCTTAAATCATGTTTGGTGGCAGGATCAGAAAATTTAAAAATCATCGGATGGTGACAGTATAAAGTACCAAATACAAAGTGCAAATCATCCATGGCATTAAGGTAACTTTTTGTAATTTAACACTAAACACAGTGATACTGAAACTCTAGATCTGATAACCGAGAGGATGCTAAGTAACGAGTGGGTGGATAGCATATACTCCACAGACCTTGTGGACAGAGGTGGGCTGGAGTAGGTTAGCACCTCACCACAATACACAGAATTGCATATGATCTAAAACTTATTAACTACTCTGAACTTTTCTTTTGTTTAATATTTTTGGACTTCAGGGCATTGTGAAAATTGAAATCCCAGATGAGAAATTACTATGCATAACAATGCCTAGAGCGTTCACTAATTCTGGTTGGATGGAAGCCGGTTTAAAATGAAGCCAAGTGTTTTCAGCTGGAAAAAAATAAAAGAGGAAATAGCATAATGGTCCCTACAATAGAGAGAACTGTGAGTTCAAGGTCATGCATATGTCACAAATACCTTGACTAGGGCCTAGTACATACAGTGGATATTTGCCTTCAATCAATGATAACTTTAATTTTTATTTATCGACCTTACTTCCTAAATCATTGCCAGTCTGGATTGAAGTCTCTTTGTATTTTGTAGGCTTTAAATGTCCAAGTTCCAAAGTTGACCTGATGCAGTCTCTGCTGCATATTTGATGTAGAATCTGTATAAAAGCAAAAAAAGCAAGCCTTGGAGTGGGACCCACAGCCTCACTGTTCCCCTGTTCTTAGCTCTGTTCTCTTACCACCACCATTCACCTCGTTGCCCATAGTTCCCTGCTCTCAAATACTCTCAGACATTGGCACAAAAAAATCTCAGAATTCATCTCCATTAGCTCAGATCGAGGCTCGTGCTCATTTCTGAACCAATCACCATGGCGGTGGGAACGAGCTCTAGTTGATGAGGCCTGGGGCAGCAGGTATCCTGCTACACCGGAGATGATTCCTGCGGGATCCCTGGTGAAGACTGAGAGGGGTTACCCCAGGAAAACGAGGAGGCTGTTAGAAGCAAGGCCTGGATGCAGGAGGGCAGAACACCAGATGGTAGGAAGTTCCAGTTCCTCCGGAGGGCTGTGAGGGAAAACTGCTCCTTCAGGCTCCTCCCTCTAGTTTCCCGGGCAGTTGTGAATCCCGGGCACACTTTGGCTAACTGATGCACTATCTCTGTGGTCCCTCCATCTTTGCTACTGTGTTTTCGACATGTTCTTGTGACATGTTCTTGTGGCATGTCACCTTCTTTACAACTGCCAAGGTTTCGTGGGATCAGTTCCCACCCCTCTCCCCCCAACCATGGCCTCATTTTAACTCAGTCACTTCTGTGTAGCGCTCACCTTCAGGTGAGGTTGGCACAGACATACGAAGGGTTAACACTTCACCGTAGGCATTTGTGAGGGTCACAGCTCCCTCACAACAGGCGAGGTGTCCACACAGGTCCTCCTGAATGGGCCAGTGAGTCCACTCTCAAGCTACAGTGTGACCCTCAGGCCAACCCACAAAGCCTGGGAAGTCATGCCACGTGATGACATTTAGTTAATGACTGACACGGGATGCTCACAGGATGCTCAAGACCCATCTCTGTTTCTGAGGTGGGATGGCCACTAGATCCTGTGGGCTCCAGAGTGCCGGTGAGCTCCAGAGTGCCCGTGGGCTTCGGATTGTCCATGGGCTCCAGAGGACCCCATGGATGCAGGCTGCAGGGCATTCCAGGCGAGCCTGGGTCTTACCGCTCTGTGTTGCCCTCTTACACCCTTCAGTGACCAGTGTCACCCACAAGTCCTTATCTTGGGCTTGGCTCCTAGCCCATCCTACACTGAATCTCTGCTTGGGTAAGCCAGTTCCCACAGTCCCACTCACAGTGACCCCACGGGGGCAGTCCTGAAAAGGCACAGCCTCCTGCTCTGAGGGATGCAGGGCTGGTTTCTCCAGGTCTATCAGCTTCCAAACTCTGTGCTAACTCGTTCTAATTCTTCTCGCATCTGCCGCAGGTTCCCACGACATCTACCCTCCCTGTATAATCACCACGTCTCTCTCTGCTCCAGGTTTGATTAACCAAAGGTTATAAACAAATCCCAGAAACCAGGAAACCCAGCATCTCCCCTGAGCAGCCACTGTCTATAGGCAGATGGAAAATTGCTTTGCAACCAATGTTTTTGTTTTCTTGATTTTTATATAGATAAAGACTTAAGCTAATTAATATATGCTACTTTCTGTCTGCAGGTCTTGGGGCTCTCATCGCCCCACAGTGAATTGGTTACCATGTTCCAATAAAGGATCTGTTTTTGCAATTACGGTTCATTAATAGATTTACAAGGGAGGGAAGGTGGCTAAGTCTCACTAAGAGGATTGTTTGCAATTTCTCATTTTAATTACACAGTTATCTCCCAGACCAAAGCTCTGTGAAAAATGGGTGTGGGGGAGTCCTAATATCCCATCTGTTCTGGGCAGCAATTCCATTAACATGGCAGAAGATGGGTACTGTACAGGGCTTTCTGCTCCTCCAGACCATGAGCCTTCTCTCCAGCTTGGTGACTGAACTCCAGGGTCCTCAGGAGTGTCAACGTGGGAGGGACTGCTCTGATCACCACGCTCAGTATCTGGGGACTAAGATTAGGACAGTCCTGGGTCTCTAGGAACACCATTTCTTTGGTACCTTCCAGGGGTTAGCAGGTATATCTCACCTCATGGGCCACTCTCATCCCTGGATAGTTGTGAATGTGGCCCAGCACATTTGTAGATGACATTCTCATGCTGCAATGTCAAAGGTTAGATACCTCGGTTAGAGACTTTTCTAGTTTTATCTTCACTGTGGTCTGTTTTTAGACCCATTTTACAGACAGAAGAGCTGAGGCAGACATCTATCTGTGTGTAGGGCCCTAGACTAGAGGAAGGGAGTAGGTTCTGAATACTGTGCAGCTGTGGGGCGGGAGCACAGACGAGATACCTGAGCTCAAATGTGACCTCATTTTCACTCTCTATCTGCTGTTCTCTGCTGGCTCTTTCTGGGCCTCAGTTGCCTTGGCTGTGAAATGGGCCCAGACTCCACACAGAATGAGTGGAAGATCACTGGCTTGGTGACATGACTAAAAAGCAAACTGGGGAGGAAAGGGTTTATTTGGCTTACACCTCCACATTGTAATCTATCACCAAAGGAAGTCAGAAGAGGACTTAAACTGGGCAGGAACCTGGAGGCAGGAGCTGATGCAGATACCCTGGAGGAGCAAGCTTACTGGCTTGCTTCTTGTGGCTTGCTCAGCCTGCTCTCCTATGGAACCCAGGACCACCAGCCTAAGGATGGCCCCGCCCATCATGGACTGTGGGCCCTCCCTCCCCATTGATCATTAATTAGGAAATTGCCTTATAGCTGGATCTCATGGAGGGATTTCCTCAGCAGAGGTTCTGATGACTCCAGCCTGTGTCAAGTTGACATAAAACCAGCATAAGTGCCTTAGGCTGGTGTGTGTGTGTGTGTGTGTGTGTGTGTGTGTGTGTGTGTGTGTGCGTGCCTGTGGGGCTGCTTGGAGGCAGCGGAAGCTCCCGATGACCAGGAGGTGGGCTTCAGGTCAGCTCAGATCTGGCCACTCAGCTGGTTAGTCCTGACCATGTTGGAGTGCATTACATTTGATGCCCTTCTCTCTTGATCCCACAACCTCTCCCATGGAATAAACCAATGCTTGCCATCTCCTCTGAGAAGGCTAACCCTCATTCCAGGGTCTTATCGAATTTCACCAGTGAAAGGGTTTTGTCAGCTTTTCTGGTCTGGGTACATTCAGACCCTTTGGCAGTCAGGGGGCAGGAATGGACACCTGAGAAGGATCTTGTTCTTTTGCCTCTCTTGTCCCTGTGGGCTGAGTCCTTTGTCCCCAGATACAGGATATTATTCTGAGCCAAACTTTCTACAGTCTGGTGGTGGTAATGTTAGTGACAACCGAGCAGAGGTGACTGCGAGACCCCAACAGAGTGGACCACTGACTGAATCCTCAAGTCCAGGTATCAATGGCAATGCCTCGAGGTCTCAGGTCTGCTGAGTGTCCATGGTTACATGACTGCTTGTGGGCCTTAGGTGCTCACCTAGGAAATGTGGACATGATCTTTGTTCCTGGGTGAAGACTGGGATGGAGGAGAGGAGAGTGTGAGGGGCTCAGCTCAGGGTCAGGAGCCACAGGGTATAGAATCGAGCTGGGCCTTCCTTCTGGAGAACCAGCTGGTGACACCTCCAGAAGAGAGCCTTCCATCCAATGTTGAGAAGAGAGAGCTTCTTTCCCACCCCCTCCCAGGTCTCCAGCCCCCTGTGGTTTCTTACTGTGCCTCTCTTTTCTCTTTGTGAAGTTCAGGCCATGTCCTACTCTGTCAAGGTGGCATCTGTGTCCTCAGTGGGACCATCTAGGAAATGGTGTGAGGTACAACAAGGTGATTGATGGTACCAGACTAAAGACAGTACAGCCAGGGAGGTGGAGTCAGGGAAGAGGGATTCAGGGAAGGGAGAGTCAGGGAGGAGGGAGCCAGAGAGGAGGGAGGCAGGGAGGGGAAAGCCAGGGGGGAGAGAAGCCAGCTGTACAGCTCAGGTCACTAGATGGATTACTAGTCACTGTGGGGCCTTGAAGACTGACCCTCTCAGTTCTGGGCCCTGTGTCCTTTCTCACTGTCCCATCTTTGTTTCTGTTTTTCCCTCTTCTTCTCAGTTCCTTCTTCCCCCAGAGCCTCCCAGGGAATGGGCTGCTCTCTAGGGATAGGGGAGAGACTCTGGGTCAGACATTAGCAAACATTTTTTATTTTACCAGTCATGTATTCAATTTAATGGGCATCAGAGTGGGGAAAAAATAACCCACAAGCAATTAGCGCATCAAAGCTTTATTTCATGGACATTACTGCTCAGGGTGAGGCTGACTGGAAAACAAGCCCATTCCTGGTCTGTTTAAAGGGAACAGGGAGGATATCTGCAGGGGTGGGATAGGGTGGGGGGAGACAAAACACGGGGCAGGAGAAGTGAGAACATGGGAAGAGACACTGAAGGGACTTATGGTACCTCCAGTCCTGTTTGGTTCTGTTCCAACAGAATGAGTGGCCTTGGGTAAGTCTTGGACCTGAAGCCTCAGTCTCCTCTCTGTCACATTGGGCTGAGAAGCAGAAGATCCCCATTGCAGGGATGGTGAGGTGAGGAGAGTGGAATGTGACTGGATCATTAGCTGGTTCCACTGTCACCTTGGGGGCCTTTTCTGGTGATGGGCCCATAGTTTTCTTTGAGTAAGATGCTGGATGCTTATCACTCACCTCTTGCTCCATTGATGGCTTCCTTCTCCTATCATAATTGGGGTAGCAGTGGGGTGGGGAGAGGCTGACACTGGTCCAGGAGGGTGAGTGTCCTGTCCACTAGGGGAAGGGAGCAGAAGCCAAAGCTTTGATTGTAGACTGAGATGCCAGGGCAGTTTCTTAGGATCAGGGGAAGGGAGTAGTCTGTCCATCCCCAGAGTCAAGTCTGCAACAGGTTGACAAACCTCTGCTGGGGGCTGCTGAGGCTGTGTGTGTGCATGTGTGTGCTTGCGTGTGTGTGTTTATCAGGCTTGGCAGCAAGTGCCTTTTCCCAATGAATCAACACACCAGCTCCAGGGCCTGCATTTTACTGTGAAGAACCTGAGACCCTCAGCCCAAACTTCCCCTGCAGACACTGAGGTGGAAGGAGGCCCAGAACCTTCTCTCATGGGGGTGAGGAGGATTTTCAGATCTCACTGTCTTTCCTGAAGCATCTGTGATGTCTGAACTCTTGGAACCTGAGCTTCTCTTGTGGACTCTGAGGCACCTTGACTATCTGGGAAACAGCAATTTCACAAAATCATTTGTGAAGTCCAGATCTTAAATTTAGGAAGTTCGGTGATAAGCTCACCACAGCTTGTTAGACCCCATAGCAGCTTTGGGGACCTCAGGATCAACTTGAGAAATGGGGAGCCCAAATAAACACCCCAGGAATAGGGATGTCTCAGGAGTGGGCCATAATCAACTCCACAGGGATATGAAAGCCTCCTCTGGGCAGGCCTGTAGATGACAATAAAACTCATGGCAGCAAGTCAGAGCTGGTCAAGGTCACCTGTCCCATTGCTACTGATGAGGATCCTAAATTAGTCTCACGTGATTGCTCAGTTTTGTCTTGGTCCTTTCCCAGTAAGAAGCTGACCCTGTAGAGAAGGCTGGAGCCTTATCCCAGAGTCCAAGGCTGGCCAAGCAGACATAGCTTGACCATTGGTCAGAGGGCTCTGAATTCCCTGGGGGCAGAGCCAGGACATAGGAATGCAATGGGCCTTCAGCTCTCCTGTGCCCTCTTCATTCACTGGCGTGAGCAAAAGCTGTTTCTGTTGCTCTCCTGGGATAGAAGCTACCAGCTAGAGAGGCAGGTAGATGAGAGAAGGCCCTGGGGATAGGATGTTCTACCATGAGGCCAGGAAAGGAAAGAGAAAATACCCACTTTGGGGGATTGAGAGGAGGCCCAGAACAGAGGAGAAGAGGCACAAAGCTAGCCTGTTAGTCAGGCAGTGGGTTATCCCATCCCTGCCTTTGACCTTGGGGTGACCCTGGGCAGCTTGCTACATGTCTAGAGCCTGAGTTTGACCATCTGTAAAATGGGCTGGAGAAGCCCTCTGCGATTGGTGGTGGGCTACACTGGGGTTCACTGAGAGCACTCTTTCCAGGATGACTTTGGCCTCTGGGGTGGTAATTGTCAACCTGACAGACTGGAATCACTTGGAAGATGAGCCTCTAGGCATGTCTTTGGGGGATTATCTCGACTGTGTTTCTTGAGGTGGTAGAATCGATGATTGTGGGTGGCATTGTTTCCTGGCTGGGATCTCCGACTGGATAAACAGAGAAAGGGAGCATGTGTCTGTCTCCCCCTGATTTCTGATTATGGTCACAGTATGCTTCTACCAACTTCCATCACCTCGACTTCCGCACAGTGATGGATTATACCCTTGCACTGGGATTCATTTTCTTCTAAGTTACATTTGTCAAAGTCTTTTATCACAGCAATAAGAAAAGAAAGTAAGACACCTCCCATGTGGGCTGACTGTGGCTCATCCTTCTCTCTTCCTTTCCAGGGTTCCCAGGAAGAGGCAGGGCTTCTCCAGGCAAGAGGTGGGAAGGTTGTCCAGAAGATGGGACCAGCACGTGCCAAGGCTTCGTGTCCAGAACAGGGCGGTTGGGACATATCAGGACACTGCCTGAGTGTGGGCTGAAGCTCAGTCCTGCCCCATGTGTTTGAAGACAGAGAAGTTATCTAATCTCTCTTTGATTTCCTCCTCCCCAAAAGAGGCTATCGATGGCAGGAGGGGTAGGGGAGGAGCATACCATGTTCCCCAGGGTGTCTGGATGTGTGTCAGGGAAGAGGCAGTGAGCTGAGGGAGTATGGCAGGAACCATGGCAGGCATGGGGTACCTTCTGCAGACACCCCATCTCCCTTCCTCCCAGGGGCAGAGTACAGCCCCCTGACACTACAGACCCCATCAGCTAGGGAGGGGGAGGAATCCAAAATCATGTGAAGGATAGTGTTCCTTCTTTTCAGCCAAAGCCTGGTGGTCACCAATACAAGGAGAGATTTGATCCTAAACTCAGAAGGAGAGTACCAGGGTGTCTTAGAGGATCTGGTGAGCTTTTATTCTGACACAAAAAGGATTTTATTACACCCACTTTAAAGGTCAGCTGCAGAAGGGAGCAGGTCTGTGCTGAGCCTGGGCCATGGCATAAGCATCCTGATGGAGTGTCTCTGTGTTCTTTTCCTTGATCATCAGACTGCTGAGACAGTGGACCCAAGTTCTGACAACTTGGCTTGCTGGGTAACTGGAAACCCAGACAATGGTGACCAGTAGTGGGTGGAGCCACACTGCCACAACTGCTTTAGTTGTAAACACTTCTTGACTTCTAATTAGACACAGAGCTCTGGGGATGTAGTTCAGTGCTTACCTGGGTTTGGCCCTCTGAACCACATAAACTGGGTGTGGTGGTTCATGCCTATAATCCCAGCTCTTGGGAGGTGCAGCCAGGAGGATCAGAAAGTCAAAGTCATTTGGGGCTACATAATGAGTTCAAGACCAGCTTGGGGTACATGAGACCCGTTCTTAGATAACAATGACAACAACACTAACCTTCAAGTCGGGACTCTGAGGTGGCATTGTGGGTGATGCTGAACCTCTTTGTTCCTATTCTGATTGTTGGCTGCTTTGTCTAAACCTCTTGTCTCTGCTTCTCACTGGGACTTGTCTCTTTCATTGTCCTATTTGAGGACAGGTGATGAAGCCTAGCTTGTTAGGGCTTTGACCGTCACAGCTCTTGGCTGACTGGATTGTTGTCTCAGTTCTGGTCCTGTAAGCTGGTCTAGGCAGATCTTTATTGCTGGACAGGGCAGATGGCTCTCAAGAGATAATCACTTCTGCCCAAGGTGCAGCCAGCCTTACTGTAGAGCAGTGGCTCTCAACCTTCCTAACACTGTGACCCTTTAACACAGTTCCTCACGTTGTGGTGACCCCCAGCCATAACATTATTGTCATTGCTACTTCATGACTGTAATTTTGCTACTGTTATGAATTGTAATGTAAATATCTGTGTTTTCTGATAGTCTTAGGTGTCTCCTGGGAAAGGGTCAATCTAACCCCAAAGGCATCTAAACCTACACATTGAGAAACATTGCTCTAAGGGATAGAGCTTTGCCCTCATCAGGAGGAGTTTGGTTTGTCCTGCAGTTACCACCATCCAAGGGGACTTCATGTTTATAATGACTGGAGACTTAGTGTCTGGAATGGGATACTGTGAGAGCAGATGGAAAGATGCCTGGGGTCCTCTTACTTTTGTGTCTTTAGCCTTGTAGGGGTGATGGGGTGAGGTGAGCGGGCAACTATGGCATCCAAGTGACATGGCTGGGAGTGGGAAGCCATTCCGGTGAAGAATTCACTCAAAGGCTATTCTGAAAATGCTCAGTTTTAAATTTCATGTGTATATACACGTACTTGAATATCTGCATGTACCCCCCAAAAGCTTTTGGAGGCCTTTTTCTGAATTTCGTGTTTGTTCAGTTTTTAAAGAGAGAGCCAGTGCCTTCTGTGGCCCTCCCTGCCAGTCCCCAAGCTGATCTCCACGCAAACACCATCTTCCATTTTTATGGAAGGGAGTCTGAGTCCCCAGGAGAAAGGCTGATTCATCTCTGCCTTCTTGTCGCATTAGAGGACAGATGGGGATTTGAACTCAAGTCTGCTTGCCTTTAATCTCTGCTCTTGCCTGGACTCAAGCCTGCAACATACAGTAGAGCTGGGCTGGGTGTTGGGACCTGCCCTGGACCTGGATGGTACTGAGTCCATTCTTCTTCGTTCAGCTGAGAGTCAGCCATTTTTGTATGATGCATGAGGCAAGGCACTTTGAGAAAGGCCCAGACAAAGCCAGTCCTGGGCTCTTGGTATCCTGCAGGGTTCAGGCTGGCAGGCAGATAAGGAAGGGCTCTGGAGCCTTGCAGAAGCAGAGGCTGGTGATGGGAAATGACTGAAAGCCTCTGAGAACCCTCCTTTTCTGGTTCTGGAGATATGGAGAATCCTGGGAAAGATGTCAGACCCACTTGCTTGATCTAGTTAAAGGGAGATAAGAAGTGGAGTTGTAAGCGCTCCACTACTTCTGCCTATGTGGCCCAGAGGACTTCTGTCACCTCTCTGAGCCCAGTTATTTTGGATAAGGGATAATGATGTCTCTCTCATCAGAGTGGGGGTAAGGAGTAAGAGAGGCGATGAGGATGATATTGAGGACAGAGCCTCACTCCTGCTGTGGCTCAGGTTACATTCTGTGCTAGCTGCTCAGAGGCAAAGCTGAGGGATCGATTAGTTTTGCCTGGATGAGACTTCATCAAAGAGATGGTGAAATCGGGGCTTTGAAGGTTGCATAGGAGTTTCTCAGCACAGGGAGGGGAGGGAGGAAAGGATATAGTAGGGTGAAGCACTGCTTAGTGAGGGTGGGGTTAGAACAGTCGGGGCAGTGTACAGTGTAGAGTCCCTGTGCCTGGACTTCCTTTGCCCCTCAGTGCCACCTCTGTACCTTCAGAGGAGAGTTAAATACTACTTCCTCCAGGCTCATGTTTCCTGAAGTTCCTCTTTTAATTAGTACTTCTTGGAGCTGGGTGTTCCTCAGTTTGCACATGGCCTGCTTCTCCTGGCAGAACCAGCTACGCCTTCAGCCTGGTGAGAAGCAGGTCCATGGAACCCGTGTTGTAAAAGCTGGCATGGATGGGAACCGTCATCAAACATACTACCGCGCCAAGTGTGCTCCTCAGGGCTGAAAAGTCTTGTCATGAATGGTCTATTTTATTTGCTATTAATACTGTTTGAAATGAGGCTTTTGAATTGCCAGCAGGAACGGCACCATTTTCTGTCAGGTTGGGCGACGGAGGTTTTAAGTGCATCTGTAAGAACACTTAGCTCCATAAGGAGCTCCGGGCACAGTGTTTGCATGCTGTGCCTCGTTTCTGTGTAGGTATTTGATGGGCACAAGAAGGGTGGGGACTGTGTGGAGTGAGCCTGTAGGGACTAACCTGGGTTCACTACTTGATATGCATTTTCTTATCAGGGCTCCTTCTTTCAGAAGCTCAAGAGCTGGGCTCTGGGACCGAGGAATTGGGCTCTGATTAAAGGAGGGTGGAGGTGTTCTGAGGTACACATCTCTACTTAAAGAAGTGATGGGCAGTCAGGGAGGACCAAGAATAATGGGGTGGGGACACACACACACGCACACACACAGAGACAGACAGAGACAGAGACAGAGACAGACAGACACAGACACAGACAGAGACAGGGACAAGGAGACACATGCACAGAGACAGAGAGAGAGA
>JADRCH010000213.1:1516375-1549115 GCA_019843965.1 Rhynchomys soricoides | reverse complement strand
CACACACACAGGCACAGTGCACACACACAGGCACCCATGCATGCACAGGTACAGTGCACACATACAAGCACACATGGACATGCATTCCCGCATCCTCACATGCAGGATCACATGCTCATATGCACACACACACACATGGAGCTATCTTACAAGCAAACATTATTTATTCGTGTTATTTTGTACCCTTCTTTATAAAAGACCCAGCTTGTTTCCCAGGCTGGCCTCAAAGTCACTAAGTATCTGAGGATGGCCTTGAATTTCTGACCTCCTACCTCCACCTCCCAGGTGCTGGGGTTGCAGGTTAGTGCCACCACATCAAGCTCACAAGGTCACCATCTTTGCATCTTGGCAGTATTTTCAGAGGCAGCACATTGTTGTTTCCAAGGCCATGCACATTTCAGCTGCTTGTCTCTCCCTCTCTCCTTCCTTCTTTCCTCCCTCCCTCTCTCCTACAGGATATTTAGGTTGGTTCATTTACCTCTGGGAACCCCCTCATGATGCCATAAGATCCCCATTCATGCCCCAGTGTCTCCTTACACAGAACTGCAGTGATGAAGGTTATCAGACCAGGTCTTGTTAGTAGCCACAGAAAGTAGAGACAGACATGGGCTGCAGACCCTACACTACACAAAACCCTCATGAACTAAGATGGATAAGAATGTCTCTTTACCCAAAGCTGAGGTGTGTGTGTGTGTGTGTGTGTGTGTGTGTGTGTGTGTGTGTAGCCATGAATTCAGACAGCTCCTGGGGGCCCTGAACTGTTGTTCACGAAGAACTGGGATGTGGAAGGTTTTGGTGGTGTCATGTGATGCAGATTTCCATGGGGTTTGGTTGAGGCAAGACCTGTGGGTGGTCATGTGACATTTGGAGAGAGTATATGCAGGACTCAATGGAAAGTGACAAGGCACTTGCATAGCTAGCTAGTTGTAACTCTTTGTTGGTTTCATGTCTTTACTTTGTTGAGAGAGGCATGGCAGGGAGTTCCTGTCATTTCAGCTGGTCCTGGTCGATGCCGCTGACTCATGCTGGTGCTGATTCAGCAGAGATTTGGAGGTTTCTAATGAATCATGCTGCCATTGCTGATTCATGTTTGGTGACACTTTTGAACTGGACTGCTGGTATCCTGAAAAACAGATATTGGAATTGCTCCAAAGAACTACTTCTAAACAGGTTCACATCCTCTGGTTCTATCTGCCATCTTTTCTCCCCAACCTTTGGACAGTGGACTAGAAGGGGGGGGTCAAAGCATTTGAGAGCCCTTATTATTTTGAAAAATCAAAGCCTACAGAACTGTCAGAGGAGCCCTGTGGGTCACTGGTTAGTTTAGCCTGCTTTTCTCTGTACTAACTGATCGTGCCCCATCCAGATTGGCAGAGAGCCACAGGGGAGTGGGGTAGATACTCTGGAAATGGCTTTTCAGCCCTGCCCCCAGCACCGGGGCACATTTCAGACAGAGCCTTATGGGGAGACATGCTGACTGGCACCAGCTGATTAGGTCTGTGCCAGCGGTAGGTGTGGTAATGCCAGGTCAGAGTCTGAAAGAGGCCAGCGAAGGTCGTTGACAGGGTTCAGCCTAAGCTTACTCTTTGAGGATTTTTAGGGATCGATGAGATTGACCAGACCTTGTGAGCAGGAGCCTGGAGGTTACAGGGGCCAAATGCTTACTTAAATTTTTTTCGAGACTCATTTTATTTTAGCGTATGAGTGTTTGGCCTGCATATCTGGATATGCACCATGTGAGTGCCTGGTGTGTGCTTGGTGCCAGTGGAGCTCAGAAGAAGGCATCGTAGTCCTTACAGCTGGAGTTACAGGTGTTGTGAGCCACCATGTGTGTGCTGGGTCCTGGGTCCCCTGCAGGAGCAGCAGGTGCCCATAACTGCTGAGCCATCTCTCTAACCGCCTGCTTTGAAAATAAAAAATGTAAAAAGTCCAGGGCTAGAAAGATCTCTCGTTTATTAAGAGAGCTTGCTGCTCAAGCTTGGGTCCCAACACCCGAGTCAGGCGCACACCCCTCCTGCTATGTGGTATGGAAGGCCCCCTTCTGGCTTCTGTGGCCACCTGCACACACATGCGCTTTCTCATACACACACACACACACAGAGAGAGAGAGAGAGAGAGAGAACCTATCCCCTATTCCCATCCCCATGGTAGACTTGGGAATACGTCACAGGCAGAGGCAGAGGAAGCAGGCCTGAGTGTCTGCCTCAACCCCTGTCACTGTACGCACTGTAACACGATAGGAGGTGAAGTCCTCTCCTGCTATGAGCAGGAAGTCCTGGCTGGCAGGTGCCACTGTCTTTCTTGGGTGTTCAGCCAGAACCCCACGCTTGCAACTCACTGGGTCACAGTGGCAAGAGGACGAGTGTCCCATCCAGTGATGATCCCAGTGCTGCTGTCCCCTGTCTCATGTCACCTGTGAGCACAGCAGATGGGGGGCTCTCAGGGCCCTGTTATGCTGCATCGATAGCCTTTCAGAGCACCAGGCTCCAAAGTAACATGGCAGATGCTACCGTCTGTAGACCTAACCAGACTGAGCCATCACGCAGCCCAAGAGAAGCCAAAACCCCTAGCATGCCTGGTGCTGCTTGGTGCTTCTAAGCTATGTTCAGGACAAAAGGTGAGGGCTTTCTGAGAACCCTGAGGTGCTTGGCCTTCACAGTACCCCTTAGCATCAGAATCCATTTCCCATATGAGTGTGGAGGGGAGGCTGGCTACAGGACTATCTTCTTGGTCAGAGGTTTTGGCTAACAGTCAACAGAGGCATTGACAGTCCTGAGGGCAGGGGTCCCGGCAATCCTGATGGACCCCTTCTCAGGAATCTGCTGATCAGCTTTCCACGGACCCCATCGATGCACATGTGAAATCCAATCAATTGTTCCAATCAGTCCCTGAAGTGCCTGTTTCCCTGTGGGCAGGGGTTGGGTGCTAGGATGGGGCAGGAGGCTTCTTTCAGCCTCCAGGCTCAATTTTGGAGCTATCACCTGCTCTCATGGTTTAAGCTTGTCAAAGCCCATTGTACAAATGAGGAGCTCCAGGCTAAAAGAGACCAGGAACGTGCCTGGGGTTGCATACCATGAGCATGGTGGGGTCTGGATTTGGACCCAGGTCCAAGCCTCCCCTCAGTGATACACAACTGCTGGCCTTTCTCCTTTAGAGGTTCATTCTCTGTCTGGTTTGTATTCCATCAGTGGCCTCGTCTCCTCTGTTGGCTGGGCCTGTGGTGTGGGCAAATGCTGGACTCTGGTTCTTGGTCTTCTTACAGCTGCTGAGAAGGCCTGAAGTGGGCCAAGTATAGGTGACAGTTCCTGCTGACTCTGTTGGGAAAGAGGCAACCAGTACCTCATTTCTCTCTCCCTCCAGGGACCCTTTGGTGCTTCTCTGGTCTGAGTCAGAGGAGGTATTGGTGAAATCCATCTTTTTTGGGGGGGGGTTTGGGGGGTCAGAGTTGGATGAAAATGGGAGGTGCCCAGGTTGATCTCACCTCCCACTGTTCATCGACAGCAGTGTCTCTCCCAGAAGGTGGGAGCTGTGAGAGGAGACTTTGTCACTTGTCACATACAGGATTGCCTAGTAGATCTGAGGCAGGGGCCCATCCTGTGCCCTCTGCATCCTTTTCTCTACCAAGAATGTCTCCCTTTCCCCTGGGCACCTCCTCTCCCTTGCCTCTCTGCACCTCTCATGTTGATTTTAACCCAGAAGCTGAGGAGGTAAGCACAGGGGAACACAGATAAAAGGCCCTGAGCTCAATGCTTATATTCATGGCTAACTTTGCTAGGAGTCCTTGGGGGAAGTTACCTACCTTCTCTGAGCCTCCTATGATGTATACTAAGATGAATTGAGAATATCCTGACCTATCTTGGTCTCTCACTTGCTGTGTATTCTTAGGCAGGTCTGTCACCTTCTCTGGGCCTTGCTTTTCTTATCTGTAAACTAATATTAAGTGGTTGATTTTTCAGGCCCCACTCCTCTCTGGTGTTTCTTTGAATTTTCTGTCACTCAGTTGCTCTGCTCCACAGATACAGCCTAGGGGAGGGGCTGCACTGATGAGCGGCTTGGCGGCTTTGCAAGGCCTGGCATGTCCACCCTCGTGTTTAATGACTCTGGCAACTGTCTCTGCCTCCTCGATTTCCTGAGCAAACACGCTCATTATCTACAGTAATTTACTGGCACTGGCTTTGGTTGTGTGGATTAGAAGCTTCCAGATGGGCCCCCACTTCAGCCTACACACCCTGAACACGCTCACGCAGCCAGGTGTTTGGTCAGAACACCAGCCTGCCCTGGGACTCTAAGCCCTGTTGCCCTTCTGACCTCCGTCTGTGGGGCAAGGCTTTGTGACCCAGTGGTTAGAGCAGGGGTTCCATGCATAGTAGCCTAGGCTTATCACTGTTCTTAGATGCCTCAGTTTCCTCATCTGTGAAATGGAGACCATGATTTTCCCTGATCTCACCCTTTCACAGGACAGTAGTGATCCCTCTGCTACCACATCCTATCCACCCATGTCCCCATCCCAGCCACTGCTCTCTGATTTAACTTTGGGGCCTGACTAAGTCTGGGCCATCCTGGTTACCAGCCTGCAGACCCCTGAAAGATGGGGAGGAGCCCCACTTGTCATGCTGTGGCTGCTGAATGCCAACAGCACCTCAGTGTGTGCACTCGCACTCACGCAGACATTCAGCCTGCGGGGGGGGGGGGGGGGGGGGGGGGAGGAGCACCTGTGTCCTCTTCCACCCTATGTGAACACAGCAGCAAGTGTCACCTAAGAACATGCCCCTCCAACCTCCAGAGCCACAAGTAAGGGGTTCCTATTGCTGCTAGATCACGCAGTGTAGGGTATTTTATGACCACGGTTCCCAGTGTGACTTTCTTAGATCTACTGTGCAGGAGAGTTATCCCACTTCACCCAGGGCAGTGCTCAGTGAGGCTTCAGATGCCCCTCTTCCTAACCCGCCCTGACCTCCCCGCCCCTCCCCCAAGCTTATCCTCCTGTTTACATGCCCTCCATCCCCACCGCCACCCACCATGACAAACTTCCATCTCAATTAATGTGAAGTAGTGGGTCTCTCCGTGGTGTTTCAAAGCTTCTTGGGTTTAGCAGACTTTTCCCTTCTCTGGTCCCTTGTCTCTTCTTCCTCTACGCCCACCTAAACCTTCCACAGTATTCTTCTCCCACGGTCATATTTCATGTGTTTATTGTCCTCCCCAGTGTTCTCAAAGACTCATTTCCCATCTCTTGTGGGCTCCCTCTGAGTTCCTGGCACCTATACTTCCCTACTCCCATGAAGCAATGCGCATATACAAATTAGAATCTAAGATTGGCAAGTGAAGGAGAACCTGCAGAGCTGATCTTTCTGAGTCTGAGATATCTCACTTCACACAATATTTCCCATTTCTTTCCACTTGTCTGACATTTTCAGTTTTCCTTTCAGATGAACTGCGTTTCTATGCGTGCACACGCCACGTCTTCATTACCCGCCCGCCTGTTGATAGACATCTAGGCTGAATCTGTGCCTTTGCTACCGTGACTAGAGCAGCAATGAACACAAGCAGACACGTGTCTCTGCAGCAGGATACAGTGCACTTTGGGAACATGCCCAGAAGTGGGTCGGACAGCAATTTTACTTTTAGCTTCATGAGAGACTTCTATAGTTGCTTCCATGTCTGCCCAGGTTTACACGTGCACCGATGGGGAGTAAAGATTACTCTGTATATGTCTATGTTGTCTATATATATGTGTACGTGTGCATATGCATATATATATGTATGCATATGTGGTATATGTGTATGTATACATGTGCATATGTGTATATGTGTATGTGTGTATATGTGTATATGTGTATATGTGCATGTGTATATGTATATATGTGTATGTGTGTATACGTGTATTTATGTGTGTATATGTATATGTGTGTATGTGTATATTTGTATATGTGTATTTGTGTATATGTATATATGTATATGTAGGCACATATATGTGAACATATATGTGGGTGCACATGTGTGTTTATGTCTGTGGAGGCCAGATATTGATGTCATGTGACTTCTTCTACCACTCTCTACCTACCTTCAGGTTTTTCCTCCTCCTCTTCCTTCTTCTTCCTCCTCCTCCCCTGCTCCTCCTCCTCCTTCTCCTCCTTCTTCTTTGTGCTAGTGTCCCTTGCTGAGCCTGAAGTACACCACTTCTTGTCCCTGTTCCACATCCCCTGGAACTTGAGTTACATGTGGTTTTAAGCCACCTATGGTGGGTGCTGGGAAGAGACCCAGGGTCTCTGCAAGTACGGCAGTCTCTGAGCCATCTCTCCGTCCCTGCTATGCCCGGTTTTGATGTGGGTGCTGGGGAACCAAACACAGGTCCTCGTGCTTATGGAGCAAGCGCATCTCTGACCTACCTCTTCCGCCCCATGAGTTCCTTTTCTGCACAGCCGTGCCAGAGTTTTCTGTCATTTTCATGACAGCCATTCTGAAGGGGTGAGAGAGGGGCTCAGTGTAGTTTTCATTTGAACGCTCTTGATACTTAACACTTTTTAAACATATTTACTGTCCATTTGTGTTTCTCTTTCAAGAATTCTCTGTCCAGCTGTGCTGTGTGATTTTTTTTTCCTGGAGAGATTGCAATCAAGCATCTGTATCCTCCAGATAGGCCACCAGTGATAGGGCAAAGTAGGATTCCATCACAATCCAACTTGGAGAATCAAGGAGTTTTGGGGTTGATTGACAGATACTGGTGAGTGGTGGCATGGCTTACTCAAAGATGGTTGCAACACTCAAAATGTACCTCAGCATGGAAAGCATCACTGTTGAAGCTTCCTGTAGGACTTGATGTTGGCTGAGAGTGGAAAGCATGTGCTGGGAGCCCTGCACATCTGAGTGTGCTAGGAAGCATCGAATGGCTACATCCCAAAGCTAGACTAGCCATCAACGTCTGGCCTCTGGGAACTCACTTTCCCCAGAAGGATCTCACCTCCTAAAGGCACCGTAGCCTCTAGAACAGTGCCACCACCTGGGGAACAAGTCATAGCAGGAGCCTGTGTGGGACCCTTGGGTTCCATCCATAACAGGGGAGGACAGCTGGGCGGACTCATATTTCAGTGGAAATCTCAAAGGAGAAGGACCCTCTAAGTGAAAGAAGGCATTTTAGTTCTTTGAAGCTGTACATGGAAAGCTCTGAAGCAGGAAAGATCTTGACAAGATCAACAGGAAGAAAGCAGAAGATGGGGGATGGACAGTTGGGTAGAGGTGGACAAAGGATAGCCCACACTGGTCTGTGGTCATGAAAAGGACATTGCATGAGATCATGGGTCAAGGAGAAGCCATGGAAGGGAGGAATCAGGAAGGGAGGGATACAGCGCGAACATTCTGTGAGCCCAGACCATGCTTAGCATGGTGCCTGGCATACAGTTGGTGCTCAGCAAATACTTGCTGTCAATGATGTTACATGAGGGAAGAGAGAGACTCTGATGCCAGTCGTGGGGCTTATTGCCTAGGCAAGATGGAATAGCATCTGTACAGCTGCTACTGTGCTGAGAGGGCTTCTCACAGGCTAGTTCATGGGCCCTCAGCGAGGGCCAGGAGCATGCGCAAGGCATCCCCAGGGAGGACCAAAGGCAGGAAGGTACATGGATGTCTCAGGAGTGAGACTGACTCTGGTTTCATAGACACCAGGATGGAGATTGCTAACACTGACTTCATAGACTCTGGGATGGAGATCTCTAACCTGGTTCTCATTCCTGCTGAGCAGGACTCTCAGCACACAGCATGTGGGGGTAAAAGGTCCGTGTGGAAATCGATGGAAGTCCCTGGAAAGAATGACCAGCTAAATGGTGAGGGCGGCTAGGTCGATAGACCCGAGTGAACTGTGGAGAAGTCTCCGCAGCTCACCCCTGATTACAGGAACTGAGATGCCAGGGAAAATAACACAGCAACACTGAAGAGCGAAAAAACACACGACTTCCTAACAAGAGAAGCCAGAGCCAGCCCAGGTGATGACAGACAGGTTTCCTGGGCTGCATGTGTTTCTAGTCACTCAAATGACTCTGGAGCAATGGTTCTCAACCTTCCCAATGACCAATGCTGGCTCTTTAATTCAGTTCCTCATGACATGGTGACCACCAACAATAAAATTAGTTTCATTGTTACTCCATAACTATAATTTTGCTACTGTTATGAATTGTAAGTAAATATCTCTGCTTTCTGATTTTCTTAGGTGGCCCCTGTGAAAGGGTCATTTGATTCCCCAAAGGCATCATGACCCACAGGTTGGAAACAATGCTCTGGAGGCCTCATTTGTGTTCCCATTGAGCCCTGGGCTGGACCCTTACAGGTCCCCGAGCACATTTTCCAGCTCAGAGGTTTGTAGGACAGTGGACCATGCAAGGAAACTTGGTAAGGTTGAGTGGGTTCCAATACCCCAGCACCCAGGCACCCACCTGAGATGGTAGGTGTCTCTCTGCTCCCTACGAGATGCCTGGCCTGGAACACGAGACCACACTCCCCACACAGGTCATGTAGCCAAGAACAGAGTTCTCCATGCTAATGAGGTATCTTGAGGGTTTAGCCAATAAGCTTCCCTTTCCAGACATTCTTCCTTGCAAAAGATATTTAATCTCTGGTCCACCCTGAAAAGGTGGCATGCACCCATTTTCCATGATGAACAGTCAATAAATGGTATGGATAAACATGGGCTATCTTTCATCAAGGACCACCATGGAGGAGCATGGAGAAGGCCTTTGCCTATAGACCCACTGCCTAAGTCTCCCACAGAAGGCCCTCAGCTAGAGGGCCTCTTTTATTCTTTGCTCCTCTGCAACTTCCAGTGGCTTCTGGATGTCCAGGAGTCTGAGAATCGCCAATCCCAGGTTCTTCATTGCAGGCTCAGGAACCCCCAACCCTTCGTTCCTGGTGCCTTTCCCCAGCTGCACCTGCCAGGCTGCAGGACGGATGTCTGGGGCCCCATCCATCCTGCTGCACTCCCTGCCCCTCCACACTTCTACCACCTTAGGTATTCTGGTGTCCCTTTCTGCCGAAGCAGGTGATTCTCGGGGCACAGTGGAGTCCTAGGTCTGGTCTAGAACTCTTCCTGGACCCTGGCCTCCAGGACAGCGGGGCTGGCAGGCACTGAGTGCTGGGCTGCAGTATGGTTCGAGCCTGGCATCAGAGCTGGGCCAGCCTCCGTGCCAGTAGAGGTGTGTGTGGAGAAGCTTTTGTCCCAAGCTTGGCTCTGTTTCTCAGCCCTTCCCATTTTGGGGAAGGCTTCAGGCTGCTTTCATTGTCTTGCCTCTTGTTCGGTTTTCTGACTTGTAATCTGAGCCTTGCAGGTGGCTATGTCTACACACACATTTGAGCAAAATGCAACTGAGAACAATTGAGTGTATTTCTCTCAGCCCATGAGGCAGATTCATCTCCCTGTCATCTTCTTCCTTCTCCTGAGGGAAAGTTCTGAGATCATCCCTCCCTCTGCTGACTCTGAGATCTGAATGGGCAGATCTTCCCCTCACTGTGCAGCCTGACCCTGTGGTGGCTAAGCCTCATCCTCTGGGCCGGTGAATGGCCAGCCTCTAAGGCATCTCTTTGGATGAAAGAGAGTTAGGGCTGGAGGGGCTTCCTGCATGTACACCTCTTCCCTAGTGTGGGTCCTTCATGCTCTCTGTGGCTCTGCCTTCCTGTTTGCTGACCCTAGTAGTCCGGGTGAGTGATGGGATCAGAAGACATATCCTGGGCATGAGTGAGCTTAGCTTAGAGGAGACAGAGAAGCAGAGAGGGAGGCAAGGAAGGTTCTGGGGTCCTCTGCTTCCTCCCTGGTAACATGAGCCAAGGGACCCAGGCTCCCAGGGCCTCAGTTTCCCCACCTGCAGTTTGCTAGTATAGTAAATGAAATGGTTTCTATAAAATGCTCAACTGGGTGCAGGGCACACACAGCAGGTCGGGAGGCTGTGAACAGTCATTCCTCTAGCTGCTCGCCTGTTGTCCCATCTCTGAGTACTCGTGTGTGCACACCATACACAGCACCAGAGAACAAGCTCACCTGTCACTCCATTGGGAGCTGGCAGCCTGGTGAGAGACTGAGGCCAGCTCTGTAGGAATCACTGCTATGTTTACAGGAACAGAGGCATGTGTGGGTTGGCGGGGCACCAATGGAGTCAGGAATGCTTAGGGAGAAGGTGAAACCTGAGTTGAGTCTGGAGGGAACTTGAGCTCTAGAGGGGACCAGGGTGACATTCCAGGAAAGGGGATGGCAGGAAGAACAGGGCCATGTGGGAGAGCTGGGATGGACTGCCTGAGGGTGGTCAGGCTGGTTCTGAAGCCATGGATGGTTGAGGAGAAGAATGGTGTGTTTAGCAAAGCAGGACTGGAGCTGAGGCATTCTGCCTCTTGTGGCCCAGAGGTGGGCGTTAGGGTTATGTCGGCTCCAGGGCTAAGGCAGCTGGGCAGGTCTCAGGGCTCCCACTGTCTATGGTCACCTTCTCTGGGGACTCCAGGGGTTAGGGGGCAATGGAGGAAAGGCAGGGCAGGGGTCCTGGCCACCTCCACTTTGGCCTCCTTCTCTGTCTGTGGGAAGAAGAGGGCTGTGTAATTTCCGCAGTTTGATTGTGACACCCCTCTGTCAAGGGGCTAATGGTTCTCGGGGCCCTGGGTTGGTTTCACTCCTTCATCCCATCTGCTTATAAAATGACTCTGTCAAACATTCCGAAGCCAACTGTCAGAGGGAGGTACTTCATGGAGGCTCAGCAATTCTGTGCCTTCACGGAGGCAGCAATTCTTACTGACTCTGGTTCCTGCAACACTGGGGTCTGACATCCGGGAAGCCATTGGTCCCCAGCACTCCACGTCCTCCTGTCCCATTGCCCCTCTCTTGGCTCCTTAACCTCTGACACTTACAAAATACTCCACAGAGAACCGTGGCTGGTGGAGTGGTAGGCGTTCGGTTCCTCACAACTGTTCAGAGGAAGACGGGAGAACACAGACTCGCCTTTCAGTCTCTGTGGAAGAGAGAGGTGCTGGCTATCAGCACAGGAAGAGGAGAGGATGGCGGGGTACAGGGTAGACCCCACATCTGTATGGCAGAGGGAGTATCTGGGAGGCTGAGGCTCCTTGTTCCTGCTGAAGCTCAGAGGTGGGTAGTGGAAGGTGTGAATGGGGATGGATTTGGGGAGGGGTGCTTCTGGTTCCTATCCTTAGTCCCTGATCTCCACCCACACTGCTGTATTCCTAGCTGCTCACATGCCAGAGTTCAGTGCTGTGCCTCAGCCTGATGCCCTGCGGCCTTCAAGGCCCCCCCACCCCCCGACTTGCCCGTAGATTGCCTATTCATTTGGCCCATTGTGCACATTCTCATTATCTACTCAGGGCACCCAGTGGGCACAGTGTCTGACCCTGTGCTGTGCCGCCTGTGAGCTCCCAGCACAGCCCATGATGAGTTGTCCATCACTAATACAACTGTCCTCTAGGATTCAAGGGTTGATGGGAGAAGCTCATTCCAGACAAAGGGCTAACCCACCTGCTTGACCCATACCCATGGTGAGGTACCTGTGTCTACCAGTTTTACATTGATGGCCAATTGCCCTATCAAAACAACAGGGGAAAGTAAGATTTATGGTCTGGCTTATGTTTTCTAGAGAGGAGAGAGAGAGAGAGAGAGAGAGAGAGAGAGAGAGAGAGAGAGAGAGACAGGGAGAGTCAGAGAGACAGACGGGGAGAGAGAGACACACAGAGAGAAACAGAAAGAGTCAGAGAGAGAGAAGAGAGAGAGAGGAGAAGGTGACAAAGGCAGACAGAGATAAAGAGAGAGACAGAGACAGAGATGAGAGAGACACACAGAGAGAAACAGGGAGAGAGACAGAGAGACAGAGAAGGAGAGAGGGAAAGAAAGGGAGAGAGGGAGAGAGAAGGAGATGAGGCAAGGAGAGAAAGGGAAAGGGGAAGAGAGGAGGAAGGAGAAAGAGCAGGAAAGAGAGTCAGAGAGAGAGAAAGACAGAGAGACAGAGACAGACAGGCAGAGAGGGAGATAGAGAGATAGTGAGTGAGCGCAGGCACTAGTAAGCGTTACCTCTTTTACCTTACCCCCACATCCTACAGGATAGCATTCCTCTCGGTCACCCCACCCCACCCCTTAGCTTATCCTCTCTACAAATGCTGTCAGAGACACACCAGGAGGTTTTTTTTGGCTCATATTCTCAGTCCAATAATGTTGACCGTCAAGATTAACCACTGCAAGTCCATCCTTTGTCAACCTGAATCCCAAACACATCTGGAAACTTAACATTCTGCTTAAGGGCTTCTGCCCACCTCATAACTCAGAATTCATTCGGTCCATCTCTAAGATTTCCTGTAGTCTCAACACTTTGAGCATTGTTCCAAAGTTCATGTCTACATTCCGTCTTAGACTCACGGCCATCTCTTAGCCATGAGACCCTGTGGAGTACAAAAACAAGGTTCCACACTTCCTATACCCAGTGGCACAGAGTAAACATTCATGTCACAAGGACAAGCAGTGGGACACAGAAAGGAGGGATGGGACCACAGTGAGACTGAAATCCAGCATCAAACCCTTAGCTCCGTGTGTGGCACTCACGGGAAGTGGCGCATGGTGCAGCTTCCACAGGAAGAGGTTCTCTGGTCCTGGCGTCTTCAGTTTCCTGGCATCTCTGCCATATTTTTATTCCATTCTCATAGCTTCATGCAAATCCCTCTCGGGGATTCCCACAGAGATTCTGATCTTACAGACATTGCCTGTATTCCCAGGCTGTCTTTTGAAATCTGTGTGGACACCTCCCTGACTCTTGCAAGGAAAGCCAGCATCCAGTGGGTGTTGATGCCAAGATCTGCTGCTAGCTTGAACAGAAGCTGATTCTCCTTGGGCTGTGATTGGAGAAGCTTCTGAATGCTTGGCCAGAGCAGGCAGTGAGCACAGGGAAGCAAATCCAGAAGAAAGAAGCTGCGATCCCCATTGGGTTTCTTTCTAAAGGAAAACCCGTTAAGCACATTCCCATGTTTTATCCTTCCCCCCTGAGCCTGCAATGAGTAGAGTGTCACAGATTCCTGAGGTGTTCTTAAGACATCATGCTGTCCCTGTGCAAAGTTTTTGGCTTATTTTCTTGGTGTGTCTATGTTAGCCCAGGCTAGCCCCTCCAGCCCCAGCCTCCAGTGTGCACCACCATGCTTGAATCTAACATCTTTAAAGATCATGCCCTACTCTCCACAGCTTCGATACATTTCTTTTCCGACCAAATTGTACTTTCTCAAATATTTCTCTTCTACTTTTGGCTCTGAATTCTCCCTGTAAACTTGGCTAAAACTAGCCAGCAATAACCATACCAAAGTCAGAATCCTGGGTCTTCACTTTTTTTCTGCCAAATTAATTTTTCATCTTTAAAGTCAACCCCATGTAAAATCTTAGGGCACAGATAGAGAGCTAGATGGGTTCTTTGCGACAATGTAACGTGAATGGCCTCTGCTCACACTGATTTCCATCGGAAGCCTCGGTCAGAGTCCTCACTGTCCACCTCTCTCCACATGTTCTGGTCTTCTGAGCAACCAACAGACTCACATACTATGTTTTGCTTCTACTGGGGCTTCTGTAGTCTGGGTCTCCAAACTGTTCCAAATTCTTCCCAGAACCAGTTCCAAAGGCTTAGGAACCACATGGTCAGGTTTACTCTCAGCAACCCCACTCCTGTTACCAATTTCCTATGTTAGTTTTACGTGGATGTCACCAAGTATTTATGTAAAATAACTTGCTGGGTGGTAGTGGCACAAGCCTCTAATCCTAGCACTCAGGAGGCAGAGGCAGGCAGATCTCTTGAGTTCAAGGCCAGCCTTGTCTACAGAGTGAGTTCTAGGACAGCCAGAAATATACAGAGAAACACTGTCTTGAATAAAAAACCTCAACCTCAACCTCAACAACAACCACCACCACCAACAAAACAACAACAATAAAAATGAACCCAAAAACCTTAAGGGGAGAAAGGTTTCTTCAGACCACAGACCATCTTTCTGGCCGGTCTTTCTGCCACCTCAGGGTGGCAGTGTCTTGCCTCCAGCTTTGTTTTAACCTTCTAGACTAAAGCTGTGAAAACAACTGTTTTCAGCCCTAATTCTTTCATTTCTTTGCTGGGACACAATGGGAAGACCGGAAACTCTGTCTATGGGATGTATAGGTATAAGGGAGCAAACTCCATATATGATATAACTAGCATGCTGTCCAGCACCTGTGAAAGCTGGGCCACAGAGCACCTCTGAAGCCACCCTTTCTGCCACCACCTCCTTTGGAGCTGAAGCTGCCCAAAGTCATTATTGCATGAGGCATTTGGGAACAAGATAATTCATGGCTGTACTAAATTATGCAGGGTGGACCATTAGGGAAGAAACGACGTATAGTAAAGAGCTAATGAGGTGGGACAGAGAGGAGTGTCCCAGGAGTCAAGGAGGAGGGAGGATGTGGTGGGATGGGAGGATGGGAGTTGCTCCAGTCTCAATGTGAGTGACATATCTGTCTTAGGAAGTGATTCCAGAATGAAAACACAGATGTAAAACAGTGCCTGACCCACTGGGTCCCCAGACAGGAGCTCTGCCTATGACCACCTCTCCTCTTTCTCTCCATTCAGAACAAGTGCACGTTCTCACTATGGCTTTCATGTGGATGTGATAGTCAGGAAGGGCATGGATATGCTGCAGTAACAAACAGTCCTCCTTCCCCAAGAAGCAGCGTGGCCTGTCCTCAGTCCCTGCAGTCACAGGGGGAAGGGGCTCTGGCTTTTCAGCAGTGCAGCAGCTCTCCCTGAGGGAGGTGCTTGGGGTGTCACCACCTCAGTATATATAGAAGCATGCCACAGGGACCGGGGGGGGGGGCAGAGTATTGGGCTCTGATTCCCAGGTGCTCCCACCTGGAAGGGACATCCCACCTCCACTCACCTCCATCATTGGCCAATGCAGAGTTCCTGGCCATCCCTGGACAAAGGCTCAGGGGATGCATGTCCTCTTGTGTGCCTGGAGGAGGACTGGACGGACCCTGGTCCTGCACCTGTGCAGATTCAGACTTGAGATTTCCAACCTCACTCTCTGCTGTGACCAGCCCTGTTCCTGACGACTTTGGGAATTACCTCTTTCATTGATGGCTTATAATTTATTTAATGAACATTCCACTGATACAATTCAGATGGCTTCACTTTTTACTGTTGTAAGTGATACCACGATGACTATTTTATTCTTTAATTGTCCTCCAGGGTTCTATTCTTGCTAGAATTGTCTCTGGGGAGACATTGGGAGAGACAGCTCCGAGTTCTAAGAGCAGCTCACACTTGGGGTTTGCAGAGTGAATAACTGTGGTTGGCTGAAGGGCCGCTCTGAATGACCAGGTCATCAGTCACTCTTGGCACAGTCAGTGGGGTCACAGGTGTGTCCCTACGAGGTGTTGCTGAGTAAGCAATCTGGAGTCAGGGACACCCTGCAGATGTGCTGCTATCTGAATCCTCCCCCCTTGGTCACAATCCCTGTGGAAAGTGCAAAGCTGACCTCCTCCTACTCAGTCATTAGTGAGCAGCACTGGGAGGTGTGGACGTAGTGCTGTCACCAGGGCAACCCCATCCACAAGGCTGGAGCAGGAAGCAGCATGACCTGAAGAGAGACCTGGCAGGCATCCATTCACTCCATGTAGCTGCAGCTTGCAGGGAGAGACACACTTGACTTCCAGGTGTCTGGCAGATCAGGGTGGATGTTGGGAAAATCATTTGTATGGGACTTCTAGGTTGAAATGAGTAAAGGCAAAAGAAAGTCACATGTCTCCTGTTCTGAGAGAGGGTGGGTGAGGATGGCCAGTGTCCAGGAGAATCAGGAAGTAGGCCACAAGGGAGAGAAGAGCAACCCTGACACCTCCTCTAGCCCCACAGGAGGTAAAGTTAGCCAGGATCCCTGTAGGCCAAGACCAGTGTTCTAGCCCCTGCCCACCCCATCCCTCCTCATCTCTGTCCTTCCCCTTCCCCTGATAGTCCAAGAGCAAAGGGCTCTACCTGTGACATGACTTGAACACAACCATTGGCAGAGAACTCAGCCACTGCGACAGGTCAGGATCTTTGAGATGAAGGATTTGCCAGGGCAGGGGCCAGATAGGAGACAAGGAAGAGAGACTATCAGGCAACCCTGTCTCTGCTGCCCTTGGCCTGAGCATGTGTGGGTGCCGTGGAGGAGCTTCTGTCATTCTGTTACCTAACTTGGGGTTACAGTCTGTACCCTGAGAAGCCAAGTTTAGCCTCCTATCATAGACAATGGTCATTGTTTTTTAAAAGATTTTTCCAACTTGGCCGAATTGGGAAGGAGCCCACAGAGATCCATTGACCTTCCTAAGTCTATCTTCAGAGTCCTGAGTGAGATTAAGGTTTAACCATAGGGGTAAGGATCTACATAACCAAGCAGTCTTGGTCAAGGAGTGGCCCCAGGCCTGTTATTGTCAAATGATTGTAAGGTTGTGAATCTCTTTCCTTCAGACCAGGGTTCTGGGGAGAAGCTGTGGCAGACCTGAGCTTGAGATTTCAGCATGAGACCCCTGGGGGGATTCCAGTTTCTTGAGTTCAGGGTAGGGAGACAGATGAGGGGCTCTCTGGGATGCCTGAGGAGGACTCAGCTTTGCAGAAGCCCTAGTCTTCTAGAAGTTCCATGGGACACCTCCCCAGCCAGTGAAACACCCCTCCCTCCATGTGCAGTCTCTCTTTGCCATACTGGAATGAATGGGTCTCCACTACTTGCTGAGTTCTGTCTCAGACACCCAGGAAACCTACTTATTTTTAAAACCACTTTTTAAAAAGCACTCTTTCCAACAATGAGTATGTGTGCTTGGAGAGGCCTTGTCAAATGAGAGGAGCGAGGCGTTTGCAAAGTGATGTGGAAATTAAACCCGCAATCTGGGCGCATGCTTGTTTGACAAGTGATAATTAACCGCTGACAAAGTAATTTCAGTTTGGATGCAAATGTGTTTTTCATTAAAAAGTCATCAAGGAAGAAGATGTATGAATGGCCCGAGAGTGCCGGAGGAGGCTCTCCACACCCTTCGTCATCAAAGGAATGTGATGAGAGTCACCAGGTGATGCCATCAGGCTAAAATTAGAAAGACTAAAGTTAACAAGTGTTGGTGAGGACACAGACTGAACTGTCACATGGTGTCTTAGGTACTTTTCCTGTTGCTGGGCTGAAACACCTGACCAAAACAACTTAAGAGAGGGCGAGTTTATTTTGGTTCACAATTCAGGGGTGCAGTTCATCATGGCAGGGACGTCATGGTGGCAAAGGCACGGGGTGACTGCCACGTTGTATTCATGGTTAGGAAGCAGACAGAGATGAACACTAGAGCCTACTTAGCTTCTTCCTTCTCATACATTGAGTCTCCCCAGCAGCTAAGGAAGGTTTCCTGCTCTGTTAACTCTATCTGGATAACCCCTCCCAGGCACATCTAAAGCTTGGTCTTCTGGGCGATTTTAGGTCCTGTCCAGCTGATAATTTCAACCATGACACATGATGTTGCCGGGAACGTAGAGTATGGTGAAGACTGTGAAAAACCCTGGGGACCAAGCACCTACCTTCGTGTGCCCTCAAGTGTTCCATCCTTTTATCAAACTATGATAAAGTCAGTTAATGGGGAAGGCAGTGGCTGCAAGACTGAGATCTCTCAGCTGGCGTGTGGCTGCCTCGGTGGACTGTTTCCCTGGAGTTTGGTCCCTGGTAGTGCATAAGGCAGGCATGGTGCTACAGGCCTGTAATCTCAGAATGAGAGAAAAAAGCTCAGGGTCAGCCCTGGCTTCATAGCTATCACTAGTTTAAAGAGGAGGAGGAGGAAGAGAAAGAGGAGGAAGAAGAGGAGAAAGAGGAGGAGGAGGAAGAGAAAGAGGAAGAGGAAAGGGAAAAAGAACAAAATTCTCACAACTGTATTAGTTGTGACATTAACCAAACTGATCAGCTCAGTTCATAAATAATATTAGGTCATATTCATCCCTCCTCCCATGAGACCAGCTGACTCCCCCTCCATAGTCAGCCCATGTCCTGTCTAGGCTCTGTCCATGAAGGGGACTCTGTGACACTGAGTGAGGATTTATTTCCAGATCCCTGAAGATCACACGCTTCTGGGGATAGACCTCTGCAAACCCAAGCTTCTGGCACCATGGTGATAGCCTCAAGCCTTCAATTCCTTAACCCGAGATTCCACTCTGCCAGTGGAAAAGTGCACCACGCACCACGGCAGACCACGCACTCCGCCTGCCCACATTCTCCCCCTAAAAGGAGCTGGCTCACATTTCAGAGGCGCCACCTCTATTTCTTTCTCATTTCTTTTTAGAGCTCTTTGCTTTAAGAGCAATTTGTGCAGATCAAGGCCGCTTTGAAGCATGCAGCCAAGTCAAGAGGAGGACTTCCCACCTCCCTGGCAGGCACCAGCCTTTCCCCAGCCTTCCCTCTCTCTGGAAGCAGCAGATATTTCCCTCCGCAGACACTGCCTGGAAGTGCAGCACATGGGTGTCAGTGAGACCAGATCCTGTCAGGGAGCTGGGTTAGCCCCCTCATGACCTTCTTGCAGTGAATACCTGGGTCCAAATGGAGGTGCTATTTCTTCAGGGTCTGATTCAGCAGTATCTTGCCTTCAGGAGTCCACCAAGCCTTATCCCATGCAGGATAGTAGTTTTCTATAGTCTTAAGGCATCAACTGGAGACAGAAAGTCAGGCAGACGTGAGGGTACAATGGGACTAAGCTACCCAGGAACCAGGCAGGTAGAGCGATCATGGATGCCAGAGGAGCAGGTGCCAGAGGAATGTGTGGCTTGTCTCTCAGCCAAAGCTGAACTTAAAGGCAGTTTAAGAAGCACACAAGATAGGAAGAAACTCCACTTCTTCAATTAGTGTTTTACTTAAAAAACAATTTTTATTTATTCTTTGAAAATTCCATGCAAGTATACAATATTTATTGGTCGTATCTACTCCCAACTACCTCACCACAGTCTGTCCCCCACTGAGGTCCCATCAATCCACCTACTAAGTCCAGCCAGGGATGGCCATGTGCAAATGGGCCTGAGGCCATTCACTGGAGACCTACCAGTGGCCACATTCTCCAAAGAAAATGATACTCCTTCTCTCAGCAACCATCAACTATCAAGAGCTCCTCAGATAGGGGTGAAACTCCAAGTGCCCCTCCCCCATCCATGCTGGGGTTACAACCGGCTTGATCTTCTGTAGGTAACTGGAGCTTCAGCCATGTCACAGCCAGAGAGCAGTATTCCACAGCTGTCCTCTCTATTCGCCTGTGCCTATATTCTTTTTATGGTGGGGGCTGGGTTTGAGACAGGGTTTCCCTGTGTAGCCCTGGCTGTCCTGGAACTCACTCTGTAGACCAGTCTGGCCTTGAACTCAGATCTTCCAGCCTCTTCCTCCAGAGTGCCAGAATTAAAAGTGTGTGTCACCACTGCCCAGCTCCAGATCTTACATTCTTTCTGTTCATTCTTCCATGCTGTTCCCTGAGCTTTGGATCCAGACATACTCAACCATTTTCTTCTGGGTACCTACTTTGAGCCAGATGCTGTACCAAAGACACAAGAAAGTTCAGAGCAGGAACCTTGATGGTTCCTAACTCCATCTGGGGTGACCCTGACTCCATCCCGAGGCTCCTAGTCACATCATGGAGAATATCCTACTTTATTAAAGGGAGGTGACCAAGTGGAAAAGAATTTCCATGGTCTCCTGGACTCCAGTCTTCTGAATTCTCCCAACCTGAGCTCTGTCCCCAACCTTGGAGTCTTCCTGATTGACCCCAGAGATAGCATCTAGTTCTTTCCCATCCCAGGCCACTCAACAAGCCTTCCTATGTCTGTATTCATTACATCTCTCTGAAGTTAATTTGTGAGGAGACAGTGGAAGTGTGTTATTTAAATAGCGATTATTAAAATCATGCTGAGGGGTTGCTACATAATAGCTAATTATCTGTGACCTAATTGGGAAAACAATACATTTGGTTCTGTTTAGCTTCAGAGTTAATCCTGAGGAGCGAGCGGGTGGTGCCCTCGCTGCCTGTGTGGTATTTGTTCAATCACATTCTTATTATCTCCAAGGTGTTGTCCCTGAGAGACCTTCTCTGATTGGCTAATGCTCCTTTGGCAAGAAGCAGGGCTTCCTGCTCACACTCTCTCTTTCTTCACATTCTCTCAAGATACATGACGCCATTTATCCATGATTCGTACAGAAATCCACCTGCTTCCTGCTTGCTGTGGTTTGAGGGTGAAATGTCCCCCGTAGGCTCATGCTCATATGTTTGACACTTGATCCTTAGCTGGTGGCCCTGTTTGGGAAGGTTGTGGCACCGTCAGGAAGTGGAACCTTGCTGGAGGAAGTGAGTTACTGGGGATGCAGATCTTAGTCCTACTTCCTGTTATTTCTCTGTTTCCTGTGAGCGGATGTGACATGATTAGCGAGCCCCCTTATTCCAGTTTGCTTTCCTGTTGCTGCGATAAAAACAAACAAGCAAAACTAAGGGCAGGTGTAAGGTTTGAAATTTCAAAACCTACTTTTACTATGGGTTCTTAAATGCTTTAACCTCCCTTCTAGCCCAGCACCTACCAGAGGCAGTGGGAAAGAAAGGTTATCAGGATACAGGGTAAGTGGACCAGTTTAGAAATGGTTCTTTGGAGCAAATCCCATCTGTGTTGTCAGGACATCAGCAGTTCAGTTCACAGGAACCAGCAGCGGTAACTCCATCCTTTCACAAACACTTCACGAATATACCAGAGTTTCTGTTAAGTAGTGTCAGGATAGCAAACAAATTAGCAGCAGTGGCAGGGGCCTAGCAGAAACAGTCAGGCCTCAGCCAAATTAGCAGGAGGGACCAAGACCACCAGGGATGCCAGGAGAAGTTCTTTGCCACGCCTCTTTCAAGGAAGGGGAGATCAACGAAGATTTGAGACCAAGAAGCATTTGCAAACCTAGCTATGCAAGCCTGCCTCCATCTCTGTCCATTGAGTCGATTTATACTCACTCCAAACATCATGTGTCCTCCACAGATCTTTGTAGGAGGAAGAGAAAGGCCCTGCTGCTAGGGCAGTGGCACCTCCTCGTAAACATCGGTAAACAGTGGGGCCTGAGCAACTTCCGTATGAGGACCAAACTGAAGCCTGCCTGAGGGCCTAGAGATTGGTGATGCAGACAATGACAGCCAATTGGAGGACACATGGAGGACACGCTTGCAATGAGTCCTGGGTGGAGGGTATAATAAGTAAATAAATAAATAAATAAACAAACAAATAGCTTGCTGCTGCATTCTTACCTGCTCCCAGAGTCTGATCCCCTGATTCTGTGCCTTCTTACCCACTGCCCTCAAAGGGGTCTCTGGGCAGGAGGGAAGACTGAGACAATAGGCTGTGCCTTAGCACGTGAGTCTGTCTTAACAAAACTCTGCATGAGTCAGCATCAGCTGACATCACTCTGCCAATCAGCCCGAGTCTGTGGAAGCGTTAAGAAGCCGCCAGCACACGGCCAGAAGTTTTCTATATCCAGTCATGATAAATGGAGCTTTGCAACGTAAGGCAAACCAATTCATATGTATGGTAAGGAAGAATCCTTCATCACGCATCCTTCCACCTGTGTCTGCTTCAGGAAAACACTCCTTCACATGTCTGCCCCCGCAAAACACCATCTGACACAACGGACTTTCCAAAGAAACCGTAAGTTTCCACTTTAGGCAGGAAACGGTTTCTTTCAGCTGATGTGTTCAGATCACAGGCCATTGTTGAGGGAAGTCTGGGCAGAAACTCAAACAGAGTACGAACTTGAAGCAGACAGGAGGAATTGTGCTTGCTCTCATTGGTTCATGCTTGGCTAGCTTGCTGATGCATCCCAGACCTTGCTGCCTGGGAATGGTGCTGCCCACAATGGGCAGGGCCCTCCCATCTCACTCATCAACAAGATGAACTGTAACAGAAATGGCCACAGGCAATCTGACCTAAGCAATTCCTCAGATGAGGTTCCTGCTTCCCAGATCCCCCCAGACTGAATCATGTTGACAATAAGAACTGACAAGCACACCCTGGTTTCTTCTACCATGCATCCTCATACTGCTGCCGTGCCTTCCTCTCTGAATCTCAGAGCTAAAATAAACTCTTTCTCCCTTAAGTTGCCTTTGTCAGGGCATTTTATTACAGCAGTAAGAAAGCAGCCGAGACATGGAGTCTCACACCCTGTCTCCATTCGCTTGTCTCTTGGGCAGTTTGGTTTTCTTTCCCATGCTCCTTGCTGTTAGCTCATTCCCTACCCCACTCCTTGGTCTGGTCACTCCCTCTTCCATGTACCATAATTCCCTTCATTCGTTCTTCCTGAGCTCATTTACATTCTTGGTTCTTCAATGGACCAGTGTCTTCTTCATTCCTGCATCCTTTCGGTCACTGGCTCATTTATGCTTCAGTGTGCTTCATTCATCTTTTCCTTGGCTCACTCGTTCTTTATTCCTTGGCTTATTCATTTGCTTGGTGTCTCAGTCCCTTGTCAGTTTGTCTGGCGCTAGGTAATTGATCGCTGTGTGAGTCTGTCTGCTGTGGCTACAAGCCAGCCTCATGGCATGCTCTGGGAGTTTCAGTTACTCAAATTCCCTCCTTCCTTCCTTCCTTCCTTCCTTCCTTCCTTCCTTCCTTCTTCCCTCCTTCCCTTCTTCCTTTATGTCTTTCTTTCTTTCTTTCTTTCTTCTCTCTTTCCCTCCTTCCTCCCTTCCTGTCCTCTCTCTCCTTCCTTCCTTCTGTGTGTGTATGTGAGTGAGTGGATGCCATATGTGTGGTTGGAGATCAGAGAACAACAAGGAATTAGATTCTCTTCTTTCACAGTGTGGATCTCCCAAATCAAGCTTAGATCATCAGCCTTGGTGGCAAGGACCTTTATCAGCTGATCCACCTTGCTGGCCACCATTTCAGTTCTTTATTGGTCCTTTAAGAAAAAAGTGTGTGTGTGTGTGTGTGTGTGTGTGTGTGTGTGTGTGTGTGTGCGTGCGCACGTGCTAATGTACGCACATGGTAAGTGGTCTCAGAGTCTAGAAGAGGTGTTGTATTCCCAGAGCTGGGAGTTCCAGGTGATTATTTGTAGCTCAACTTGGATGCTAAGAATAACTTCAGGTCTTTTGGAAGAGCAGTAGGTGCTCTTAATCACTGAGCCATAGCTCTATAACTGGGTTTGTTTGTTTGTTTGTTTGTTTATTTATTTATTTTGTAAGCCAACTTTTTGTGGCACCATAATGTAACAGAAAGGGCTTACCCAGAAGAAAGTACACAAGTCCTTGTGGGGATCTTAGAATTTTCTGAAAGTGAACATATCTGCAGGGCTAAGTGCACAGGTCAATAATGAGACTGTTACTAATTCCCCAGAAGTGCTTTCATCTCCTGAATGTCATTCATTCTGCTCCTCAAGTCAGGGCAGTAATCAGCTTTCTGGCATTCAGCACTGTGTGTGATACATCAGTGTCATACAAACACACTGTCCTGGGTTCCTATGCATCCCGTTTCCTGTGGCTCTCAACATTACACCTGGCAATGTTCATAGGCTGCCATGCAGAACACAGCTTTGTTTATTCCTGCCCCTGTGTGGTTCTTGTGTACTGGACAAATATACAAATCATTTGCCATCCTTTGCATTCCAGTGCTGGGCTGGTATAAGCACTGGCATGGGCATTGATGTGGAATCGCTACATTGTATCCCTGTCACATACAGGATCATCAGCATGTGGAATCGCTACATTGTGTCCAGGTCACATACAGGATCATCTGCAGATACCTCATGGTTTGTAGAGATGCCTTTGCAGTTTATACACCCACCAGCAGTGTTAAGAGCCACACTTTACCCCTGGATTGCCTTCTGCACATCCTCAGCTGCTTGTTGGGCTGTATAAGCTCCTTCTAGTCCAGATGTTCAGCTCTTCCTGAGTCTTCACCCCTGGAATGCTGATGTAGCACACCTTGCTCCCATGTGCTGACTTTGGCTCCTTTCAGGGCCTGGCCTTGGTGATGCACACTCAAGCTGTCCTGTGATGTCATCAGGGCCTAGCATCGAATTGCTGCCCACACGGGGACCTTCCTTGCAGGAAGAGTCGCTCATTCATGTGACCTACTTACTGTGGATCTGGTCCTTTTGTCAGGCATTCTGCAGAGGGCTGCAGTCTTTGATAAATCAGGGCTCTACCCTTGTGGTGTTCACAGACTAGTGTTGGAGACAGAGCGTGGGCTTTTTATTCTGAGGTGTGATATAAGGGCAGTTGGACTTGGGAGGAAAGATGGATGGAGGACGTACAGAGAAGAAAACAGAGATGAACATTCGGGGGGTGATGTGGCAGCAAAGACAATTTTGAGCTTGAACCCCAAACCTAGTAACTGGAAGATACTAGCCCAATCTCCATGATTAGGACACATCAAAATTACTCAGACGTGTGTCACTCCGTGAGGTTGGAGACGTGGTCTTCATCACATGTCTAAGCCTTGATCTCTCTCTGTGACAGCCTTGGCAGGTGATCAGGTCATGAACTGTGCCACCAGAAATTTTTTTGCCTGTTTTCTTTTCCTCTCTCCATCTTTCTGTTTCTTCACATTTAACACAGATCTGATAAGGTGTGTGTGTGTGTGTGTGTGTGTGTGTGTGTGTGTGTTGAGGGCACTGTATTTCATGAAGCGATGGTGGAGTCAGGGTAATGGTGTATGAGTACAGGGTAACCAGTGTGTGGTAATGCTCAGTTAACAGAGTCGTTGCTGTTGTCAGCTATCACCTCAAGCAGGGCTGACTCCTGATCTACAGCCCAGGGATGTGTCTGGAAAGTTTTGGGTGAATATCTGTAGATGGTGACTTGCTGGAGATAACCCTTGGTTCTGGTGCTAACTCTGCTATTCCCCAACAGACCCTCAAAGACTCTGTGCTCTCTCCAGGTCCCAGTATCCTCATCTACAAGGTGAGGAAGGTCAGAAAGGACAGGTGTGAGTGAATGAGGGTGTGTGTGCAACATTCTTGTGGACTGTTATCTAAGTCTGGGAGTTAGGTTTTTAACCTAAAACCATCCCAGTGTTTCCTGATGTTTTTTATTAGCTTCCAGACTAGTTTTAATTTGTTTACTGCTGATAAATTTGGCCACACTGATTAGCTACTCATCAAGAATCTTCTACCTGGGAAGGAAGAAATGACAGAATACTTGAAAAGCAGACATTGGTGGACAGTGAGGAGCCTCCCAAGCTTGTGCACTTCTCCCCCATAAATGGGGGCAGAATTGGGGAATGAAATCCAAAGGTAGTGCCTAAGCATTATTTCTCAGAAGGCATCCTGAAGATGGGGGCTGTGGAGTTCTGTGGCTCATGGAGAGCAGGGAGTCATTTTACCCAAAGGAACACACAGCTGAACCAAGATTCAAGGTTTCTCATCCAGTGACATTTTTATTAGATGGTGCCACTATTCGGTTCAACTCTTCTGACATGTCCTGGCTTGTAAAATGAAGAGCAAGACCGTTAACATAGATGGATGCAGAGGCACTTTCCCACTGCATTAAAGCACACACAGCTCCCAAGTACTGGAGGCACTGAAGCTAGGATTTGATCCGAAGGGGAAATCTCGCTGTCCGAGGTCCTGAAGAAGAGAGGCAAATGGTGGCCATCTCTAGACCTTGTAGCCAAGTAAAGGAGGGCACACTGTCTCCAGGGCCACGTTATATCCATCACAGAATCATCAGGTGTCAGGCTCCTGGTGCCTCCCCACCCATGACTTGGAATACATGTGACATGAACCTTTGGGGGAAGGACAGTTCAGTGGAGGGCTTTCTCACTAAGATGTGCCTGCTGCAGCTCAGAGCAACCTAGCAGAGAGGATTTCTGAACTATGCTATTTACCTGGCTATCTCTGTAAGTGTCTTATGAATTTCAGGATGGACTAAGATTCACTCTATTGTTGAGGATGACCTTGAACTTCTGACCCTCTACTTCCATGCACCTCCCAAGTGCTAGGATCACAGGCACATAGCACCATACTCCCTTAAAATGTTTCTTACGGTGTGTGTATATATATGTTTGTGTGTATGCATGTGTATAAGTATGTGTATGAATGTGTGTGTATGTGTGTGAATGTGTGTATGTATGTGAATGTGTGTGTATGTGTGTGTATGTATGTATATGTGTGTGTTCTGTGTGTATATGTGTATATATATATGTGTGTGTGTATGTGTAGGTATGTGTATGTGTGTATGTTTGTACACATGCATACACATGTGCCACAGTGTTCATGAAGAGATCAGAGAACAATTTATAGGAAACCATGCTCTCCTACATGTGCGTTTCAGGGACTGAACTCAGGTCATCAGGCTTTGGGGCAAGTACCTTTACCTACTGAGCCATCCCACCACCCTCTCTTTTTATTGTGGTGCTGGGGATTGAACTCAGGACTTTGGAGTGCAGGGCAAGCATCCTGCTAACAGAGCCACAATTCCAGGCCTCCATACACAACCACGGACGGAACAGAGAGCATTTGCCAGTGGTGGCCAGGTTCTCCTCCAAGCCCATAGCCAGATTACTGTCATAACCCCGTGCATGCACAGGGTGGGAGGAGTGGGATGAGGGAGGACAGGCGAGCCTCGACAATCAGGTGCATCTCTTGGAATGAGTTGGCCTGGGAACAGGATGAGCTCCGGGGAAGGTAGAGCTGAGGAAGCTAGAGTGTAAAACCCTACACAGATCGGAGTAGGGCACCTTGCAGATGCTTCTGTAAGTCACTGTGCACACTGTGAAAGATCCTGCACATGCCCAGTTTTCAGTTTACAAATGGAGTTTAAAGTAAACTTGGTAAGGCAGCTGGCTAGACTCACAATGGTCATGCAGCACAGGCTGAGTTTAAACTTGTAATCCTCCTGTGTACTGTGACGGCAGCAAGCACCACCACGTCCAGCTTTATTTGATTCATTCCAACGTTTTTGTAAAGAATATGACATCGTTGTCATTTATTTTACAACTAGGTAAATGTTGTCCCAGCATGGTGGCGGGACTTCCACAAACGCCAGCAGCAGGCAAAGGACAGGAGTAAGGTTTGAAGCTGCCTGCCTGTAAGATGCTTGCTCATTCACTCAACAGAAGCTGCCTCCCTGCACTCGGAGGGTAGCATGAACCCAGCCTATGCAGAGTGAGTTTTGGTCACTAGCAAGCAGAGCCGGTGGAGAGGGGGAGGAGTCTCATCCACTGCCTGGCTTCCCTGACCTGAGACAGCCTACAGGATGTTCCTGGAGGACACAGGGTGTGCTGGCCAGACTCCCAGCTGTCAGTGCCTCTAAGTGCTTGTGGGAAGATGGATTTAAGAGGATCCATAGGCTAAATCATTAGAGGGAACTGGCCCATGGGACATCTTGTTCTTTGGGTCAGGAATCAGGGACCACAATTTACTCCCAGATGTGTCCAGGATATCAAGTATCATCTGCCCTTGAACCCCATGGAACTCCCTGGGTGACAGTGGGGTCTGCCATGGCTGATCATCTTCACACCTTCAGAAAACATCCTTAAGCACCCACTGGGTGCTGAGCCTTAGAGCTCTGATAGAGGACCCCAGAGAGCTGGTCATACCAGGCTGGCCATGGACTTCTGCTGTCATATGGGAGCTTCCAGCTCACACTCTGATCCCTTGCTGCTCAGTTCTGGGGACATTTCCCCCATAATACACATTTTTTTTCATAACCAAGAATCAGAAGGAGGAGGCTGACAAGCCAGCGTAGAGAAGTCACTTGGTCGGCCCATTCCTTCCTCTGAAAAACGACCGTCTGAACAAAAAAGTTAGACCAGCCTTAGCCCACACCTGAAATAGAAAAAGGGACCAGTTAGAGTCATTTTCCTGCTTGCCTTTTCAAACCCTGTGTTAATCTATGCACGGACTCAGCCCTTCAGGAGCAAACATGCTTCTTCAGGAGTTTTTAAACTGAGAACAAATACCTCATTAAGTTAAACAGATTAACCTGAGAGCAGTATTGATGTCAGACAGCATAATGAATGTCGTTATAGAGAAGGCACAGTAGTCCTTAGAGGGACCTGGCCCACCATCAGTGGCTCTGAAAATGCATTGGCTGTTGTAGGATAGAGGTGGTATTTCTTTTGGGGGTGGTGGTGTTGGAGAGGGAGATGGGAGGAGTCCTTGTCTAGAACCAAGGTCACAGTCTTTCCTGTGGTGAGCACCCTGGTCAACCCCAGAGTCTTTGAATGTTTGTGAAGAATATGTTGCCAAGGAAGGAGCTACAGCCCTCCCTGTTGGGTAAAGGAAGGAAGGTAGGTTGAGCCTGGCCTTAGAACTTGGGGTCCAGATCCAGGCCTCTCCATGTCCCAGTGGATGATGTCTAGCTTAGGCCCTCCTACCACACTGAGACCTACCTCTTTCTTAAACACGGAGCTCATCAATACACAGAAACACGGGCAGATAGGTGTTTCCAGCCCAGGCTTTACAGGTGAGGTAACTGAAGTTTAGGGGAAGGTATGTGACTTCCCTGAGGCCATCAGCTTATGGGGGTAGGGGAGACAAGACAGGCTGCTGGCCCAGGTGGAGGCTCCTCAGTTTCACACACTGTAGGAGGAGGTGCTGATATTAATGTCTGGTTCCCTAATTGGTTCTTGATTTGGTCAATAAAGGAGGCCTGGAGCCAATTGCTGGATGGAAGGGACAGATGGGACTTCAGGGTCCCAGGAGGAAAAGGAGACACAGGAAAAGAGAAGGGACTTTTTTGGCCAGGATTCGAAAGGAGAAGCACAAAACAACCATGGTAGATCTCGGGGAAGCTAGAACCAGCGGCCTCTGCCATCTGCAGATAGCCAAGGAGGTTGGTGGAAGCCAGTTGATATAGGCTAGCTGATAAGTTTAGGGCAGAAGATTCTGTGCTCAGCAGTTGTGCTAGCTGGCAAGTTCTAAAGTAATAAAACGGTCTCTGTTTTTCATCTGCAGAACAAAGGTGGGGAGATAGAGGAACAAAAGAGAGTGAGCCAGTGGTGTGCAGCAGCTCTGGGGCAAGCTGGGAGTGAGCTGGCGGTGGCAGATTTCAGAGCTAAGACAGGAGCTAAGCCGTGAGCAAACAGGAGTGTGTTTTTGTTTTGTTTTGTTTTAAATTACATGCTATAACACACCTCAGCTGCCTGATGCTCTGTCCTCAGAATCAGGAGTCCTTCCTCCAGAAGCCCCGAAATCATAAACGCCTTGTGGGGAGAGCTCCATTTCTAGGAGCAACATGGTACAAGGCAGCCACAGGCTTGGTTGTGTTCATCACTTTTCAGTGCTACAGAACATCGTGGCTGCAGGAGGCCATGATGGAACAAAGCTGCTCACCTCATGGCGGTCGGAAAGCAGAGAGAGTATAGAGACTAAGAATGAGGTGCACCCTTCCTCAGGTCCACCTCCCCTCTACTGATCCTGTCTTACTTCAACTCACTCCAAGCAAGGTGTCTGGTCCACCGGGCTCTCCCACTGTCTATGATCCAGTCCTCCATCTCATGCTGTTTATAGGACTCAGGACAGTGGCTTGTCTGTGGGCTTGTGAGATAGATAACCTGGCCATAATGGGTAACTGTCTTCTTTATTTCACCCAGAGAAATACTTCCTCAAATGAGGCCCCAGAGGATGAACTCAGTGATAGAGTTAGACCACCTCCCCCCTCCACACACACACACAGTCAGTCGCCTTCCCAAAGCCCATCAGCTGGCTGCTGAGACTTTAACCATGAGCCCTTGGGGGACATTTTTAGATTCAAATCATATCAGGAGCCATAGACAGAGCTAAGCTCGACTCAGGACACACTGGCCAGGAGCCCTGGCTGTCACTTGTGCTGTTCAAATGAAGGGGTCCAGGAGGCCTCTGTCTCTCTCTGTCTCTGTCTCTCTGTCTCTGTCTCTCTCTGTCTCTCTGTCTCTGTCTCTCTGTCTCTGTCTCTGTCTCTGTCTCTCTCTCTCTGTGTAGAGATTGAACCCAGGACCTCCATCAGCTAGGTGAGTGCTGGACCTTGGAACTCTCTCTCCTGCCCTCATACCCAGTTTGAAATGATACCATAGCACTGAAGAGTCAGGGATGGGCAGGGTACAAAGAAGAGTGGGCAGGGGCAGGGATCCCTAGAAAGATCCCAGGAGGGAATCTGAGTCTGGCATGGAGGGAGTGCCTTCTGCATGTTGGGTGATCCAACTTCCTCCTAGGGACAGAAGCAGAGGACTATGTCAACAAATCCAGCATTCTAAGGGGATGTCCAAAGCTGAAGTAAGACAAGTTATGCAAATTCATATTTATAGACCCAACCAATCTCTCTGGTGTCTGCTACTCTGAGAGGTCTACTACTATGTGTTCGACTTGTCAGGTGACCAAACTGAGATCCAAGGTAGCTAAATAATCAGCTATGGTCACCCAGCTCCTAAAGGTCAGGATTTATATCAGGACTGGACCAGGATGACCCCATTGACTACAGAGCTTAGCATAGCAACAGGCAGGGCGATGTTCACTTCCCTGCAAATTGCAGGCATTTGGAAACAATCTGCTGCCAGCCACTGTCCTGCCCTGCCTCTCAGGCAAGAAGCCTATAGTGGGTGAGAGACCTAGGACCCATGGCCTCCCCCTGAGGCTAGTCTGCAGAAAGTCATGTCCTGCCACTGGATGCTAGCCCAAGCCCCCTGAGGACCTAGCACAGCTCTGTGACAGTTTCTGCAACTCAGAGGTGATGTCCCTACCTCATGGCATGAGCCTGGCTGTTCACTCCTGGCCGAGAAGCATCTGTTCTTTCATAGAGCAGGCTCTGTGCATTCTGGCTGTATGTGTAGGCTGTAGCGCAATTGCAGGCTGAGTAGCTCATCTGCTGAATGGTGCAATACTATATTTCATTCCATTGCGGCCATCAATCAATCAGTCAATCAATCAGCCAATCAATTAATTCTCACAGTATCTATAAGTTCTCTAATGGCGGGTCCTGTGTTTGCTTCATTTGTGGTGTGGGGCATTCCTCTGTCCTTGGAATAAACTTTAAGCATGGAAGAAACAGCTGTGGAGTTTGAGGATCAAAGATGGGGGTAAAGAGAGACTTGGGAGACCTGAGGTACCCTATGAACATTGCAGAGCTACCAGTTTTGGACACACACGCGCGCGCGCGCGCGCGCGCGCGCGCACACACACACACACACACACAGGAAGAAAGAGAGAGAGAGAATTTGTTAGCTGCTTGTACATAACAAATCTCTCCATAGAGCATGCTGGGAAATGACTCTGGGTCCTCAGGTTACCCACTCACTACTTAAAACCATATGCCTTTATTCAGCTTGGGAGTCTGTAGGTAAGCCTAGTGCCATTTGTCTGTGGCGGGTTTGTTTGGACTTGGCTGGGTCTATACAGGGATCTGCAGTCAGCTTATGGCTCAGCTGGAGCTGGCTGGCTGAGCATGGCTCCAGCTGAGTTGGTTCCCTTCTGTTTCACATGCACTCAATAGACAGCAGCGAGCCCTGACATGTCGTCATGGGCAAAGATAAGGGCCCTGTGATGGTTAGCTTTAATTGTCAATTTGATACAACCTAGAATCACTTGGGAAGAGAGTCACTGAGAGATTGTTTATATTGGGTTGGCCTGTGGGCATGTCGATGGGGAATTACCTTTCTGTTAAATTAAATGTTTATCTTTAATTATGTGTATGCATGTGTGTCTGTATGTGCTATGCACCCATGGTTGTAGTTGTCAACAGACAGCAGGAGAAGGTGTAGGATCCCCTGGAGCTGGAGTTACTTGTGGTTTTGAGCTGCCCAGCTTTGGTGCTGGGTACTGAACTCAGGTTGTCTACAAGAGTAGCATGTACTCTTGACTGTTGAGTCATCATTCAAGCTGTGTGGGGGATTGTCTTAATGAGGTTACTCAATGTGGAAAGACCCCAGTTACTGTGGACAGCACCATTTCCTAGCAATGGGTCCTGGGCTGTGTGGAAGCACAGAAATTACGCAGAGCACAAGAGAGCAAGCAGAGAAGCATGCAAGCATTTACACTCTGTGTGATGGGACCAGCCACCCTGAACTTTTGTCTCTGCGACATCCCCAGGGATGGACTGTGACTTGGAACTGTGACCTCAAACATCTCCTCTTAAGTTTGCTGTGGTCAGGGTGCTTTGTCACAGCTACAGCAATGAATCTAGGACAGGTCCCATGAGGATGCATTCAGGTTATCCTTAGTGATAGCAGATATGGGGCCAGGTAGGGAACGAAAAAAGGAAAGATATTTACATACTGACTTACCCACAGATAGAAGGCATGTTTTAGATAAGAGGAGAAATGAGAGTCTGTTTAAGGTTGAAAATAGTAGTGTGAGTATGGAGGGAGTGTGTGTGTGTGTGTGTGTGTGTGGTGTGTGGTGTGTGTGTATGTGTGTTTGTGTGTGTGCGGTATTGTGTGGTGTGATGTGTGTATATGTGGTGTGTGTGTTTGTGTGAGAGCAGCATGTGTGTGTGTGGTGTGGTATGTGTATATGGGGTGTGTGTGGTGTGCACATGTGTGTTTGTGTGTGTGTGGTATATGTGTTGTGTGTGTTGTTGTGGTATGTGTATGTAGTGTGTCGTGTGTGTGTTGTGTGTTGTGTGTGTGTTGTGTTGTGTGTGTATGTAGTGTGTGTTGTGTGTGTTGTGTGTGTGGTGTGTGTGTGGTGTGTGTGGGGTGTGTATATGTAGTGTGTTGTGGGTGTGTTGTGTTGTGTGTGTATGTAGTGTGTGTTGTGTGTGTGGTGTGTGTGTGGGGTGTGTGGTGTGTGTGTATGTAGT
>JADRCH010000213.1:1459608-1501821 GCA_019843965.1 Rhynchomys soricoides | reverse complement strand
GTGTGTGTGCGTGTGTATGTGTGTGTGCGTGTGCGTGCGTGCGTGTGTATGTGTGTGCGTGTGTGTGCGTGTGCGTGCGTGTGTATGTGTGTGTGCGTGTGTGTGTATGTGTGTGTGTGCGTGTGTGTGTGTGTGTGTGTATGTGTGTGTGTGTGTGTGTTGTAAAACACTGTCTTCTGGATATGACATGGCTCATAAACTCACTGCAGCTAAAGTTACCTGCACACATGATCAAGCCAACAAGATCAGCCAACATTCCAGCAGGCAGCAGTGATGGAGTCAGAGGGTTAAGAAAAAAAGGAAGAAAGAAGGAAGGGAGGGAGGGAAGGAGGAAGAGGAAAGGAAAGGGAGGAAGGAAAGAAGGAAGGGAAAGAAGGAAGGAAGAGGAAGGTGGGTGGAGGGGGATCTGTTGAGGGTCCCTGAGGGGAGTGGGAGGGAGACATTGGGGGTGGACAGGATTGAGATAAATTGTTTGCAGGTGTGAAATTCTCAAACGATTAAATAAAAGATTTTTTTTTTTTTTTTAAAAGGAAGAAGAAAAACAAGCCCTTGAAATGAAACTGAGATCTAAAGTGCCTGGCTGCTGTTTTTTATCTCCCCAGTCATTCTATGAGATGCCACTCTCTTAGTTCTAGAATCCTGCATGGCTGAGCTGGAGGGACTTTCACAGGCATGTGGTCCAATGCCTTCCCGATTATAGACAAAGCTACAGAGACCCAGAGGGGTTAAGCAAGTATCTTGTGGTCACAAAGCTCATTACTGGAAAACTTGGGTCTTCCCATAGCCCATCCCAGTGGATGCCTATCTGCCCAAGCCTTTGCAAACTTAGAAAAATGCAAGGAGCAGCTGTCTGTTGCTGGACTCAGGCAGGAGAGCCTGCATAACCAGAGTCCACCTTGCCATGAGTCACCTGGTCCCTTCCTTGGGCTTTTCCACTGACTTCCCTATGCGGGAGGACGTTGTCTCGAAGCTGAGTCTAACAGAGCTGGAGATGTCTCCTGGAGGGTCTTATGGCTTTTTGCTCTTCATATCTCTGATTTAGGTGATATGATAGGTGGCCCAACCTCTGTCCCCTCTAGCTACAGGCCTTCTTTCTGGTCTCTGAAGTCAGGAAAGCAAACCCTAGGAAAATGAAGATGGAGCCATGCATTGCATAGCTAGAGAGGCCCCGCAGGGGCCTTCCAGGACCGGAGCAGACAGCAGGGTGTGAGGGCTGCTGACTC
Organism: Rhynchomys soricoides; assembly: GCA_019843965.1. Lineage (NCBI taxonomy): Eukaryota > Metazoa > Chordata > Mammalia > Rodentia > Muridae > Rhynchomys > Rhynchomys soricoides. Next base: position 1,500,598 of record JADRCH010000213.1, on the reverse strand, counting down.
CTAATCTAAGTTCCCCGAATAGACCATGGGCCTTACTGGCTGCAGATCTGTGAGCAGCCATCCTGCGAGACATCCTGGTTGCAACCATTAACATCCTGAAATCCAACAATCACACTGTAAGAACCCCTCCCTTGAGTAGAGTTGCCCAGTACAGGGTGAATTTACTCTCCTACTTAAACACAAGGCACGGGCAGTTGTCAGAGAGTGGTTGGGGCTCCTCCAATGTCATGTTGCTGACACATTGGAGGTCAGGACCAGTCCCCAGCCTCCCCGCACACAGGACAGAGGCTTTCATTTCAAATGGTTAGGGTCACATCGTCCTTCCTCCATTCCTCTGTACCTTCAGTGTGTGTGGACCGTTCTAGGGCCCCATAGCCATTCCTGCAGTGAGCATCCTGTCCCAGGTCATCATGAGCACTAGCTCATCCATCAACCAGTCCTGTAGTCTAGCGGGGCTTTTCCAGAATGGCCTGCTCCTGCTTCCTTGGCTGGAGGCATAGGGGTGGGCTATCTAGTGTTCTCACATCTCATTGGTTACACCCTGTCATGTGACTGCCTGCAGAGGTGCAAGGGACCGAACATTTTAAAGCAGAAAAAAGTGTTATCCTTAACAAAATAGGGGTTCATGAGTTATAAAACAGGGAGATAACTGTCAGCAGGCCACCACCAATCTCCGTCCACCATTTCCAGTCCTATTTTCATGTTTCCATTGGGCCCTCCGATCTGCACAAGGACCCATTTCCTGTTGTGACCAGGAATTAACAAGATGAGCCCTTGCCCAGGATCCTGAAGCATGGTTTACCTCACTTCTCCAGCACCTGAATGTGGGGGGCTCTCACATACCCTGCGGGTCCCCACCTATGTTCTCTTGTCCCCTCTGCTTGCTTCTCTCCTCCATGTCCCCGGTCTGCCTCTCCAGTGCCCAGACCAGTGGGATGAACACGTGTTAGCAGCACCAGGAGGGGGGAGGGTAGGATTGTTGTGTTTCAGACAGACCTGCTTTGTCCAAGCCTCCTGTCAGAAGTCCACAGTGCAGCCACCCCTAATCCAGCTTCCCTTTCCTCTCTGCCTTCTTGGTTATAGGATGTTCTTTAGGGTAACCTTGGTGGAGGACATTCTATCCAAATACAAACTGTGAGCAATGTGTGCCCCAGCTTGTTGTATAGTCGATCATTCAGAAATACTCAAGAGTATAAAATTCCCCAAGGATCTTCATCTTATGTTACTAGCAACTTGAAACCCGACCTGTCTACACGTCCATCATTTAGATTAGCTGCCTCAATGTTGGCACTTGGGAACTCTCTCATACTAAGCAGCCATTAGAATGATTGAGTTTGGCCTCTAGGCTCAGTCTTGGGAGAATGCCCATGATGTGTTTTTAAATAACCTAAGCTGCTCTTGGTTATTTGGGAGGATGCCGGCAGCACAATGAAGATGCCCGTGGTACAAACTGAGCAGGGATGAATCCTGGGAAGATGGACATTTGTACTGGGAGATGCTCAGGGATATTTCTCAAGGGCTGAATCCCTCTGCCCTCATGGATTCCCCAGGGCCTTGTCCAAGGCCACGTGGATGCAGGGTCCTGTCCCTTCATACCTTGTGATCAATGTTCCCTTCTTCCTGAATTGTTTCTGTTGATAACCAGACACACCGTTAATGTTCTAAATCCTTTACTCCAAGAAAATTTACAACAAACTGTAAGGCTCCCTGGCTTCCTTTGCCAACAAAACAAAAGCACCATCCTGCTGCCCCCTTTAATGTCTCTCCCTCCCTTTCTTCTCCCTCCCTCCCCTCTGCAAGGACACCAACAACCTTGGCATTTGGTCAACATTTAGTGACATGTGGCCTACTGGCCCTTGGCATGGTGTCTCATCCCTCCCGTCTGAGGTCTGTTCCCCTCTAACCAGACCTTCCAGTGTCCTGTGTCCCCCAGGTCTCCCTCCTGCTCCCTTCTTCTAGCTCCTCCATCTGCAGGCCTGCCGTCCACAGTTCCTCAGGAGACTCCCTCAGACCCAGGGCCTCTCTTCTTTCACTTGTTTGCAACTCTCAAATTTAGAACTCAAGCTAGGCCTGATGGTGCTGGCCTGTGACTCCAGCCAGTGGGAAGGTGAGGAAGGAAAGTGGGGAGATCTGGGGAGAACTCATGTCAGAAAGAGAGGTTGGGGGAGAGAGAGAAAGGAGAAAGGAGATGAGGGAGATAAGGAGGAACGAAAGGAAGGAGGGAAAGGGGCTGGAGCTGTGGATGAAACTCATGGCAGAGCACCCGCAGGGTAGGTGCTTTAGGTTTAATAACTAGTATCAGGGGGCGGGGAGACAAACCGCAGAATAAAACAAAAAACCAAAATTACATCTCATCCCAACCCCAAGCTGATTCCGACTTCCAATTGCTACCCTCCTCCCCTCCCTCCTTCTTTTCCTCCTTCCCTCACCCTCCTCCTTTCCTCTCTCCCTCCTTCCCTCCCTCCTTCCCCTCCCTCTCTCCCTCCTTCTCTCTCTCTCCCTCCTTCCCTCCCTCCCTCCCCTCTCTTTCTCCCTCTCTCCCTCCTTCCCTCCCTCTCTCTCTCTCCTTCCCTCCCTCCCTCTCTCCCTCCCTCCCTCTCCCTCCCTCCTTCCCTCCTTCCCTCCCTCCCTCCCTCCCTTCCCACCACTCCTCCCCTTTTCTGAGCTATTGTTTCCGGCTTCTTTTCTCTCTTCCCTTCCCTTCCTCTTTCCCCTCCTGTCAACCCAAATCATATCTGGCTCTTATAAACGTTCACATGTAGGAATGTGTATGAAACAGCCAGCAAATAAGAACTATTTGTGATGGGGAAAAGACCCCTAAAAGCACAGAGAACCTGTGGCCCCTTCCCTGAAATGCAGGGCTCTCCAGGGCCTGGGCAGTTGATTTTGACTTACACACACACTTCTTTCGTTCTCCAATGCAACTCTTCACAACAGCTCCTGTTTTCTTCCCAGGCTCTGCACAATCCCGTGAGCATTTTCCAAGTTTCTGTAAGAAGCTACCTGCGGTGCAGTGGGGACAAACTCGGATAAGAGGCATGCTCAGAAGGAAAGGAACCATCAGCTCTCCCAGAGAGCAAGTCTTCCAGAGAGCTGATGCCTTGGGCAGTGTGAGGAACATCTACAGCCCCTGAGAAGATCTGACCAGGGCTCTGGAACCACAGAAATGGGGTGTGGAGAGATGGGAGTAGCCCATCCACTCTGCCCACCTCTCCTACCACTGGACATACAGCACAGAATGGAGCTTTGTGGGCACTGTTGGGTAACATATAGATATATTGGCCTTTGAAACCATAAAATGCATGAATGACAACAAGTCACAGGTGCACCCAGAGACTGCAGGTGAGAAGAAGGCAATACCATGTTACAGCTTTCAGTAGCCCCGACAGACACCCACACCACCCCAACACACAGCAATGAAGGCCCATTGGGCAAAGCCAAAAGAATAAAACCTACCTGGGGATGGAGACCTAACATTCCTGTTGGGCTCAGCCAATCACCTGGCCAAGGGCGCACCCCTCAGGATGTTCCTGCTAAAGGGAGCAGAGAAGTGATTATTGAGGCTTTAGAGGCTAATACACTCTCTCCCAGGCGTCTGTCCTCTGGGCGTTTGTTTATGGAGCCCCGTGTAGCTGTGGTAGGTCGGCCCATGTTTGTTTCTCAGCCCCTATTCAGAAAGCCATAGTGTTTCCCCTATCTTTGTCCATCTCTTTCCTGATCACGGTTCCCCAGACACACTGGGCTTCCTTACTCTTTTCTCTGAAGCCGCTCTGCTTTTCCATGGCCACCACCTGGCTGATTCCCACGGTGGAAACATTCTGACTTAACTCAAACAGCAGGTCTTTCTCTCTTCTCCAGCTTCCTCTCCAGCAGCTCCTGAGATGACGGCTTGCCTGCTCTGTGGCTTCTCTTTAAAACTCTACTAAATTGCCCTTGAGTGTCCAGCTCATTCTTAAATCCTCTTGTTAACAAGACCAATAACCTGAAGAAAGACAACACCGATTTTCCTTGTAACACTTGTTTTACCCAAGGTCATTCTCTCTAATCAACTAATTCATACTTTGAGAAAGGGTCTCCTGTACCCAAGTCTGGTCTTCAAGCCACCATGAAGCAGGGATCAGAACCATGAAGTTTTGCATTTCCTGGCTCTATATCCCAAGTGTAGGATTACAGATGTGTGGCACCTTGCCTGGTTTTTGTGTGGCACTAGGCTTGAACCCAGGGCTTTCTGTATGCTAGACAAGTACTCTACTGACGAAGCTAGGTCCCCAGCCCCGCCCTCCTTGTTTTTGGAAGCTGTTTCTGTGTCTAGTGTGGAGTAGGGCCCTTAGGGGGAAGATCTGTAATTTCCAGCTGTTGGGGGTTCTTTTACTTTTCTGAACACAGGCTGTGCTTGGTGGGGACATAAGGACAGGTAGCCATGGAAGAGGGAACTCTGGGCACAAAGGCTATGGGGTGATACGGAACACAACATGGTCAAGTAACAGAAGGTAGGCCATTGTGGCTAGTGAGGACCTAGACAGTTCTGGGCTGGGCACTGTGAGGTTCTAGATGCCAGGAGTTCTGTTTCCAGCACAGAGGAGGTGAGATACTGTTAGTGGGATGTCATGATTAGAGAAGATTTCTTACCTTCATGACAGCCAGGAAACCGAAACACACTGGAGGAGGTGGGCAGAGAGACTGCTCGGTCCCTGTTATGACGCTACGGGAGATTAGGAAGCTTTCTGGCAAGTAGATACCAAAGTACAGCAGGGGACAGGCAGGTCTAGAGACACTTAGGGACTGCTACTGTGTTGGCACGCTTGGTTAACAGGGCCAAGTGTTCTGGATAAATGGGAGAGAGGTGTTGCGGCGAAGATATCCCGTTTCCAGGTTGGGCCACTGAATGGAGGCCAGCTAAGGACACATTGCCAACAGAAGAGCAGGTGTGAAGTCGGGGCACCGCACCCTCGACTGGGTGAGTCTGACACGCTTTTGAGATGCACAGGTGTGTCTGATCAGGAAGCTGAGCTGTTTACCATCTCTACGGTCTCCTAAGTTCCAGGATGTCTGGAAAACAGAATTAGACAGTACACTGCTCCTCTGCCTCTAAGCAATGCTGTTAAGGTTTCAACCCTGGGACAAATGGCTGAGGTGCCTACTTAACATACCAAAGCAGATCTGGCCACCAGCTTCTCCTGACATCCCTCAGTCCCTACCCATTATGGAACCCTTCAGTCTGGTGTACCCCGCCCCCTATCTTGAATTCTCCAGGCCAGGAGGCTGGGCTGCTTTTCCCTATATAACACATCCATTTCCGGGACCTGCCCTCTTTGTAATTTTGCCTTTCCTGGTTCCCTTGCTCTCCCCTCGCCCTAACCCTCACCCTCCCTCCACTCTTCTCACACGGCACAGCTTGGTCTGCTCCTGTCCACTCTGGACTCTCCCAGATGTCCCTGCCTCTGGCCATGCTCTCTCACATTCTATAATAAACTTTCTCCTCCACTATACATAGGACCAGTCATGTTCCTCTCCTCTCCTCTCCTCCCCTCCCCTCCCCTCCCGTCCCCTCTCCTCCCCTCCCGTCTCCTCCCCTCCCCGCTCCTCTCCTCTCCTTTTTTCATTTGCTGCCGAAACCTGGGACCAGAGATGCTCTTGCCTTTCCTTTTTATTTTTTCAAACATGTATTTAAAACGTACCATTATTCTTACAGAGCTTTATACCACACTTATATTTTTATCATTGAGTAATTTTCCATTGTACAGGCACCCCACTGTTCATCTTAAGGGCTTGCCATTTGGGAAATAGTGAATAAAGTGGCTACCGACATCTGCATGAACGTTTTTGCACAGACATCTGTTTTGAGGTCAGTCAGGTAAACACCCCTGAGCATATAGTGTGTGACTCTTTCCCTGGGACATGAGAACAAATGCTTAGTTGCCTCAGATAGGGGATCAACCATAGATCAAAGTATGCATACCACCAATGAATTTTATTGGGATTATTTACAGGAATATGGTACAGGGTCACTCACGGGAGCAGAAATGACTCAGAGACAGCTGCATCACCAAAGACTTCCCCAGTGAGGCTGACAGCTCACAAAGCTGGGAACTCTGGAGTTCACTGAACAACTTTTAAGCAGCTTAACAGGTTAGAGTGTCCTTTCTAGACAGCTCCACTGGTTTGAGATTGACTCTTAGCACTCCTTAATTACTGAATTACTGACTTGGGGGGGAGAAAAAAGCCTTGTGCACCTGGTCAGTTCTAGGGACTTCCTGAGCCTTCTGAGTTATTTACTTCCTGAATCTTAAGGAACCTCCTTTTAGTCCATCCTGAGTCTTTTTTTTAGAACACAGGCTCTCTGTTATGTCGCTCTGGCTGTCCTGGAACTCACTCTGTAGACCAGGGTAGTGCAGAACATATAGAGATCCACCTGCTTCTGCCTCCTGAGTGCTGAGATTAAAGGCTTGTGCCACTCACCCAGCTCATATCCTGAGTTTTATGGACATCCCTTTAGAGATTCCTGACTCTTCAGGATCCTTGAGCCTTAAAGAATTTGCTTCATAACGGCTCGACTACCTAGTCCTATTGTAATGTTCTATGTTAGCTCTGGAAAAAAAAGCTTGCTGAATATCAACATCTGGTGAGAAGTTTGTTTGGACCTTTTCAATTCCTTTTTTGGAAGGGGAAGGGATCAGGGCAGGCAAAAGGGATCAGAAGGGAGAGGTACTTAAGCACAACCCCAGTGACCTAAGTTTGATTCCCAGATCCTACCAGGTAGCAGGAGAGAACTGACTCCTGAGAATTGACCTCTGACATCCACACAAGTGTGGTGGCTTGCATGCAGCTATAATCACACATGCAAATTCAACCAAATAAGTTAATTAATAAACAAACTTCAACCAATTTGTTTTCTTACCATTGAATTTGAAGGCTACAGCTGCCTTATACTGGATCTATATTTTTCAAATATTTTTACAATATCTATCCTGTTACTCCAGATTTTGTTTTTTCCTATTTTTCTGTTTTTAAGACAGGGTCTTATTATGTATCCCTGGCTGGCCTGGAACTCACTATGCAGAGGCTGGCCTGGAACTCACAGAGATCCTCCTGTCTCTGCCTTCCAATTGCTGGGATTAACGGTGAGCACCAGCATGCTCAGCTGATGTTTATTTTTTTAACTGTCTGTGTACAGCAGTTTTCTTTGGTAGTTCCCACGGCTGAAGATGGGACTGGGGCATGGACATGTGCTCCTAGCCAAGTCCTCTGCCCTGAGCTGTGCTCCCAGCCTGAAGCCTTTCAGATAGATAGGTTCCAACCTTCCCAGCCCCTGGTCATGCCCCATTTTGAGTGTTGTGTCTATAAATATACTACTAGATCCAAGATCACCTTGACCTCTCTTCCACACGTCCATTTAAAACTCTTACAGTTTTATATTTTGCACTTAAGACATTTAGTTCTGTGCTCAGTTTTGATTAATTTATGTGAAAGATCTAAACTTTGGACCATGGCTCTCTTCTGTTTTGTTTACACCGGGGTCCAGCTCTCCCAGCAGGCAGTTGAGAAGACTATTTTTCCTCTGTTAAATTGCTTCACTCCTCTGTTGTTTAAAAAAAACAAAACAAAACAAAAAAACCACACAATGCTCCAACTATATTTGTGTGTCTATTTCTGGGCTCTCTGTCCTGGTTCATCGACCTGTGTGTCTAACTTTGCTGTCTTGATTACTGTAGCTTTATAGTCAGCCTTGAAATTGGCTCAGCCCCAACCTCTATTTAATTTTTCTTTTCGGGCTGTTTTGTCTCTGTGCTGGCCACTCTAGGTCCTCTGCCCTTCCACATAAATTTTAAAATCAGTTGGTCGATAGCTACAAAGTATTTTACAGGGACTTTGGAGTGGCATGAAATCTATATCTCAAGTTGGGAGAAAGTAGTGCCTAGCCATATTGAATCTCTCAATCTACAAATGTAGAGTGTCTTTTCCATTTAGAGAACTGAGAATTTCCCTCATATTTTTATTTTTCTACATGTGGTTGCTGTAGATGTTTTGTATTTAAGTATTTCATTTTTGTTGCTATTATAAATGATATTTAAGTGTGTGTGTGTGTCCGACATTCATTGCTGGCATACAGAAAATAATTGTTCTTTTAATATGAACCTCAGATCCTATGACTTCTCTGTACTCACGTCTTATTCTAGAAGAACTGTGTTTGTTTTGTTCTTTTGTTTTGCATGGCTTCCTAGGACCTTCTAGACCATGATATCACCTCTGGCAAGAACAGCTTCCTACCACATTCTGAGGACACACACACTGCAGGTCCTTGTCTAACTATCCTGGTAAGGACTTCCTGTGCAGAGTCGAACACTCATGGTGACAGAGGCTGTACTTGGCTTAATCTTCATCTCAGTCTCACAGTGTTAGCTGGGGACTCTCTTCCTTTGTAAACCATTCTGATTAAGTAGGAGAAAAAAAATGTATCCTCAATCCAGGATTTCTGGGAGCTGGGTCCATTTTCCCCTAATTTCTGTGCATTGGATTTTTGTGACATGCACTTTCTACACCAATGGGTACTATCCCGCGCTTTTATCTTCAGCCTCCTGATGTTATGTCAAGAGGAAGCACTGCCATGAGAATTTACTAAAAGCATTCAGGCAATAGTACAATAAAAACCTCTTGAACAATAGTGAGTGTCTAGTTCTGGCTAGTGCTCAAAGAGAGACCAGGCCTGAACAAAGACTCTCTGCAGGTTACAGAGGTTTGAGGCATAACATATTTCTGCATATGCTTCCATCTGCAAATCTCTTCCAGGTCCCACATAGCTTGATCAATTAAAGACGCTACACAGAGAGAAACTGCAAGCTTGGTTGTTTTACGTGGCAAACCTCTTGGCACAGTTCTCAGTTCCAAAACCCCTGGAACTCATTGGTTTGATGTCTGCTCCTGCACATTTACTTTTTTTTGGAGGACAAATCATATAAAGGAGGTTCTTTATGTGCTGTCTTTAGTGTCTGGCTTCCTGGCATAATTTTCTGCAGATGTGCTCATGTGAGATTCAGGGCAATGGTCCACTCCTTTCTATGGCTGCAGCATCTTTGATGGATAGGTTGTGGTGGTTTCAATAAGAATGTCTCCCATAGCTCATATGCATGAATGCTTGGTCATTCGGGAGTGTTGATACTTGACAGGGATTACAAGTGGGACCTTGATGGAGTAGGAGTGTACTTTTTAGAGGAAGCATGTCATTGGAGGTGGCTATTGGGGTTTCAGAAGCCCAAGCTAAGCCCACTTGCCCTTTCTCTGCCAGCTGCCCACAAATCTGCTCAGCTACTCTCCAACACCATGTCTGCCTATATGCCATCATGCTCCCCCACCATGATGATAATGGCCTAAACCTCTGAAACTGTAAGCCAGCCCTGATTAATGCTTTCTTTTGTAAGAGGTGTTGTGGTCATGGTGTCTCTTCACAGCCACAGAACGCTGACTAAGACGCAAGTCATGTGCATTCGTACACATATGCACACTGGGGTAGTTTCAGGGTTTGAACCGTGTTGCTATCATGTTTGGTTATGAATCTTTTTGTTCACATGGATTTCTAGTTCTCTAGACTGCTGGCCATGGAGCTGCTGAGTCTTCCATTAAGAATATATTTGGAGCCGGGCAGTGGTGGTGCACACCTTTAATCCCAGCACTTGGGAGGCAGAGGCAGGTAGATTTCTGAGTTTGAGGCCAGCCTGGTCTACAGAGCGAGTTCCAGGACAGCCAGGGCTACACAGAGAAACCCTGTCTCGAAAAATCAAACCAAACCAAACCAAACCAAACCAAACCAAACCAAACCAAAAACAACAACAACAAAAGAATATATTTGGCTTTTGGAGAAACCGCCATACCAAGGCTGGAAGTGTAGCTCAATGAACGGACTGCTTGCCTAGCATGCACAAGGCCTTGGCTCTTATGCCCAGCACCATACAAAATGTGTGTGGTGGTACATGCCTGTAATCCCAGGCATGGCAGAGGTGGGAAGATGGGAAGTTCAAGGTCTACTCTAGAGTTCAAGGAAAGCTTGGACCACACCAGACCCTGTCTCAAAAGCAAACCAAACCAATAACAACGCAAAGGAAGTTGCCATGCCATTGTGCTGGGGCAACTGTGTGATTTCCATCCCTTGGATTCCAGGTCCTGCTTTTCCACAACTCTTCACAGAACTTGGCACTGTGGCTTTAAGCTTATACAGCTGCCATGTCTCACTGTGGTGTAGCAAGCATTACTAAAGTCACTCACTCTTGAGCATGTTTCTGCAGCTACTAGCTACTGCATGTTTGCTTCAGTGTAGTATCTCCCAAGTTTCAGGAACTTTTTGTTTTGTTTGAAGTTAATTTTAATTTTTAAAATTAAAAATCATCACATCGTTTCTCCCTTTCCCATCCCTCCCCTCTTCCCCCTGGTCCCTCTCTAATTCATGACCTCATTTTCTTTAATCGTCACCCCATCAGTCCACTTAGGGTTGTCATGATTTGAGGGCTGACCACTAGGTATTAGATAACCAGTTAGGGAGTTCACCCCTGGGGAAGACCTTTTCTCCCACTTTTAGCATCCCTTAGTTGCCTGCAATTCTTTGTTTAAGGATGTCCCAAGTTTGTGGCTTGCATTTTTATTTTCTTAATGTTCCCTGTGGAACAAAAGAAGATTCTTTTTCCCCCCCTCTGGAGGGAGGTGTTATTAGTTGTTTTTCTAGCTATGACAAAAAGCTGGGTAAAAGCAACTTAAGGACCTAAGGTGTTTCAGTTTCATTTCTGTTGTAGAATTACCTCCAATTCCCAAACAAAGCAACTGACAATTCCAGGCCACAGTCCATCACTTTGGGGTGTCCCAGTGGCAGGAATTTGAGACAGCTGGTCACATGGCATTTGCAGTCAAGAGAAGAGAGAAATAGATAGAAGTGAGCTGCTTGCTTGCACTCAGCTTGATTTCTATACTCTTATACAGTTCAGGAAGCCCTGTCTAGGGAATGGTGCTGCCCATAGTAGGCTGAGTCTTCCATTATAGGTCGACTTAAGGCAATGCTCACAGGCCAAACCAACGCAGGAAATTCCTCATTAAGCCTCTCTTCTTAGTCATTCTAGGCTATGTCAAGATGTGCCAATTAAAGGTAACCATCACAGAAGGGTTTATTCTGCCTCCATAAGTTAAAGGTATGGTTCATCATGATAGAAGGAACTGAAGGCAGCTGGTTACCTTGCATCCAGAGTCAGTAGGCAGAGAGCTGAGTAGTGGTGTTCAGTTTGCGTCTCCTTATTCTACCTGGGCCCCTAGCCCATAGAGCAGTGCCACGCCCATTCAGGGTAGATCTTTACACTTGTGTTAACCTAATCTAGAAACTTCCTAACAGATACTTGTTAATTTCACCAAACAAGGGTAAATACCATTACCCAAACTCTTTGGTCAAATTAAGCAAGCTTTATTTTCTGTCAGACAGGGCTATCTCCCCTAAAGTGGGTCTTGAGAAACTAGCATTGAACGTAGAGAAAAGTGAGTCTTATATATACCCTCCCAAAACTGCAAGACTAGGTAGGGGGTTTTCAAGGGTTGAGGGATTTCCGGAGGAATTTTGGGTATGTAGGAACCTGGCTGAACCTTTCAAAGTTATTGGGCATAACATCTTTTCTCATCAGAGTATATTCAAGGAATGCCAGACTCTGTAGGGAGCATGCCAAATTCCAGAAACAGGTTAAAGTATGCTCAACTTGAAATTTTTCAGCAAATAGACAGGAACTTGTTCTGACCTTATAACAAAATGGCTTCCATCCTTAAAATGGAGACAGACTGGTTCATCATATGCCCACAGGTTTGCCTCCAAGATGATATTAGATCCTGTCAAGGTAACAATATTAACCATCAGTTCGGGTGCTGGGTATTAACCATGGCCTTGAACATAAGAGGCGAGCACTGTACTGCTGAGCTACATACAGCCTCAGGCCCTGGACAAAAGGTTTTAATTTCAACAGGGTCATTGGTGCTTTCTTTGTGGTCATTTGATGATATTTATTAGGACTCTGCCTGGCACAAGATAATGAAAATTGACTCCTCTATTTTGTTCTAGAGATGTCATGGCTTCTGCTCTTATATGTAAACCCTCCATTCATTTACACACAACCTTTGTGCCTACCACTGCATTGCCCTGGCTGTGTGCTTGCTGAGAACCAATTGGCCATAAGCACACAGCTTGCCTGGCTTGGAGCTCTTGCATTTGATCTACCCACTTGTCTTTGCACCAACGCTGAGCTGTCTTGATTAGTGTGCTTTTATGAAGCATTGTAAAATCAAGTAGTATTACTCCTCTGACTCCTTTCTTTTTTTGAAATTGCTTGCTTTTCGACATAAATTTTAGGGTCACATTGTCAATTTCTAAAGAAAAACAAAACCAACCTTTCTGGGCTATGTTGGTGTTGGGTTCCACATGCAGATCAATTGGAGAGAGCTGAGATGATGTGGCATCTATAGCGTGTGGTGATGATGAAGTGACCCTCTCTCTGCATGTTTGGGTCTCCTTTAATTGAGTTCACCAAGACTGGAGTTTTCAGAGACTAAATCTTGTCCCTTTTTGTCAGTTTATTGATGAGTGTTTTCTTGTTCAAATTGCAGCTGTGTATCAGTGTTTTGCTTTAGATCAGTGAAGTTTGTGGCTATTCTCTTCTTTAGATTTCTGGTCCCTTGAAACAGCTTCAGAAGAACTAGTGTCTCAGAAGGACCACGCATTGGCGCTTGTCTTGAGCCTGTTTCTTTTCTCATCCTTGGCTTCTCTTTAGAAGAAGGAACATGGGGCAGGGGCAGTGGGAGACAAGCTGGAAGGATGGGAGACTGAGCTGCTGGGTAAAGCCCAGATGTGTGTTGAGCCCTGTGCCCAGTTATCCTGGAGGCTCCAGATGGATAGACAAGGCTGTTGGATCAGGGGCTTCACAGAGGTGGGATTCCGATTCTCGTGTGTCTAGGTGGCAGTCAACAGCACAGCATGGGAGTCTGCTGGATGCAAAGGACTCAGACATACTCTGAGGTTCAGGATCAGAAGGTGACCTCAGCACTCTGGGTAGTGGAGGCATTGGCTTTGAAGCAGGGTGGTGACTGAGACATGGCAACCTGAGCAGCATCCGGGAAGGCATTGCTCCAACAAGTTCCCCCTCAAGTGTTCTCCATGTGCTAAATATAGAGGCTGGCCCAGAGCTGAGGCAGCTAGATGGAGAAGAGCAGGAGCTCAGATGGAAGTAAATACCAGATAGGGTAACTTCAGTGACCGGTTACTGAGCGCCTGCCATCTATTCGCTCAGTGCTATGCCTTACGTCAGTACAGTCAGCTTGGCTTTACAGTTGAGGGAGTGGAGGTTTTAAAGAGATAAAGAGATTGGCAGGCGGGTTTTCTGTTTCCCTGGTGTGTCACCAATGGCTTTGGGACATGAATAGAGGGTGACATGGAGGTCTCTGGAAGTTGGAAACCAGATGGTTCACCTGGGGGAATTTCTCTTCTAGTTTTTGCTTCTCTTTAGTCCATCTGGGGCCTTAGCCCATAGAATGGTGTGGAATCACATTCAGAGTGTGCCTTTTCATCTTTGTTAACCTAATCTAGAAAATTCCTCATGGATTTGTGTTAATTCCACCAAACAAGAGTAAAGACCATTACCCAAATTCTTCGGTCAAATTAAGCAAGCTTTATTTTCTGTCAGACAGGGCTCTCTCCCTAAAGTGGGGAGCCTGCAAGCATTGTCTTAAATCAATTGATAATGGAAGACACATCGATATTCCGATGCACTGAATGGCATGGAACCCACTCGGGGTGACAGAGAAGCACTATAATCTAGACAAAAATCAGAATAGTGTTATATTGAGTGACTGTGGACGGGTGGATAGTACAGAGGCTTCTGAATGAGGCCATCAATGTGACCAATGGTTCACCTGCATGGGGACTTGCACATCCTGTCAGGACAGTGTAGTCAGGCCTTTTGCTGTGGTTATCTGGAACCAGCTGGTCTTTTCTTCTTTATTATCACCGAATCTCAGGGAAGCATATCGACTTGTATCCCATAAAAGTTGAATGGATTTGCTCTCTCCATGAGACTTGGTGGTAGGGCAGGAGAATGCCCTGCAGTAAGAGAGATGAAGTCCCTGCTCACCTGCCCTGGGCTCTCATGATGTGGACTGTAGCTACTCCTAGCCGTTATCTGCATCCGTGGTCTCATAATGGTCCATCCTTCTTTGCCTACTCTGGAGACTCGTGTAACCACAATCATAAAACCAGAGGGGGTTGCTTGCCAAAGAGCATCACGCAGGGCGGTTGCCTGTTGACATTCCCTCATAGAAAGAGGAGGTGGGGGAGAGGGTCACGGGATCCTTTCCTGAGTATCCAGTCACTGATACCAGCCACTTGTATGCAATTCTACCCTACCTGCATGGGTCTCGGGGAGGGGTGGAATAGATGTTCTAGAGAAGGAAGAGGCTCCATCCATGTTGCTGTGGGAAGTCCTCCCCATGCTGGATGCTAACCTCCCAGGGCAGATACTTTGGAGCCAGCCACATTCCTGTTTGTAAACCCCTACCCACCTGTGCTTTGTAAGTGAGCCTAATGAGCCCATTGGTTCTCCAGGGTGAAATTTGGTGTAAGTGAACTCCGATTTGCTGCTGAGGAAGAGGTGGATGTCGCTTAGACCTCCCTCACCCCCGGGGAGGGATATCTCACAATATGAGGTCATAGGAATTCTTAGTAGTCCCCATCAGAAGTATACCCGTTATCTCAGGTGAGGATGGTTGATCTTCTCAATCTGTTGTATTTTCCGGGGTCCCACAAATCTGGGTTTGAGTGAGCATCTGATTCACAGCAGCTTACGAATCAAAATGATCCAGAGCAAGGTGCTGGCTGTGGTGGGCTTCAGCCTTCAGGGTCAGAGCCTGAGACCCTAAATCCTTGATGGCCCTATCCCTTCCCTCAACAGCTGCTGGGACCCCATTTGTAGATGGAAGTAGTCACTATTAACCTTGCTGAGCTCACTCCTGCCTAACAACAGCGACTATCTATGGATGTAGTTTGGTATTTTGTGTCTTGCTTGGCAAGAGGAGGAAGATGAATTCTTCCAGGGCACAAAGACATGAAGAGCTTCTCCTTTTGGGAATCCACTTACTCCTACTCTGGGAAGGTCTAGGGTGTGCCCTCCCTGGACCCTGGCAGACACTTTGCCAACCTCCTGTCTCTTCTCTCATAGTCTCCTCTTTTCTGGGTGTAGGATACAGGAATAACCTTCCATTGGCTGCATACTTGCAGTCAGTGACCACGCCATCTTAGCATAGCCTGCTGGCCATCAGCACATTCTTCTTTGTGTCTCACAAGCAGCCAGTGGCTAGCCCTTGGAGGAGGAGATGCCGATGTTTTGGCAATGTGATCCAGAAGCTTGTGTCTTAGTTTCTACCAATAATTGGCTCTTCATTGAGGGCTGAGACTCTTGACGCTGATAACTGACACTGTCATTCTGTAATCCGTGTGATGGAAGAACAAGTATGTTCTGTCCAACTATCAGGGAATCTCAGGTTCCCACACAGCAGTCTCAGCAGGTAGTGGGCAGAGCTGAGGTCATTGTGTCTTCCTGGACACTTGGGAGAAACTGTCACATGCCGCAGGCTGTGAAGTTATTGTCACAGCCTCTTGCCCCTGTCTAAGGCCTCTTTGTTCTAGGGTACCTGCTTTGGGTGGTCATTTATCACCATCTGCTACCCGAGAAGACTTGATTACTTGTGACCCCACTGAGTGATGTGCATGACCAACATGTTATTTCCTGATATCAAGGACTTCTTGCTAGGCTCCAGTCCAAGGCTGTGATGGATCAGTGCCAAGGGTCTGTCCCCTGGATTGCCCTGGGGTCAACTCTGTACAGTCAGGAGATGTAAACCGATTTGGAAGTTTTAATTTGAAGTGGTTAACTGTTAAACCAATTAAAGACCTGGATAATGAAGGGTTCAGAGGAAGCAAATACAGCACGCCTGTGACCACTGAGACTGAGGGGCTGAGCAGAGGAGCAAAACCTGCCAGAGATAATGCCCACCCAGGGCCCAATTCTAGGGTCTCCTTGGGAGGGCGTGGCTATCCCTGGAACACACCTCCCACCAACGGCCAGGAAGCTGTTGCAGGGGTCTTGTGGGGTGGCTCAGGAGACAGTGCCCCCAAGTGGAAAACCTCCACTGAAGACCAGGCCTGAACTCCAGTCTTGCTTCTGAGCTCTTGCTCTCTCCTTTCTGTCTCCACCTTTGACAACATCTGCCACCAGGCTGCTGGCAAAGGGAGTGTGGTGACAAAGCCAGGTTTTCGTAACCCAGATGGAAAGCTCAATGGTGTCAGACTGATCCCTGAGTGTGGAGGAGGACCCTGGTGCTGGAAAACGCTCTTAGAGCACTTGGTCTCCGGAAGCCCAGGAGGCTTCTGAGCTCTGCCCTTACCTGAAGCTCAAGTCTTCTCAGCTCACAGACCTCGGCTCACCCCTCTGAACATCGGCTTCACTGTGTGCTAAGTTGGATTGATCTCTAGTATGAGAGGTCAGGGGTGGGTGTGAGTCATGCTTTTCAAGCAGCAACAGTGGATGTGAACAGGGGTAGCAATTAGGTGAGTGTGGGAGTCACTCAGAGCTCCTGTTGTCTCCTGGCTTTGTGTCTCTGTCATTGATGCTCTCTACACCCACATCAGTGCCCTTAGCGATTGCGACCTTTGTATTTATCAGGATGCTCAGGATCCAAATTAAAGCCACAACTCAAAGTGACTTGCATAGTGACAACATTCATCATCCAGGGTGGATGAAGCTTCAGGACTGGCTGACTGTGTGCCTAAAGGGTCTTAGGAGAATTAAGAAATGGTCTCAGCAAATCGTCAGCAAGATCTGAGGGAGGGGAGACAAGGAGAAGAGGAAATACATTCACACTATGAACGATTCCAGGGAAACCCTTTGGCTTCAGTTTCCTTGACTGTACAACTAGAGGTTTGGGGGTGGGGGGGTGGGCACAAAGTCCTATATGTGGTACCTGACTGGCAGATAGCAATAAGTGAAACCTTGTTGTGGTTGGCAATCTGTGGAAGCTGTCATTGGTGATCTCATCTCAGCTTGGGGACATAGGGCTTCATGCTCTAGTGAGCTGAGCAGTGCAGGGCAATGGTCAGTGCCCTGAACCCAGAGGTATAGGAGCTATGCTCAGGAGAGGCGAGGAGGGACAAGCCACTGCTGGGAACTGATCCACATTCGAGGGGATGTGTACCTGGCTGGGGGAACCATGGAGGACAAGTTAATGATGAAAGCAAACTCTGGATGCTAAGCATGGGGGAGGCTGATGCTATCTAGGAGCCTTGTACAGTCACAGGGGTGAGGACTGGAAAACTGGCTCAGCCAGCAACGTGCTTGACGTGTGAGAAAAAGGAACTGAGTTTGATCCCCTGGACCCCACATTAAAAAGCCAGGTGTGGTGGCATGTGCTTGTTGGAGTATAGGGGGTGGAAACCAGAGGATCCCTGAGGCTCACTGGCCAGCCAGCCCAGCTGAATCGAGTTCAGGAGACACTGTTTCGAATGACAAGGAATATGGTACCCAAAAATTGACATCTGAGGTTTGCCTCCAGCCTCCACGTGCACCCCCACCCCCCACGCACACACACTCACGCACGAGAGCATACCTCTGTTCCCCTGCCCTTGCAAACACAAATAGCTTTTTTTATTCCAGGATTTTTGTCTGTTAGCTAGTGGCTCCTGCCTCAAATCTTGCATGGTCACTGGGCATGGTTGGTCAGAAAGCTCTGAATCTTAAGGTCCTTTCTCTCTGGGTGTGGCTAGCCCCTGGTGGCCTTCTCTGGGTAGAAGTTGAGCAGAAGCTTGTCCTTCTGTGCAATGTCCTGCAAGTCAGCCAGCTTTGGTTCTGTTGAAGCTTAGGCTTGCCTGTCCAGGCTATTTAATCTCTCTTTACTTCTGTTGGGCCGACACCAGTGAAGGGACCCTCTAGACACTAGGTTAAGCACTCTGGGCTTGCCTTAGTGAATTCCCTTAAAACTGAGTAACTTGTCTCCATGGCTGGAGAGAATAGTGGAGCTGTGGTGGGAAGACCCTGGGCTCAAATTTCTGCTGTGCTTGACATCCTGAAACTCAAGCAAACTGTGCTAACGAACATCTGCCTACAGAGCAGGTGAGAATCAAGGAGGTTGCAGGGCGAGACCGACTTGAACCAAGGGTCTCAGGTCAAGTCCTGGCTCTGCCACCCTCCCTCTGTGTGACCTAGGCATGGTCTACATCCTTCTGGCTCTAGTTTCCTCCTTTGCATGGGGACCATGGGGACCATGGAACTATAGCCTGTGAAACATGAACACAGATTCCAGCAGAGCTGGCTGCGTCTTCCACTTGAACCACCTTAGAGGTAGGAAGGGAGAGTTTTCCTGGTGCTGAGGCCATATTGAGCTGAGCACCCCTTGGTCTTACCTGGCTGGGTTCTCAGCCCAGATGCAGGTCCAAAGGGAGGAGACACCTGGCTACTTGCCAAGTCTGCCTACTGTCCATCAGTCCTGTGAGCTCCTTCCTCTCCTTTCTAGGCCTCTGTCTTTCCTGTCTGGAACTATCAGGAAGGAGGAAGATCGAGTCTATGTAGGATGGAGGGAGAAACAGAAGCTCCGAGTTCTTCAATAATGTCCCCAGGATCAACCTGGAAGTTGGTGACTAGCAGAGCCTCTGGCTCTTCCAAGGAACCCTCAGTGTGAGGTCTTCTTCTTCTAGGCCATGCTTCAGAGTGGTAGCACAGCTCTTGGTAGCACAATGCTCTAGTCTCTGCCTTTCAATTAGTGCTGGAGCTGTTTTCATTAAGAGAGGGCCTTTCTGAAGGACATAAAACGCGACTTGAAAGGAAACGCCGATTCCATTTCTGTCTTACTTCCTTTACACATTTCCATTTCAACGGCTTCTCTTTTCTTTCCTGCTCTCGTGTTTTAAGCTCAAAGCATGAAAGAGCCCTAGAAACGCCCTTTGGAGCCACTCTCCCTCAGCACCTTCCAGCTCCCCGAGGTCTGATCTTAGGAGACAAGGGCAAAGGTTGCCGTGCACACAGGTGAGCTCTTGTGCTCAGGCGTGGTCATGTTTGGGCACTAGAGTGTTCTGACTTCCACAGTGGGGCTGGACTGGAGACAGAGGCATCAGGGCGGAGGCTAGCTCGAAGGGCCAAGAGGGAGGAGGGCACAAAGCAGAAGAGAGGAACTTCAAAGGGCCAGGGCTTGTCACTCAGTGGCAGAGTGCTTGGCTGGCAGATGTAAAGAGAGGAATTCAATCTTCAGTACTGCAAAGGGAGGAAGAGGAGGGAGAGGAGATAGAGGCAGGAGAGGGAGGAGGAGGAAGAAGGGGTAGGGGAGAGGAGGGGGAGGCGGAGGAAGAAAAAGAGGAGGGAGGGGGAGGAAGAAGAAGAGGAGGAAGGAGGAAGAAGAAAAGGAAGAGGAAGGGAAGGTGGCGGGCAGTAGCTTTATCAATTCAGGACTTTCAGTCCCCAAAACTAATTGGTTGATTTCAAGGGAAGGTGGAGGATGGGAGGTTTTGGTCCAGGGGTGATAGAGATGAGACAATATAAGCCCAGAGACCCACAGAGAGCAGTGGCTCTGTCAGCTCTTGGCTCCAGTTTCCCTAGATATAGCCATGTGAATAGAATTTCAGATAGACAATTGTGGTGCATACTTTTATGGCAACTTGACACTAACTAAAGTCATCTGTGAGGGGAGACCTTAATTAAGCAAATGCCTCCATGAGATCCGACTGTAGGCAAGCCTGGAGAGCATTTTCTTACTTAGTGATTAATAAGGGAGGGTCCAGCCCATAGTGAGGAGTACCATCCCTGTCTGGGCTCCTAGGTTCTATAAGGAAGCAGGTTGAGCAAGCCACAAGAAACAAGCCAGCAAGCAGCACTCCTCTGTGGCCTCCGCATCAACTCCTGCCTCCAGGTTCCTGCCCTGTTTGAGTTCCTGTCCTGACTTCCTTTGATGATGAACATTGATGTGGAAGTGTAAGCCAAATAAGCCCTTCCCCCCTTGCATTGGTCATGGTGTTTTCTCACAGCAACGGTAACCCTAAGAATGGTAATAATAGATAATCAATAATGATTAGTCAAAGGGAACAGCTAGAGCGGACAGTCCAGTGTGTGTATGGGGGGAGGGGGTAGAGTGCTATTTGCTGACATCTGTCTCTTCCACCCGACTGTAGTGGCATCTTTCATGTTTACTGCTGTGCCCTTAGACCCCACAGGAAACCCAGCACTTAATAGGCATTCAGTTCATTTGTGTGAGCCAGTGGGCAGACCAATGAAGGCCAGTGGAGAATAGCTACACCCCATGTTACTGAATCCAGTAAGATCCAGTAGGATCCAGTAGGATCCAGGTGCCTTTGACCAAATATGCAGTCCAGAATGCACAGGAGACAGGCTGTATCCCTGACACCTGCCAGACTCTATTCCCACCCCCATGTCCCTGTCCTTCCTGTTTGGAGGTGACTGTTGTATGGTGGGGCCTCAAGCAGCTGGGTTCTTACCCTTTGTCCAAGAGAGCCGCTGGAGGCTGTCCCTGTGGCCACACATTCCTGAGCCAGGTGAGAGTGTGGGGCTCATGCCAATGTTTGTCTTTGAGAGCAAGAAGTCCAGAGAAAGGACACCAACCAAACCAGATGCACAGCATTCATAGGCTGCCATGTCACCCCTTTTCCAAACAGTTCAGGACGGATGAATAACTATCTCCTCCTCTCCATCTCTGTCCCAGCCCTGCCCTGTCCAGTCAAGCATTTGTTGGCTTCCAATCTGGACATGACCTGGCCCTGCCCTTCCCATGTACTCAGTTCTGAACCTGCCAGCTCTGTTTAGAAATAGTTTGGGTGCTTCAGCAGAAGGAAGCCACTGAGCTTGGGGAAGGAGGCTGGTCTTCACCTTGGTCAGGTCTATGACAGACCTGCAAAGGTCTGGGCAGTCGACTGGGAAGTGGGATGGCACCTCCCCAAACCTTGGCTCAACCATGGCTCTGAACAAGAATACTTCCTAGAGGAGCACCTGACTCAGTCCTGGACTACCCCCATAGATGAGCCAACACATCTTCCAAGTTTGTGGAGTCAGCGCTCCTTCCTCCTTTATCTGCTGAGCCATCTCACAGACCCAACATATCTCCATTCATGTTTAGCCAGTCTGCCACTTGTACCCACCAGGGCCAGGTCAGCCCTGCATCGGCTCATCCTTCCTTGTTCTTTGGCTCCAGCCATACACATCTGCCTCCAGGCAGTGGCTCTTCAAGGGAAGCACAGCTCACACCTCATCCCTGCGCTCGATCTCCCCTGCTTGTTACTGCTCTGCCCAGATGCTGCAGAGCCTTGAGTGCACCACAATCTCGGGGACCTTCAAGGCAGCATAGGGGGTAAAAGGAGGACCTCAAGTCAGAGTTGTATGGGTCACCCCTGGTCCCCTCCTGAGTCTCTCTGAGGCTTAGTTCATCCAACTAGGGCAGACATGCTGCCAGCCCATGGGACTCTCACATGGCTTGATTCTGGTAATTTCCCCTTATTGCATGGTAGGTGCCTAATTGCTGGCTGGCATAGTCAGTGCTATACTGGTACTCAAGACCTCCCCCTGGCGTGTCACCTCCAGTGGGTTAAGGCATAAGCCCTGGGGAAATCTTACCCATCAGCCTGGCTTTTGGAAAGAGAATTGGACAATACTCTAATTCCAAAGAGTAAATGTCATGGGCTTGGGAAAGATTTGGAGGTTCTGAAAATAAATACCAGCTTGGAAGGAGGGAGGGGGCGAGAGAGAGAGAGAGAGAGAGAGAGAGAGAGAGAGAGAGAGAGAGAGGGGAAAGGGAAAAAAAAGGAGGAAGGGGAGGAGGGAAAGAAGAGGGAGGAGGGTGGGGAGGAGGAAGGGGGGGCTTTTTCTTCATGGATTTCACTTATGGGACCCCACAAAGGAAAAGAATGTGATGCATTTCCCTGTGTATATTATGGGATGGGAGCTGGGCAGGGCAGCAAAGGGGTAGCCTGTATCAGTGAGCTGGCTGGCTGTGGGTTTTTGTTTTCCCTTCAGAATGTTGCTTGAAAATATTTTGTGACTGTCTCCTTTTAGATGTCATCTCCACAGAGGCCTTTCTTGGCCCTCAGGAGAAAATGCTTCTCACTCTCCTTCCTCTTCCCTCCATTGCTCACTGGGAAACATCAGTAGCAAATGGCCGACCCTCTAATGCCCATGGAGAGTTACATTCTGAGCAGCACAGCACCCACCCAAGGACACCCAGCCTTCGACTCAGCTGCTTGGCTCATAGGATTGTAAGCAAGGTGTGTGTGTGTGTGTGTGTGTGTGTGTGTGTATGTGTCTATGTTTGTGTCTATGTGTGTGTGTGTATATGTGAGAGTGTGTGTGTGTGTGTGTGTGTGTGTGTTTTCATCAGTTCTATTCTGCCAGGGGTGGATATGGCAGCTGGAGACTCCTAGCTTCACTGGTATTCTCCCTGGGGGACTTGAGGGCTGCCAGGTAGAATGGGCCTCTCATGGTCATGTCTCTAGGGATTCCGCCTAATGCAAGATAGCCTCTAAGTGTGTGTGTGTGTGCACATACGTTACAGAAAACCTATAATTAAACTATTCCTAAGGAACTCTTTGAGCGATGAGATTAGAGGAATCTCTTATTTTAGTTGCAATCTGAAGCATTGGTTCCCAACCTGTGGGTCGTGACAGCTTTGGAGGCTCGGATGACTCTTTCACAGGGGTCGTATATCAGATATTTTCTTTATGATTCATCACAGTAGCAAAGGTACAGTTATGAGGTAGAGACAAAATAATTTTATGGTTTGGGGGTTACCGCCACAGCATGAGGAACTGTGTTAAGGGGTTGCAGCGTTGAGAAGGTTGAAAAGCACTGGCATAAAGTGTTTTCAGAGCGAGTGAGTTACAGAGATTCCCACCATGTAATGATCCTTCTGTGTACTTCCAAGTAGCATGCTGAATTTAAAAATTCAACATGTTGTGTTTCAGCTTGTACCCCAAATTCTGGTCAGCTTGTACCCCAAATTCTGGATGAGATAGAAAGAGGTTTAGATGATGAGGGAGAGCTTCCCAGAAGCCTTCCTTGATTGCCACCTCCCTGCATGGAGTGCATCGCCTCTGTGCATCAGTTCTGGGTTGTGTCTGTTTCATGTCAAGTGGTAATTCATCACTCATATAAGACTTCTGCCTCCTCCTCTCTGCTGGGGCTGGACACAGTGGCTCATGTCTAGAACCTCAGTATAGTGGAGGCTGAGGCAGGAGGACCATGAGTATGAGGTCACTTTGTGAGGGCTACAAGCCAAGTTCTAGGCCAACCTGGCTACATCATGAGATCCTGTCACAATCAATCGGTAGGTAAAAAAGGGAATAGAAAATTGTGGTCCAACAGAACTAGAGAAAGCTAAAGAATGAGTAAATAGTCGAGGTGTGATTTGAACCCAGTGCTGTGGGCTCAGCCTCCGTGGATCCTCATGTGGACACAGACTATGATATTAGACAGGAAGGCGGATGAACAGTTAGGGAGGCTTAGCAGGGTCTTGTCAATGTCCGGTGACTTATGAACTCATCTGCTCTCTCCAGGGGAAGCCCACCGATGGGTCTTTCCTTGGCATAGCAGGTGCTGGGACATCTTAGCTTTAACTGTCAACTTGACACAACCTAGTATCGCATAAGAGGATTAATTAAGGGATTTAATTAAGGGATTGACCAGATCAGACTGGCCAACAGGTATGTTTGTTAACTGAGATAGGAGGATCCAGCCCACTGTGGGTGTCACCATTCCCTGGGCGGTGGTTTTGGGATTTTTCAAAAAGCTAATTGAGCAGGAGCCTGTGAGCCAGAGAATGAGCCAGCAAACAGCATCCCTCCATGGTTTCTGCTTCAATTTCCTGCTTGGATTCTTGCTCTGACATCTCTTAGTGATGGAGAGTGACCTGGAAGTGATGGACTGTGACCTGGAAGTATATAAGCCAAATAAACTCTTTCTTCCCCCGAGTTGCTTTTGCTCATGGTGTTTGTCACAGCACCAGGAAGGAAAGAAGGGCACAAGCACAAAGCGAAGCAAACGGGTCACTAATGAGACAGGCAGGGCCACACTGGCTGGGATGCCACTGTGTTAAGCGGCTCTGTCCCATGACAGATGGTGGCATAGACAGACAGTGGCAGTGACATCAGCAGCTATTTGTGGAGCAGACACCAGGTCAGCCTTTAGGGATGAGAGCACCCATTCCACATGGCTTGGAGGTGAACTTAAATGCATTGAGCAGATAGGGAGATGGCCCACTGAATAAAGCACTTGGCATGCAAGCGTGAGGTTGTGAGTTCGGATCTCCAGCATGTGTATGAAAGCTGGCCCGGCATGGGTGACCTTCCATGTCACTGCCCACCTGTAATACCAGTGCTTTGGAGGCTGGGAGAGAATTTCTGGGGCAAGTTGGCTAGACAAGCTGATGGTGCAAGTTCCAGTACAACAGAAGACCTGACTCTGACCACAGAGATTGAGGATACCTGACATTAAGCTGTGTTCTCCATTCTCATGCATGTGTGTGCACATACACACATGCACACACAGACACACACACGTATACACATGCACACACACATGCATACACATGCACATTTGGGCACACACACGCACATGCAGACATATGTCCCAGCTCACATGCAGACATATGTCCCAGCTCCCACACACGTGTACCCATGCACATGCAGACACATACATGTACACACACACGCACACACACACACACACACACACACACTTATAGAAAGGCAAGATTAAAACCACAATGCTTTCTTTATAAATTCTGCTTCTGACTCCACATTTTCTTTCCTCTCAGAACCTTTCACAGCCCTCCTGAGAGGTGATTAGCAGGTCCCCTTCGAATAAAAGCAAGTGGGGATTCCTCCGTGAATGACACACGACCAATAGACTAGGAAGGCAGTGTGCATTTTATCATGTGCACTTACTGCTGTCAGTTGGAGTTGGGAAGTCCTTGGAAGCTCCTTTTTTGAGGATCCCAGCCCCAGAGACTGTGAGTTCTGGCTCTGTTTAGTACATGCGCTGTCTGGCAGGAGCCTCCTCAATGCCTGCCTTTGCTTCTGTGTCTCATGTGCTGATAACATAGCTTTAATACATTTATAAACATTTGGGGATCTTCTCAGTTATTAATTTTCATTTACGTTTAGGAAAAAAAATAAATTGTCTCTGCACTCTAATAAAATCGTTGTTCCGAGTCCTTGCGCTCGCTAAGTGGATGTGAGCAGGAGCCCGGAGCTTGTGGTGCTGATAGGTGGTATACCATTTCTAGCACTGGATGGCCAGGGACCTTGCTTTGCAGCTTGGGCACAGTTGCTTTCCTTCTCTGGGCCTCAGGGGTATCCAGCCTGCAGCCCACTATCTGCATACAGTCAAGGATAGCACACAAAAACCCCACAGAGGGGGTTTTGTGTGCAATATTTGGGTGTGCGTGTGCGTGAGTGTGTGTGTGGGTGTGGGTGTGGGTGTGGGTGTGTATGACAACAGTGTGTTCTGATGTCAAAGATTAGACATACCTCCAAGTGTCTCGGGTTCACAGTCTCAGTGCTCCAGGAGAATGAGGTTCTGGGCAATAGCCATAGAGGAGATCAGCTATTAAGCATACAAGTGCCCACTATGTGCCTGGCACATGCTGGAGGCCAGGGAAGCAGACTTATCTCTGATCACAGAGTATACATTTTGGAGCAGACAAAGCCCCAAAGCTGTTGAGCTCTCAAGTTCAATATAAACAGGGATTCCTGTTCACTTTGCCCTCTGTTGTTGCCTCCTCCAAGGATGACCTGAATTCCCCAGAAATGGGGCACAGGGTACTTCTAATGGGGAGCCATCTTTCTTTTGCTGTCCTTGGCCTGCCAAAGGGTCAGCCATGTTAAGGGAACTCGGTACGTACCATAGACAGGCTCAAGACCTCAGGATTCATTGTACATGTAGCAAGTGCTGGTCTCAGGGGCAGACAGATGGGGCAGTTGCTTCCTAGGGGCTCTTACCCCAGACAAGGGGGCCATTGTTCTGTTTCTACTTCCACATGTCCCTTTTGAAATCATCTGCCATCGCTTTAGCTAATGCCAGCCTGGTACTTGTTCTGTAAGCATACAAGGCTGGTGGGCTCTGCTCTTGGGATGGATCCTGTTGTTGGCTCTATCTCTGGACTGAACCTTGGGCTCAGAGAGGCTGAATCACAGGAAGACACAGACCAAATGTGATGGTTTTCCTTTCAGCCTAGGACTGAGAGACATTAACAGCACTTGTAGCGATAAATATATGCGGCCGGCAGGGCTCTCTGGAGAGCCAGGAACCTCAGGCTATAGGGACAGGACAGGAGGCTACTCGGTGAAATGACCACCTGGGGAAAGAACAGAGGTTCTATGTGCAGGGGGAGGGGCAACTATGAGTGGGTCCTAGAGGTGACAGGGTGAAGGGCCAGGTGGGGCCTGACCATGGGGCATTGAAAGCCACAGCTAGACAAGGTAGGACTCAGGAGTCAGAGAGCCCCATGGAAGACCTCACACAGTTCCTCTCAGGCTGGGCTGAACCCTGGCTCCTGCTAGCCCTCCCCTACTTTTGGCTAACTCGCCCCCACAAATATCAGGGGATATATTTGAGCATTTTCTGTGGCAGCAAGGGGCAGCTACAGACAAGCTTTGTATCTAGCCACCACATTTCCCTTCTTTAATGTCTAACTGTCCTCTGCGACACTGCACAATACCTCACAGGAGCTTCCAGATACAGGAAGACCAGAAAACCAACTCAGCCTTAATTTTACGAGACCACCGCATGATCTTGCTCTGTCCCAGGTCCTTATTAGGACCCCATGATCAAGGTTCTAATATTCGCCCCATTTCACAGGTGGGTAAACCGAGGTACAGAGGGCCTTGCTCATCGTTCCATGCCAAGAAAACAAGACCCCTGGAACTTTGACTTGATTACCCTTCAAGAGCTGTGTCCCTCTAAGCAGTGCGTTGTCACAGAGTCCTCTTCCCAATAATCTACTCCTCTCTGTTCTTCTTCACATTGCTATCCCAGTGTGTAAAAGCAAAATAAATATTTAAAGAGCTTGGTTCTGGCCTTCCCAGACTGGGAGGTGGTGTCTCTCCAGCCGTGACTTCACATTATCCCTTCTGCTAAAGGGAGCTAATTATCCTCTGTGATGTAGGCCTAGCGCCTCTCATCTAACCTAACTGAAGACCCCTGAGAGGCAACACTAATTATCTCTGTGTTACAATCCAGGAAAATATCCCTCAGAGAGTCACAGGAACTTGTCTAAGGTCACACAGCTAGGCAAAGCCAGGACCAAAACACCTGACTCTTGTTCTGAGCCTCTCAGCCAGAGAGCTCTCTGATCTAGTCTACCTTCCATAGAGAGAGAGGGAGCAAGCTTGCCTTGGCTTCTGGTGGGTAGAACCTGAACCCACAGCCATGTTCCCCTCTCACACAGGCATCACCTACTGATATGCCCAATGCCTCAGGCTGGGTTCCAGTCTGAAAACTGAGTAGACTACCAGTGTTCATCTCTCTCTCCCTCCTCTCCCTGGATACAATGTGACCACTCCCTCACACTCTGGAAGCCTCAGCTGGAGCCATCATGGCCTCCATTCCTTCCCCAACAGAATGGACTGAACTCTCGAACTATGAGTCCAAATAAACCTTTCCCAGTGGATAGCCTAGAAGAAATGCTAACAGCCATTTTCATCCAGCCTTTTGTTGTAGCAATGAGAAAGTAATTGATACAGAAAGCAAGTCTGTTTGGTCCTTTATGGACTGGCAAAGCAACTCCTACATGGCCCAGAGGATGGGGACACACCTCTGCAAAACTTCTGTCTCAGGGCTAAGAGCACAAAGTTGTTTCGTGTACTGATGCTGTCCTTGGCCACAGACTCATTGTCTGCCTCCACCTGCCTATCTGGCCATGTCCTTCACTCCAGGGGCTTCTTCTGGCTTCCTCTGGCACCTCCGTGCTTTTGCTCACAGTGTGCCCCCTGACTACACACACTCCGAAGGTCTCTACTCATCTCTTCCTCTTAACCTCCCAGAGCTCCCAGACTCACCCTCATGGGGTGACCAGTTACAAAACCAGTGAATACAGTGTCTGCAGAGATGGAGCTCCAGGCTTGGGCTTCCCACAGAGCACCGAGCTCTTTTGCAAGAGGCTGTTGTGAAGTCATGGGTGATTATTAGCCTCAGGCCCAAATTCTCTCAAACCTTGTAGCTGAAGTGACATAAATTATTCTGGTCTGCCTTGAAGGACCAGACTTATGGGTGTCCTTTTAACCTTACCCTTGGGCTCCTGTTTCACAATGGAGGTCTCTGCACCATCAAAGAGTGGCTCTAAACGATGGGTTGTGACCTCTTTGGAGGTCGAACGATCTTTCCATAGTGGTTGCCTGAGAGCAGCTGCATATCAGATATTTACATTACAATTTATACCACTAGCAAAGTGACAGTTATGAAGTAGCAACAAAATAATTTTTATGGTCGGGGTCACCACAACATATTGAAAGATCAAAGCATTAGGAAGGTTGGTAACCAATGCTGTAGAAGATGGGAGAGGGAGAAGGTGTCAGGGTAGCCCAGAGTGAGCCTGAGCTCACAGACTCAGGGAACTTTCAAGGCAGAGCAAAACCAAGAGGGACAGCAGAGAACAGTGGTGAGAGCCTGGGTCCAGCATGCCATGTGCAGTCACGCTGACTCTGCCCGCTCTAGCCTGGCTGTCCTTAGACATTGCTCCTCACCCATGATCTGAGACCTGTGAAAGATAGATCTGTGCCGTCCGATGTCAGTCCCCTGTCTGTGCCCAGTGGATGAAAGCAATTGTTGGTCCTAGGGCAACTGCAGAGCCTCAGCCTGCAACTCAGGGACAGTTTTTTACAAAATCCTATTCCTGAGCCTTGAGGATTCTGGAATCCAGTGTCCTGTCCACCGTCCTGAAGGGCCCACACACAGGTGAACACACATTAGTCCCCACTATCTACTTTCTCTGATACTCTACCCAGAGACCCACGTCAGGTGGTGCCACAGAGCCCTTGGAAGCACAGAGAGTCTCCAGGATGCCACCGTGGATAAGCTGTGGTCTCATAGGCCAGGGCTGGAGCTTGTCCTTCTCTTGAGAGATTTCCCCTTTCTAAGAGCACAGTCTTCTGCTGGAACACTGCCCTGGCCAGACTGAACTGGGCTTCTGGAGGGCAGAGTCTGTCAGGCTGTGATGGTCCTCCTTGTCTCTGCTCCCTCACAGTCTTTACTTCAGGCAGATGGCAGGAGTGAGGTAGGAGGAGAAGGGGGGGCCCAAGGGGGTCCTCTACTCCTCTGTACTCTGGGCCATCTCTCAATGGGACAGAATTACCTGTCAATCACTTTCTTTTCCTCACAGTGCTCCCAGGAAGACCCATGTGACATTTGAGGCAGAAAGAAAACTCAATATAAGTGAGAGGCACACAGTGTATGGTGGAGCCTGGTGAGCTCAGCTCTGAGTGCATCTTCATGTCTACTCATGAAGCCAGGTGATGCAGGAGAACAGATATGACATAGGGACCCTCATACAGCCCCATCACAAGAGGGAGAACTCAGGTAGTGGGTTTGAGTCTGTGCATACCTCCTCCCTATGACATATTGCCAGGCTCTCACCAGCCCAGCACAGAGCAGGCCCTGGTCCCTTTGTGACACACATCCTCCATGCAACCCCAAACAGGATTCCACCTGAGTTGTTGTTTTTCTTCTCTCCAGTATCAGCCACACAGAGGTCTAGCCATCCATATGGGCTAAAAGGCAAACTATGTTCTGTCTTTGAGGCATATGTGTGAGGAAGGCCGTCCAAAGGATGACAGAGCCCTTCTGCTTGTCCATTGTTCTCTCATCTAGGGTCATGACCATGGGCGAAATCCCAGGTGTGGGTTTGTCACAGAAAATGCTGTTGATCTCACTGCCAAGCCACCCTGCTTCCTCTATCCACCTTGTGACCAGAGGCAAATGCATGGCATGTGTGTGCTCAGTCTCCTCACCTGGAAAGTAACCATCATGGGCCTGTCTCTAGTTGCTTGTTTCTGCAAACTAGGACCCACTTCAGAGTCTCCACAGCCTTCAGAATCAAGCTGCAGGCTGGAGACTCAGTGTTCATAGCATGAGCCCTTGGCACAGTTCAGATTAAAACCTTAACAGCAGGCTGGCCTCCAGGACCCTTGTTTTGCTATTGTTATTCCAACATGACCAGAACAATGGCGCCACTTTTATGATGGACAGAGGCCTCTGTGTGCACCTGCCAAGAGCCTCAGACACAAGCTAGCCAGATCAAGCCAGCTGGCTTCTCATCTTGAGTCTCCTGACACTCCCTATGATCTTGCAGAGTCCTTGTTCCTCTTTCCAAGTGTCAGGTTTTCATCTGTTAAATCAATTCATAGTCTTCTGGAAATGTCCAGGAAACAAAACATCCCTTTAAATAGATCCTTAGGCCTTGGGCAACCTTTCAAACAACTTAGGACGACTGAGAATGGCTAAAGATAAACCTACCATGCTGTTTTGGGTCCTCTGTGCTATATCCATTTGCCTATTTACTGAAAATACCATGGGCAAGGCCAGGGTTTGGGGAAACATTTACTTGGCCTTTCATTCATTCATCATCCATCCATCCATCCATCCATCTATCCATCTTTCATCCATCCATCCATCCATCTATCCATCCATATATCCATCCATCCATCTATCCATCCATCTATCCATCTTTCATTTATCCATCCATCCATCCATCCATCTATCCATCTTTCATCCATCCATCCATCATCCATCCATCCATCATCCATCCATCCATCTATCCATCCATCATCCATCCATCCATCACCATCCATCCATCCATCCATCCATCCATCATCCACCCATCTATCACCTATCCATCTATCCATCCTTCTATTCATCCATCATCCATCCATCACCCACCCATATTCCATTCATCCATCCATTCATCTTTAGTCCCATATCTGTCACAATCACTATTTGGGGGCCACTAGAAATACAATTGTAAAAATGACACACACAAAAAACTACCCCCAAGAAGCTCACACTCTGGAGGCAGAGGCAAGGAGTGAGTAGTTTAATCAATGCATAGACAGACAGATTTCAGATTGCAGTGAGAACTGTGAAGGTAACAGAAGATCCATGCTGGGACTTAGTGGTGAATGACAGGGGAGAGAGCGAGCACCTCTAAAGATGTAACTCTGGAGCTTGTGTTGAGCAATGGAAATTCACCATGTGGAGATTGGAGCAGGAAGAGGATGGGAGGCAGAAAGCTCTGGGCAGAGGGGGCAGTGCATGCTAAAGGCTGGAGGTAAACATTGCCTATGAGGTAGAATGAAAGAAGGCTCAGTGTGTCTGGAACAGAGATCTGGAAGGGAGAACAGAGACAATGAGAATGGAAGTAAAATCACGAGGACCAGAGAGTTTATGCAAGTTCTTGGCACACAGTAGGCCCCTTAGAGCTTCTACCTAGGCCTATATTTTGACCCCCCCCCCCAATTCAGGTAACTTGAGAGGGAGGTTTGAGAGTCATGTTAGGCTCACAAATTTGTGAACAGGGGTAGGGTGTTGAGAAACAAGCTCCTTTCGGTAGGCAAATTCTTTCACATCTAGACAAGCTGGTGCTAAGTGGTCTAGGAATCATTCTTCCTTTCCAGCTGATTCAGAGGTCTCCAGAATTGTGACTTTTTGTTACTAGGATTTTATTATGGCTTCTAAAGACAGGGCAAAATTTCCTGATGAAATGCAAACATGAATTCAAGATTTCAAACTTCTTCCACGAGTGTCAGAATACCTGACAGTATTCTAAAATTAGATAGCTAGATATGTGGTAGAATTTCATTTTGATATGCTTGGAAGCTCTTCTTGTCCTTCCTCTCCCACTATGCTGCGTAAGAAACCTGTGTCTCAATTCTGCTAGCTGTCAAGGGTTGTACAAGAACTTGTCAAGGCTGACTCGTCTCTCTCAACTTAAAGGGCTGAACCCAGAGTGGAAAGTCAAAGGGCCCATTTCCCAGAAAAGAAGACTGAGGTCAGAAGTCATACTTCTCTAGGATGTCTTTCAGGATAAAATTAGGTCATGGCATCTCCCTCAAGACTGGTGATGCCATAGTACACGGAAAGCCACTGACCCAGGTACTGTGTGACATTGTCTGAGGAGACATGAACAAACATCTGCTTACCCCAGAGAATTTGCAACAACAGCAAACCAAAGAAATGATTGTGTCCACATCTGGTCTAGTGAACCAATGAGATTATCAATACTTGGGTGACTCACCCACAGCTTCATCACTCAAAAGCGCACCTCTGTGTAGAGCACATGGAAGCTGCATCTCTGGAGTTCCTTGCTCAACTTGCAGGCAGCTCTATGGAAGAGTCTCCTTCCTTGAGCAGTTCCTAACCCCTATGGAACAGTGGGAGGGCCTTTTGTGCATCTTGTAACTTTTGCAGCTTCCCAAGCCTGTAAATTTCTTGACCTTCCTGTGTCTAGTGGCTTTCTCTTCCTTCTGAGTCTTATGAGCCTCTTACTTCTTCTAGGAAGGAGTATTTCAATTCCAAGGAGACAGCTACCAACCCTAGGCATGTCCAAACTGTCCATGGCCAATAACTACAGTTAGTTAATTGATTTATTCTAAGAATATTTGTTGATATGCCTCAAGACACTAGGAAAACAGAACTGACTAATATTAAATACTTCCTCTCAGGAGAGAGAATAGAGTCTGTGTATAGACATGAAGTACAGTGTGCCAGGTAGAGAGGATTGAGGTTTGTACAGGAAGTCATCCATGGCAGAGGCAGCAGGAAAGTGAGTGAGGTACAGAGGTGGGGGAGGGGCAGCATTCGAAGTCTTGCAAATACAGGCAGGGGGTGTGGCTTGGTGGGTAAGCTGCTTGTCCCACAGGCATGGGGGCCTGAGTTTAGTTCCTAGAACTCATGTTAAGCACAAGGCAGCAAAAGCAGAGTGTGTCAGCACATTCTAGTCCCTGGATGGTAAAGTTGGAGACAGGAGGATCCCCAGAGCTCCTGAGTTGACCAATCTACTGGAACTGGTAAACTTCCGTTTTGGTGAGAGACCCTGTCTCAAAAATCTAGGTGGAGAATGATTGAGGGAGACATTCAATGTCATCTTCTGTCCTTCATAGGTACCTACACATATTCATGGATATACACACACACACATCAGAAAATATTCAGAGATCTCTTAGCTGTTGGGGATATGCTTGGGAGGCCCAGGGTAGACCTTCAAGGCTTTCCATTAACAAACCATCAGACTAAGAGCCTTATTTCTTTTTTGTCTTCTTTTTCTTCACTCTCTCTGGTTCTGGCCAGGTAGTCAATCAAAGATCCCTTGAATCACACAGTTATCATGTGACCCAGAAGTATCCATTCATAGTGTCCCCTCCAGGCATTTACTCTTGCTGGTGTGGGGATAATCACATGACTCTATTCAAGCTAGCCAGAGTGTTTCTCTGGATTTATGAATGGTTGGAGGAGTGGATTAGCCTGGTCTCTCCCTGGGTCCATGGGCTGTAAATTGATACTGTCTTCAGCCAGAACCTCTGGGGGTTGAGATGAGGAGAGCTGGGCTCTTGGTGGTCTTGTATCTCAGTATAAAGAGGCTTCCTACCTAGTGCCAATTGCAAGTTTACAGGAAGCTCAGCTTCCTCACAATCCCTGTCTTCCTGGGTCTGCTCGGTGAAGTTGTTCTACTGGAACCCTGGCTCTGCTGGGTTCCTGGAGGCAGGAACTGGTGGCTTCTTTTGTTTCCAGGAAGCTCTGGTGGATGGCCCAATTATTTGCAGGCATGGTCCTCTTCAAAGAATCTGACAGAGCAGAGAACTCTCTCCATGGCTGGAAGTCACAAGGCCCTGCTGATCTAGTGATGGGGTCAGTGAGAACCCTGTTTCTCAAAGGAGACTGTTGGATAGATCTAACATGGGTGTGTGTGGTGGAGGTGGTGACTGGCCTGGTTTGAGCTGGTTTTGTGGGGCTGGCACTTTGGGACTTCTCTGAAGGATGCAGAGAAATCTAGGTGTTGCCTGCATGTCCCAGGTGGGTAGGCCTGAGGGAGGAGGTTGTTGAAGGAGGGGTGGAAATCCTGGCCCATGGCTTTGCCCATCTGTGGGAGGTACCCCTCAGGGGTTGCATGGGTTACCACGGTTCCATCCCTTACTTCTTCCTGGGGAAGAAGTAATGATTAACATTACATTTAAACTTTTAGTTACTCTGCTTAAGATATGTACATACGTACGTACGTGTGTGTGTGTGTGTGTGTGTGTGTGTGTGTGTATGTGTGTGTGGTAAAAATTCCTCTACCATGTAAACCTCTAGCTTGTGCAGGCTGTACCCTAGCAGCCCCCTGTTCCTTTCCCCAGACGCTGCAGACTATTCTATAATTACTGATCTTGCAAAATTTTGCTGTTTCTGCAAGATAGCAGATCATAAGACTAACTGCCTCTTCTGCTTCTGTAATCCAGCTTACTTACTCTGCTCAGAAAGATGATTAGGGCAAATGCAAGACATATATGTTAAAGTGAGGCCCAGTCTACATGAAGACAGAATACATGCAATCCTGGGTGTTGCCTCTAAGCCTTAGGCCCTTTGGTTAGGGGCTGTATCTTGGGAGTGCTCTGAGGTGTAGTCCTGCCTCCATACTGAACACCAATGCCAAAAAGAAAGGCTCTGCTTACTAAAGTGTATTCATGGTCATGGTGAATCTCTGATCAACTCTCTGTAGGAGAACGTTCATTTCTTTGGCATAGCATTTAGGTCTGACATGCATAGGTCCCCAGGACATCCTCCGTCCCTTTCTGGCCACAGTAAAAATGTTCTCAGCATGTTATGAACCTACATGGCTGTGGGCCTTTGGGTTCTATTATAACTAGTTTTTGGTCAAACTGACACTGTCAAACACACATACACATACACACACACACACACACACACACACACACACACACACTCACCATACACACAGCTTTTACCTTAAAGGGAACAAGAGACTATTTATCCTGAAGCCAAATTAGAGTGACCATGGCCCTGGGACACAGACTTAGGTTATTCGCAATTCCATGTTCTAGTGTGGAAGGAGTTTTATAGGTTTACAAAGAAAATCATAAATCAAGGCAAGCTTAGGTTATGTTAGTAGGTACATCAGAGAGGTGTTTATGGTGAGATGGGGAAGTTTTTCTGTAGGCCTCAGGGGATATCTGATGTCATTTTTAGCTTTGGGTTGGTGGAAATGGGTGGTCTGCTAAGTTAATAGATTAGAAAAGGTTTTTTATCTATTAGTCGCAGGATGTTAGCTCTGACACAGAGGTTGGCAGGGAGCCTCTGTTCAGATAAAGTAATTAACCTCTAGACCTGCAACATCCCTACCCTTCCATATCACTGCTGTGATTAGCCAATTAGTCCTGTAGACCTGGCTTTTTGACAATGCAAACCAGGAAGAGGGAATCTCAATTGATAAACCACTTCCATTAAATTGGCCTGTGGGCATGTCTACGAAGGCATTTCTTGCTTGTTAGTTGATGTGGAAAGGCCTGGCACACTGTGGGCAATGCTATCCCTGGGCAGGTGGGCCTGGGCTGTTTAAGAAAGGTAGCTGAGCAAGCCAGGAGGAGTAAGTCAGTAAGCAGCATCCTCCAGGGCTTCTACTTCAATTCCTTTCTTGTCTTCTGTAATGGTGGAGTCTGTAAGCAAAATAGCCCTTTCTTTCCCAGATTGCTTTTGGTCACAGTGTTTGTCAGAATGACAGAACCCAAACTGGAGCACTTCTCATCCTCCCTGTCTGGACTACTGCTCCTCCCTCGACCGCTGCCATTTTAACTCTTCATGTGGAGTCACCCCACCAGCAAGACTAACTACTCTGTTCTCACCTCCTACTGAGGTCTCAGCACAAGTGTTTCCTTATTAGGAAGACATTCCCTGTCCCCACAGCCCCAAGAAAGTCCCTACTATGTCTATTTGTAAGGCTTTCCTTCTTGCACTATCCTTCCAAGGATATCTTTGGCTGCATTAATGGCTGGTCTCTCACTTGTAATCCCAGAACTGGGAACAAGAAGACCTCAGATCCTTGGGGCTCTGAGGCCAACATCCAAGCCAGCTTGGAGAGCTCCAGCAAGTGAGAGACTCTGCCTCAGAAACAAACAAAAACCCAACAATAATAAACAATAATAACAAAACCCAAACCAAACCAAACAAACCCACAAAGCAGAGAGTAGTACAGGAAAGACACCTGGGTTGTTCCCTGGTTCCACCTGCACGCACACACAGGTAAACGTGTACCTTGCACACACACACACACACATACACACACACATTCACATACACACGGACATGGACACACACACATGGATGGACACACACACATGGACACATACATTCACACACACAGATACGGACACACACAGGATACACATATGCAAATCCTCTTGATAACTTTGTTGTGATTGTCATGATGCAATGACCCTCTTTGTTTCTGATGGTATCTGTATTAAAGTCTCTTATGGGCAGGAGCATAAACACTTTCTCTTTATGTGTTTGCAACAGGATCCACCTATCCATCTCCCTTAACCCATGTCTTAGTCAGGGTTTCTATTCCTGCACAAACATCATGACCAAGAAGCAAGTTGGGGAGGAAAGGGTTTATTCTGATTACACTTCCATGCTGCTGTTCATCACTAATGGAAGTCAGGACTGGAACTCAAGCAGGTCAGGCAGCAGGAGCTGATGCAGAGGCCATGGAGGGGATGTTCCTTACTGGCTTGCTTCCCATGGCTTGCTTAGCTGGCTTTCTTATAGAACCCAGGACCACCAGCCCAGGGATGGTACCACCCACAAGGGGCCCTCCCCCCTTGATCACTAATTGAGAAAATACCTTACAGCTGGATCTCATGGAGGCATTTTCTCAACTGAAGCTCCTTTCTCGGTGATGACTCCAGCTTGTGTCAAGTTGAC
Organism: Rhynchomys soricoides; assembly: GCA_019843965.1. Classification (NCBI taxonomy): domain Eukaryota; kingdom Metazoa; phylum Chordata; class Mammalia; order Rodentia; family Muridae; genus Rhynchomys; species Rhynchomys soricoides. The sequence goes on along the minus strand of JADRCH010000213.1, from coordinate 1,463,585 downwards.
ACAGAACCAGCCAGTATAACCCATTTCCTTACTGTGGGTTTTCCATCAGCAGCAGTCCATAGTGGGGTCTAGGGTGACAGTCTCTGCCTTTTAACTGGACATGCTTCTCTGGGACCAGTTTCTATTCTTCCCTTCTGTTCTTGCTCCTCCTTTCAGATGTGTTTGGCAATGCCTGGGACTGCACTCATCCCCTCTGCTGACTTCGCACCTCTAACTCTTTGTTTTGTTATTTTGGTCTTTGCCTGAGGGTGCGTAGTAAACATTTTTAAGTTCTCACAGCTCGCTTTCAAGTGATATTCCGACACTCTGGTTTGGTGTAGAATCCATCCCCACCTTTATGCTAAAATTATCCTGTTAACTTAAATAATGAGTACCAATCAATTATTTTTAAAAGGGCTTTAAATAATGACATCATCATTGATATTTACCCACAAGGCTCTAATTCCAGAGCTGCTGGTCACTAGCTGTCTATGCCCATTGTCCCATCCAGAACTGCCAATTTCCTTCCATCCTCCATGATTGGAATTCTAAGTGTCCCCAAGGCTGTGTTTGAACACTTGGCTCTCAGATAGCAGGGCTGTTCTGAGAGGTTGTGAAGTCTTTTCGAGACGGGGCCTGCCGGAAGAAGTCAGTCTGTAGAGAGTGAGCCTTAAGCTTTGTACCTCAGCTTGCCTTCTGTTCTCTCTGCCGAGGTGTGAGCCAGCAGCAGCCTCATGTTCCCATCAACAAGAAGCCACATGTTGACATGGCACTGCCACTGCAGCTTCCCTGACTGAAATTCACCAACTCATGAGCTAAAATAAACTTTTCCTCCCCTTGAGTTATTTATTAATGGGCATTTGGTCACAGCAATGAAAAGAGTAAGTGGCTGATACTCCAACGTTAAAAGCCACCCATCTTTCTGGCTGTTTGTCACAGCCTTCATCACCCTCTCGCACTGCGTGCGGAGCACTGAGCTCAAAGATCCAGCAGCCTCCCATCAGTCCTTTCTCCGTTGGCACCCCATGTTGTGATCTCCTGATAATGTGCCCACGTGGTCATTCATCCCAGTTCCACCCCTGTATTAAGTATTTTATCCTCACAGCAGTCTCTGATGTAGGGACCATTACTGTCTTCCAGTTTACAGGTGATGAAACTGAAGGGCCCAATGAGGGACTACCTCTCCATATTTCCTCTGTAGCCTGCCTTCTCCATCCTGACCATAGGGCCCCAGATGTTCTTCATGCATAGGTCCCATCCCTTACACGCAAGGAACATGGTTGGTTATTCTCGCAAATAAGAAACCATGACGGGCAGTGGTGGCGCACACCTTTAATCCCAGCACTTGGGAGGCAGAGACAGGCAGATTTCTGAGTTCGAGGCCAGCCTGGTCTACAGGGTGAGTTCCAGAACAGCCAGGGCTACACAGAGAAACCCTGTCTCGAAAAAAACAAGAACAAAAACAAAAAAAAAAAAAAAAAGAAAGAAAGAAACCAGGTCCCCAGAGGTATAGGCAAACATTTTCCCTCTCTGTTATGGCTCAATGGGAGCCGTGAACTCTGTCTGGAACATGGTGGGTGCTCAGGAAAAAACACTGTCCTGTGATCATCTGTATCACACTGTGCAGCTGACAGTGACATATGAGGACTTTGGGGTTCTGATGCATCACAGCTAAGCCAGATCCCGGGGACATACGGGCACAGGTACAACCCCTAGTTCTGATATGCTTTGCTGTCAGGTTACCCCATGCATCTCATGCTGCTCCAGCCCACTCAGGCCTCTCCAGATGTGACTGTCCACATGCACATTGTCCCATAGGAGCAGACTCTCCTCTCTGGCTCTAATCGTCTCTAATAGCTAAGATCCACTTGATTTTAAAATACTCGTATGTCATACACAGCGCTCCAGTGAGACCATAATTCCACATGCACAAGAGGCAGGAACCATATTGGTAGGCTGTTTCTCTAAATACCTGGAGGCCTCTGGGTAATGACTTCATTTAAATGGAGCATCAAGGAAATCAAAGGCGACAATGGTATTTCTGCAACAGGTTGTTTGACTTTCTGAGGAGTTAGTCAATCACTGGGCCACTTCCTGTTTACAAGATTTAGTCATCTGCTCAGAAGCTGGATGAAACCCATAGTCTCCTACCCAGAGCAGAGGATAAGGCCCTCAGAAAAGTGATTGGCAGCTGTCAGTGGCCCAACGGGGGGATGTGATGGGTGAGGTGAGTGACATAGGGATGGGATGCTACGTCAGCCATCTTTGTGATCAAGCTGACAGGAACCCCGTGCTATCTGCTTTACAGGTGGAGAAGGTAGGCTGTGTGAGATGAGACAGCCTTGGCATAGCCAAAGGGTATTGAGAGAAGACTGACACCAGGTTTCACCAGAGCAACCTCCTCAGGCTGGGCTCTTCTCATCCCTGAGCTGGTGTGTGATGGCTGACATTGAGATCAACTTGATGGGATTTAGAACTGTCTAGGAGACAATCCCCTAGGCACATCTCTGAAGGAGTTGAGGTGGAAACATTAACCTTAAATGTGGGCAGTGATACTCCATGGGATGGAGTCCTGGGGACAACTAATAGGAAGAAAGCAAGCCGAGCTGTGACATTTGGCTGTCTCTGCTTCCTGACTGTGGATGCCATGTGACCAGCTGCTTCGCAGTCCTGTCACCATGGCTTCACTGCTGTGTGGGCTGCATCCTTGAATTAGGAGGTAAAATAAACCCTTCCTTCCTTTGTATATGGGCAGAAGGGATGCAGGGACCATAAGGACAGGGGCTGGACACACCAAGGCACCCCTGGAAGAAGGACGCTGACCTTAGGCCAAGAATAGACTTAGAGGGTGCTTGTGAGGACCCACAATATAGTTCTTCCTCTCCAGCCCATCAGCAGCCAGGGAAGAGCAGACTCCTATAATCTCTTATTATTTCTATCCTTTGGAAAAATAGATGTTGGCTGCCAACTTGTCCCCTGAAGACTCGGTCTACACAGGCTACTGTGCAAGTCCGTGTTTGGTCTCTTCCACCTCCCCACTTCCTGAAGAAAAAGAAAAGGTCTGGTCTCAATGTTTTTCTCCAAACTCTAAAATGTGGCTGTTATTGGGAGCTCAGAAAGGAGCTAGAAAATGTCACCAGGGAACGGTCAACATGAGGATATTGTCCCTGGGAGCAGCAAACAGTCCCTGCACATTGCAGGGTGAGAGCCTGGGACTCTGGAAACATCTATCTTCCTTCTCATTCACTCTGGCAAGGTTCACCAAGCCCTGCTATGTGCTGTGTGTAGGGCCTGGTGGTGCAGCTGTGGGCAGACATGTGTGAGTCCCCAGGAGCTAGTGGGATGTGGTGATTGAACCCTGGTCTCTAGGCTTGTAAGGCAGGTTCATTAGCAACTGAGCCAGCTCCTGAGATTTCAAAATGAAACAATGACCTTAGATGAACCCAGTAGCAGAGGTCTGGAATTAATAGGACATCAAAGAGATCAATCATGACTAGATGGATACAGCTATGCTGTTCTTCCAGTACCCAAGGGAGTAAGTAGTGGATGAGGGTACAGAGAGTTAGACAAACTCTCAACAAACAGCCCAACTCACACTTGCAGCAATGGCAGAATATACACTGCTTTCTAGTCTAGCTGTGCAGAGACTGTGCTATAGTCTTGCTGTGGAGAGAGACAGATGACACGGAAAGGAAAGGGATTCAAAACTATCTCAGAATTTATTTTCTAACAAGGTGCATTCTCCAACTACAACAACATTGAGCTGGTGATCCGCTAACACAGAAATATCTAGAAAACAATGGTTTAGAAAAACCAATAACTGACTTTATGATCACCCACGGGATGGAAGAAAGTCAGAGAAATGACAGAATTTCTTGAGCTGAATACACATTGAAACACAACAGCACAAGTTGCTGGCGGTGAGTGGGATGTTAGAAGGAGTTTCTTTGCTGGGTGCAGGGTGATTTGGTTGCTGATAGTTCAAGTCTGGAGCCAAC
>JADRCH010000213.1:1411750-1453185 GCA_019843965.1 Rhynchomys soricoides | reverse complement strand
TTGTGTAGGTGCACATGTGTATGTGTGTGCATGTTTGTGTAGGTGCATGTGTATGTGTGTGCATGTTTGTGTAGGTGCACATGTGTATGTGTGTGCATGTTTGTGTAGGTGCACATGTGTATTGCACATATCTGGAGGCCAGACGTAACTTATGGGGTTCTTCAGGTATTACCCATCTTCTTTGAGACAGGGGCTCTTACTAACCTGATGCTCATCCACTCAAGTGGCATGGCTGGTCAGTGAGTCACAAGGATCTACCTGTCCCTACCTCTGCAGGGCTGGACTCACAGGGGTGTGTCGTCATGCTCAGGTTTGTTTGTTTGTTTATTACTGTAATACACAGACACATATATACATGCTTGTGCATCTGTGTGTGTGTGTGTGTGTGTGTGTGTGTAAATATGTGAATATGCAGGTATCAGCGGAAGCGAGATGAGGGTGTTGGATCCCTTGGAGTAGGAGTTATGGGTCCTTACAATCTTGTAAGATTCCAGAATTGGGTTCTGGAAGAGCAGCTTGTATGCTCTTAACTGATGACCGTCTTTCCAGGCCCCATGTCTACTTTCTTTCTTTCTTTTTTTTTTTTTTAACGTTGGTTCAGGAATTGAACTCAGATCCTCATACTTGCTAGGCAAGCACTTTACTGATTCAGCTCTCTCCCTGTCAAGCCCTTAGTTTTTGTTTTTGTCTTGAGACAGGTTCTCGCCATGTAGCTCTGTCTTGCCTGAAAATCTCTATGTAGATCACATTGACCTTAAACCACACAGATCCATCTGCTTCTGCTCCTGGGTGCTGGAACCAGAGACATGTGCCACCACACCCGGCTCTCTCCCTCAGTTCTTAATTCTGTGTGAATCCCAAGCCTAGGGAAGCTGGGTTGTAACTCAAAGCTGGACAGACAAGAGCAGGGCTGGAAGGAGCTTGGGCTTGGGCTGAATCAATCCCATGGTGAACAAGGCTCATGCTGAGATCCTGTGGGCTTAGGAGGGGCCAGATAATGAGGATTCCCAGGTTTGATCAGCTGATGACAGACTAGAATGAACATGAAATCATGCCAGCCAGCAGGAAAATTCTCCTGGGTGTTTGGTGAGAGGAGGGGAATCAGGCCCGTCTTGGTTGGTGGTGTGAGCTTTCCAGATGCTAACACCCCTCAAAGCCCACTGTTCCCGATCCCATTGTGGGAAGTATGTCTAAGACCTGACACAATGAAGCAGTGAACACTCATGGCTCTGGGTGGAACCCTAGTATCAGCACAGGCTGTCAGGAGCACATGAGCCTGTGTCTTCTTTCTTCCTTGGCCATCTCGGGTGGTAAGCCTTCCTGCAGATAGAGACACAGTGATGTCAGATCCCAGCCTCTTAATGTAGGCACTACATGGGACTCACCAGGGACACACCAGCACCCATGGGGGCTCTACTTCCTCTGAGTCCTGGGTCCCTCAGTTGTCCAGTCAACCCATCCCTCTGTCTCCCTACTGATGGTCCAGGAGTAGGTTACAGCAGGGCCTAAAGGATCAGGAGGGCATGAATCCCACTGGTGTGCCTGGATCCCTATTTTTGGTATGATGGCTAAATCAGTTTCCTCAATTGTACAGAATGGGACTGCGGGATGGGGATGTGTCCTGTCCTGCCAGGTTGGGGTTTAAAAGATAGGGAAATGAGATGCTTTGAAGCACCACCTAGATATTCCTTCCTTGGTTAGCACTTCTCTGCTTGCACATCTGGACAGGGGCTCTGCTGCAGACCTGACCTCTCAGTCAGTGACCATAGACAGGGATGTATCATTACCAACCAGGTGCTTGTCTGGGTACTCATTTCAGCCACTGAGCCGTGTCATGCCCACCTCTCTCGCTCTCTCACTCTCTCTCTCTCTCTCTCTCTTTCTCGCTCTCTCTCGCTCTCTCTCAGGTTTGTTTTTCCACTCTCCAGACAGCTGACACTGTTGTTTCCTGTTTCTTGATTTTTCCTCCCTCTCAATTTCAAGAGCAACCAGAACGCCACACACAAATATAAGAACCAGAGGGGCAGGGTTATGGTCCCAGAGGGGTCCAAAGATCCAGGGAGCTATTCTCCCCACATATCAGACCTGGGGGTGCTGGGGCTTCTGAGCTGCTGGTGGGAGTCCCTGGGTCTTCTAGCACTAGGCTCTGTATCTTTCTGAAGGAGGGCAGCTCAGGATCCCACACTTGTGCATTCAGGGCATTGTGTCTTTCTTGACAGTTTAAAGGCTAATAAGCTCCCAAGAAATGGATGTGTTAATCTTATATTTTCAGGTCCAAACACCTCTGCAGGAAGCTGGGGCTCTCTGCTTGCCCAGTTCACAGAGCACTTAATTGCTGTCTCAATGGCTCCTTCTTCCTTTACACTTACAGGCTGGGGGTGGCTCTGACTTTGGGGCTGCAAGGGTGTTTGTTGGATCAGGAAGGCAGCCTGGGAGGGGCTTATAGAGGAAAGCACTCAGGCACACAGGACAGGGAGGAGGAGGAGGATAAGGAGAGGTCCTGACTATCTCCTGCACTAGGCCTCCCTGCACCTCTCCCTTGTGGCTTTGCTCCTTGCTCAGCCCATGAGGGTTAAGCTCTTAGTAAGTCTCAGCTCTGATTCTGAGTCTAAGATCCAAAGTGAGATCCCTGCCCTCGGTGGGAAGCAGAAGGCGTGTGCTAGAACGTGTGTTGCCTCAAAATATGCCTCATCGATATCTGTAACCAAGCTGAAGATACTTAAGATTCGGGGAGCTTGGAGACAGCCGTCTACAACAAAAGACAGATTAACAAGAAGAAAACAGGCACGTTCATGGACATGTGAGGTGAGGTGGGCATCACAAGGAAGCCCAGGTGAGAAGCATCTCAAAGCGACAGCTTCAGCTACAGTGTCTGTCTTAAGCAGCCATTTTATAATGGGTGGTCAATTCCAGAGAAAGGACAGGATGACACATGGCCAGTATAGGGGGTACACAGAATGAAGAGAATAGGAAATGGACCCACAGGGTAGTGAAACCTACTGGACTCCTCTGAGGCCATCCTCCTGGTCATGGGGGTATAAGGGTCTGAATTTACATCCTGCACTGAGTCCAGGAAGCCAAGAGGAAAGCCCACCTTCTGTCTTTGTAACCTCTGATCTGCTTTTGGACATTGCAGCTTCGTGGAGCAGGCGCCAATCCAATTGGCTGCCCTAACCATAAGCCTTGGAGATCGCTGGCCCGTATGTATCTGGATTAGAACTCTGAGGTTCACTGACCTTAAGTCCCTTCTAGGTCCTTCCAAGGCCCAGGACACTATGATGGATAATGATGAATATAGGGGTCCATGTGATTTCAAGGCAGGCGCCAGGAGCTCGATACTGCTCACAGCATGGGCTTTCTCTCCTTTCAAAGTAAGCTGGGGCCCTCTGCCTGATCCTGAGCTGGGAGACCACATAGAACCACACAATTATAGGTGGCTCATGGGATGAGTTGGGGAAGACCACACTGATGCTGAGCAAGCTGCTGAGCAGGTGGGGATCATTTTCAAGAAGGGGAACCGCCTATGAGAGAGACTCTGTGGGGGATTACTTCATTCTAACATTTTCTCCATTCTAATCCTGCCTCAGTGGGGTCCTAGTGCATGGCCCCGGCCAAACACATCCACCACTGTGTGATTATGTTCAGCCTGTGGATGTCACACACCTTTAAGGATTGCTAATCCACCAGACCCAGTGGTCACCTGTTAAGGATAAGCGTGTCTGTGGCTGCTACACTATAGTTCACCGGTGTTGTGTGGTGTGGGGGGTGTTGGTCATCTGTAACCCAAATGACACTTTTAAGTCTCAAGTGCCTTTCTTAGCATCAAGTTCCATGGAACCAACACTGGTCCCCAAGAATGGATCTCGATGGATTCTCTGAAGTAAGGAGGCAGAGAGAAGGTAACGTGGGTAGGGGAGGTTCTACAGGGCATCCTAGGATCCTCCCTAAACTCTCCAAGGGATCTTGGAGACCTGGTGGGTCAATCCACCGGCTGCTTTATCTATGGGTGCCTGAGGTCTAAGAACAAAGGAAACCTGGGAGTAGTAGTCCCAGTGCTGTGGGGCTGGTCTTCCCTCCGAGGGTGTGAGCTGCAGGAAAGAGCCCCTCTTGGCAATGCTGGTGGCAGGAAGGGAGCAATGACCAGAGAGGCTCAGACACACTGAAGAGCAATTCCTTTCCCTGCCTGGCTTGCTGCCTGCTGAGGGCTACAGCAGAGCATGGGAAGTCAGAACATGAAGTCTGCTGGAAACAGAAGCTCAGAGTTCCTTGGTTAGATAAGGCAGGGGCCTTGCTAAGGCAGAAAGCACAGTGTGAGACATAAAACACATTTTATTGTTACCTGGTCCTCTCTAGAGCAGCAGGGACACCGAAGAACTGGGATCCAATGGGGAGAGCCAGTGTTGAAAAGGCTGGCACCTTCAGGAGACATCCCTGGAGGGCACCCCTGGAGGGCACCCATGAAAGGCTCCTAGAAGATTTAAATGCCCTGCTGGGGCTCACAGAATTTGGGATCAACCTTCTGAATGCAAATCCTGCCTCACTTTTTTGTTTACTTGTTTGTTTTGTTTTCCCTCTCTACCCAGGTTCTGGACAAGTTATTTAATCTCTCTGGGCCTTGGTTTCCTCATCTGTGAAATGAGACCATGGAATTACCCCCTCGCAACGTTTGGCTGAAGATTGAATCTGAGCCACATACTTCTACAGAGCACAGGCACCAGCCAGTGTCAGAAGGGCAGTTTGGATTGGACTCCTATGGCGGTGGGTGGGAAGATGGCCCTGGAGAACTCCTCTGATGTCAGAAGCACCTGGAGGGTGGAGTGGGCAGGACAGAGGATCTCATTAATGAAACTGAGTGTCTGGCAGGTGAAGTGGTTTCTTTAAACTTGTATGGCTGAGCTGCCGAGGAGAGACTGAGACCTGCCCGTGTCTGTCACTATGGGACTCTGAGGCCAAGATGGCAGCTGAGCCTGATGGGGCTGCCCCAGGTCTCCTAAACCTCTGGAAGGGTCCTGTAGCTCAGCCTGAATAAGCCAGAAAGGGCGTCCCACGTGATCCGAGATGCTGGGGGAGCAGCCAGCTGGCACCCGGAAGCTGTCAGGTGCTTCCTTCCCCACCCTTTCTTTACTCCGGGTGTCTTAGCATGGGACTGCCCTACCCACTCTCTCCTCATGGGATGCTCCTCCTGGATGGAGCAGAGGTCCAAGATTTCCTCATGGTAATGTAAGCTCTGCATTTCCATTGAAATCCCTGTCTGGATGAGCTACTGGCTAGAGGGTTTAACTCCTGTACACAGGCGGAGCTCACGGGCTTGTCCCTAATATTTATTCTGGTGACTGTAACATGCAGATAAGGTGAGTGCCTGGCGCCGGCACACAGAATACATTTACATTCTGGAAGCCACAAAAAGCTGAGTATACAAGGCATTATGGGCCTGGCTGGGGGCCTAGGGAGGAGAAAGCCAGCTTTTACCTCAGCAGGTTCTGCCTGTGATGCTCCAAGCTGAGGCTAGCCTTGTACTTGAAGCACAGCATCAGCCTGCCTGTCAGTCCCTGGGTCTGACTTGTGGGGTGGAACCTCCACCACCTTCTTGCTGAGACACCCGGCTGCTGATCCAGCTCCCCCCACACTGATCCACAGTGGACATTTGAGGCTTCTGAGTTTGCTTTTGTGAAACCCTTCCTGCTCCTCAGCTGGATCAGAGCTCCCTCAACCACAATCCCTAAACCCACAGGAACAGAGAGGATCTCCAATTGCTCGCTGAGGAGTCTCAGCACAGGGGTGATGTATAGTACACTTGTAATGATTGTATCCTATGTGCAGCCTGCTACGGTAGGTCTGCCCCGTGAAGCTGCAGAAGGATGGGGGTGTGAATGGTTTGGCAGGAACCTGGGTAATCTCACAAGGTGGAAGGGGTGCAGACTGAACCCCCTCTACACCCTGTACTCATTTTCACCTATTGAGAAACCTTGCATTGGAGGTGCCTTCTGGGAATAGAAGGAGCAAAGCCTAGGTCAGAGCCTTGGTATCCTTAGCTGAGCAACCTTAGAAGAAATACTTGACATCTCTGTGCTCAGCTTGCTCCGTTGTAACACGGGATAATGAGAATTCTTATCTCATACTAGGGTAACTAAGCACTTGGTATACACAAGGCATTTAATAAGTGCTCCAATCTTTGTACCACATATCCATGCTCACTATAGAGCATGCCCAGGGCTAGAGGCACTAAACAATGAGGGAGATGCAATCATGAACACTGGTCCTGCCATTGCCTACCCAGGATGTGAAAATAGTGGGGGTGGCTGTGTGAGGGTACAACAGTGTGGGTCTCCACAGCCAGGGCTGCTCCATCCCTCTGCCGGCAGCAGAGGTCACTGCCGGGACACTGCTGTTCCAGGAGGCCAGCTGACAAACTGACCATGTTGATCACCTTCCATGGAAAGGCCCAGAGGCTGTTTACCCAGGAATAGATGTGTTCCTGGTAGGCGGTTGTCTTTCCTGCCTGCAGGGCCCAAGTTGCTCCACTATCCAGAGCTTTAGAAGTGTCTGATCCACTGGCGCTGCTCCCACCCAGCAGAGCACCCTGCCAGAGACTGAGCTACTGTGAGCAGGTGCAGCAGCAGGCTTGGGCAGCAAAGAGCGAGACATTTGCATAGCATTTGCACCTCCTGAAAACTGCCAGCCTTATAGAGGGCTGTGCTGTCCTTCTGAGAGCCCAGTTTAGAACTACATTGGAGTAAGACTGGATGGTCTTCCAGCCTACAAGACATGCTCCACACACAGAATGCTGGTACTTCCTGAGGAGTCTGTCCTTAACAGGAGTACAGGAACTTGGGTCTGGGGAGATGGCTCCTCAGTTGGTAAAATGCTTGCTGTATAAACATGTGGACTTGAGTTCCACCCATTGAACCCACATTTTAAAAAAACCAACCAACCAACTAACCCAAAGAATCAATCAAACCAACTAACCCAAACAAGCAATCAACCAAGCCAACCAACCACCAAACCAACCAACCAATCGACAAAACCAACCAATCAAACCAACCATCCAATCAAACCAATCAACCAACCCAACAAACCAACTAATCAAACCAACCAACTAATCAAACCAACCAACCAACCAACCAACCAACCAACCAAACCAACCAACCAACCAACCAACTTTCAAAGAGCAAAACAAAACAAAACAAAAAACCAAAACAGGTATTGTATCTTCACTTGTAACCCCAGAGTTGGTGAAGTAGAAGCATGTGGATCGCCGGAGCTAACAGCCAGTCCAGCCACTTGGTTAGCTTTCTTCAAAGAGCAGGTCCTCCCAGGAAAGGCATGATGACCAGGGCTCAGGCACCCTGTGGAATAGGAACTGAGTCATGTTTCCAAGCTCCCAGATGGGTGGCCAAGGACGCATGATCAGGGGAGGGGAGGACTCGAGTCAATGGGGAGGTCTTGAGTCAATGCGGAGAGCTTGAATGTTGGAGAATTAGTGGGGCCTGCCTCTGTTCAGGAATTCCATCTACTCCCACCTTCTGGAAGGCAGTGAGGCCACTGGAATGCTCCAGGAGAGAGCCCATCTCTCTTGAGAGTTCCATGAACACAGAAAAAAGCAGAGGAGCCTGGGTAGGCTGAGACAGACTTAGGGGCCTAGTACCCTTTTGCCCTGACCCCTGCAGCTGCAGAATGCTCTGTGAATGGAGGAGGCCTTCTGTGAGGAGACCCTCTGTGAGGAGGCCCTCTTTGACGAAACCCTCTGTGAGGAAACCCTCTGTGAGGAGGCCCTCTGTGAGCCTCTAAGCTCCTTCTTGGCCTCACTATAGGAAACAGCTCAGGGTCTGATTGGCCATTTCTGCCTATTGCCTGTCACCTCTTCACTCCCTGCCCTTCCATACCCCCTGAGATTTTCTGGGTCCTTCTTTGCCCTTCCCTTCCTTGCTGCTCTCTTAATTCCTGGCTTTCCTGAAGCCTATCTCTGTCCCTGCCTTATCGTAGTCTGTTTAGTGATGCAGCAGAAGTCTGTATAATTCGGTACCAATCAAACCTGAGTGGGGCCCCAACATCCATTACTTAACTAGCTGGGTGATTTTGGATGGTAAACGACTCAGGTCTCTATGCCTCTGCTTCCCCTTCTCTGAGAGAGAGAGAATAAATTCCCTAGGCTTGCAGGATGCAGAATGCAGATAGGAAAATGCCTGATTAAGGAAAGCAGACAACATGAACTGAGATTCTGTCTGCTCATACCTGTGCCTAAGGTGCAGCCTGGGAACTGTGGGAGGGGCAGGCTGAATCTGGGACCTGCAGGGAAAGAGGGACCCCAGGGGCAAGGGAGGGCTGGTGTCAGGATGCCCCAGTACAGAAGGGCTGTGTAGATGCTGGGCGGCTGGCAGGCGCAGTGGGCTGAGCATGGGTGGGGTATGTGGTGGAATGTTCCCAACTTCGATTTCTCCTCCTTCCAGGAAGCCTCACTCCCCTGCACAGCTGCTGCACACATTTCATATCAGAACATCTAGATCTATCCAAACAAGAGGTGGCTGCAATCTGAGATGTCTACCCATTCTGGGAGTTGGGGGACTTGAGGGCACACCCCCGCCTGTGTTCCCCCAAAATCCCTGGGCTGGAGAGGGAGAGGAAGCCATAGCGCAGGCCAGACAATGGTACCAGAAAAGGATGGATTCAAAGGAATGTATCAAACCCAAACCCAGGGATGGCAACATCCCTGGTCCCAGCTCCCCATTCTCTGAATCCTTGAGTAATAATTCCCTGATGCCCCTACCTTGGGGTTGATTTTTCATTGACAGTGATAGATGTACAGGTGATTGTGGTGAGCTTGAAGGCAAGGAGACAGCAACAGGGCTGTCCATGTCTATGCAGCTGGGCATGGACCCATAAGGAAGTGCAGTGATTAACTAGGGCTGTGGGTGTGGTGTGTAATGGGGGTCAGATGCAGCACAATAAAATGGAAGGGCCTTGACTAGCTTGAGGCTACGTGGGTAGGGCTCTAGACTTCAAGCCACCAGGATGAGGAGAGCCTCAGCAGACACCCATACGCAGCTGCAGAATTCCCCAGGGGTTTGGGGCACTGGGTTGGCTCAAGACCATGTCTGCCCCCTCCTTGGTGATTCATGGTAGAGAAAGGAGTGCTGGAACCTGAGTTCAAATCTCAGCATGAACTCTCAGCATTGTGGCGCTGAGTATACTGTTGAGTCACCTCTTTGCTCCCACATATATCTATTTGGGATTTAAATGAGCCAATGAGCAGGCTCTCTGCAGCAAGTGTGCAGCTGGAACTTTCTACTATGATTGTTCTAGCTAGTTTTAGCATCTGCCCTCTAGGGGGCACAAAGCTGTGGTCCTCCTATGGGTCTGTGCCACCTAGGCCTTGCTGTGGACTCAGCTTCTGGGCAGTTCCTCAGAAGCCAGGTGTCAAGAGCTCTGTAACAGCCCAGCATCCTGCTGGACCACTGGGGCCTTACAGCTTTTCTCCCTGGTCACCAATCCACAGTGAACATCTTTGAGCACAAGCTTCTTCTCCCAAGTCCCAGGATGCAGACAAGTGTTGTCTTCTTGTGCATGTATGTGCGGTTGGGTGGGTGGGGGTAATCTGTAAATGCGTTTGTGTTAGTATGTGCACACATGTGGGCATGCAAGTGGAAACCAGAGGTAGACGTTGGTGTCCACCATCACCCTATTTTGGAGACAGGGTCTCTTCCTGAACCTGGACCTCACCCATTCAGTGAGGCTGGCTGGCTCGTGAGCTTTGAGGATTTACTTGTGTCTGCCTCCCCTGTGCTGGGATTATAGAGACATGCCACCACAGCTGGCTTTTGACATGGGGGCTAGAGATTGCATTTGGGTTCCCCTCCTAACTGAGCCCTCTCCTGAGCTCCCTTGAGCAACTGGTCTTCTTATAATTGCCTTCCTCAGAGCTGTGTGTGGGAACGGCTGGCTCACACCGCTGACCAGTACCAATTATTCCCTTCCTGTTTAGTCTCTCTGCTAATTATACATCATCATGAGGCACAGACTGACCCTGAAGCTCTGGGTGATAATGGGATTAGAGTCAATGGCTTCTAGTAATACTCTGAGGGCAGCTGGTGGGAGTGGAGGCTAGGCAAGCAGCAGAGGGCCTGAGGTACCAGCTATGCTCACTGGCTATGCAACCTGGGCATATTATATTTCCCTCTCTGAGCCTTTGGGTATTTATCAGTCTGTTTTAACCACCTCCGGGTTGGCTTCCCTGCCTCCACCACATCTCCCATCTTGAACAGGCAGCGGAACACATGTGCTGCGCTGATATTTGCTACAGACCAAACTGACAAAGTGACCTTTCGAGAGAGAGGATTCCGCCACCTCATTATGCGGCCTCCAACCTTTGCTCAGGCTCCAAGCATCCTGTTTATTCTCCTGTCTTCTCATGAATTTCTGCTTCTGCTTAGGATAAGAAAAACACCCGAGATAGAAAGTGAGAGAAAAAAAAAGTCCGACAACTTATAAAAACCCAAATTCTTCCTGAGCCTATGAGAGATCTGGCATGATTAGGTAGTCATGGGAGGAGAGATTGGGTCTTCAGGCCCCATGATGGACTCTTTTAAAATATCTTATTAAGTTTTGTTTATTTACTTATTTATTTTGCATGTAGGGTGTGGTCTAAGCACATCCTGGGACACACTGGAGGTCAGAGGACAACTTTAGGCACTCTTTTCTTTCTTCACACATATTTGCCCTCAGCTGATTGAAGGCTCGGAGTACACTGGAGGAATACTCAGCATTCAGCACGCCTGGTGCCCTGGGCACAAACAGGAGTTCACATTTACTCTCAAGATATACAAGAGAAAAGAAGCAGGAGATTGTCACTGCTCTGGACATGAGGCATGAAAGGTCTCGGGAGACAAAGGCCATTAGGTTCATAGGTGCTGTGCTGGCCAGTCAGATGTCACCTTGACACGCAGACTAGAATTATCTGAAAGGTAGGAACCTCAATTGAGAAAATGCCTCCATAAGATCCAGCTGTGAGGCATTTTCTTAATTAGTGATTGATGTGGGAAGCCCAATCCATTGTGGGAGGGGCCATCCTTAGGTTGGTGGTTCTGGGTTCTGTAAGAAAGCAGGCTGAGCAAGCCAAGGAGAGCAAGCCATGAGGAGCAAACCGCCAAACAGCACCCCTCTGTGGTCTCTGTACTAGGTTCCTACCCTGTTTGGGTTTCTGACTTATTTTTGTCAAAGTTCTATTGCTGTGAAGAGACACCATAACCAAGGCAACTCTTATAAAGGAAAACATTTAATTGGGGCTGGCTTACAGGTTCAGAGGTTTAGTCCATTATCATCAAGGCAGGAAGCATGGTGACATGCATACACAGTGCTAGAACAGCAGGCAGCAGGAAGAGAGAGTGACACTGGGCCTGGCTTGAGCATCTGAAACCCCAAAGCCCACCTCTAGTGACACCTTCCTCCAACAAGGCCACACCTACTTCAGAAAGACCACACCTCTTAACAGTGTCACTCCCTATGAGCCTGTGGGGACCATTTTCATTCAAATCATCTCATGCCCTGACTTCCATAGATGATGAACAGCGATATGGAAATGTAAGGTAAATAAACCTTTCCTCATCAACTTACCTTTTGGTCATGGTGTTTCATTGCAGCAATAGAAACCCCAAGACAGGTAGAGAGAGGGGCTCACCTACCAACAAAACTCTGCCTCTGTCTCTGGACCTAAGTGCCAGTCTGTCAGGGACACTGTGGGAAACCCTCTGCCTATTTCTGGTGGAGGTACTGTTCACACAGAGATCTGGGATGTGTCCTCACGCTGGCTTCTTACAAGAGGGTCTTAAGGGTCACACTGTCTGCTCCCAGATGCAAGGACATAAAGCTGGTTCATGTAGATCCCTAAAAGACCATCAACAGGCATGGAGGAGGTTGCATGTGAGACCAGGAAAGGGAAGGTCAGAGGAGGGGATGCCCAATGGCTCTGGTCTGCACCAGGAAAGCACACGTCAGGCAATGGGTGGGACCATCTCATGTCATAGCACCCAGCTAGGTGAGTCCACTGAGAGGACCCGAGATGGGCAGCTGGTGGTTATCCCTGTCCCCAGATACTCCTTACTCAGAGGTGAGAACCCGGGGCTCCATTACCAGCAGACAGCCATGCTTCAGGCCTTTGCACTCCTCCCCCTTCTGATCAGTCCCTGCTCAGCAGGTAGCCAAGCACAACCCTTAACAGGCAGTGTACTGCCTTCCAGTGCTTACCTGTTCCCGTTTCCTCTGCCGATGAGCTCTACCATGTCAGGGGCAGGACATATTCACTGCTCACAGCTAGAAAGATTTATTTCACCTTTGGGGAGGGTGGTCATGAAGAGAGAGTGTATCTCAGGGGTTCTTGATGCTTTATCTGCATGGGGGAGGGACAGTTGGATAGATTTCCCTGGGATAGGAATCTGGGCATAAAGGCAAAAGGTACCTGGAGCAGACAGACCCCTGAGCCTCATCAACAGGAGTGAGGCTATGGCTTTGGCTTTCCTGAGAATCTCTGGCCACTCACCTGGGTTGGCATGAAGCCCCTAGTCTGTGATCCAATAGGTATCATCAGTGGAGTTCTTGCAGAACTTATTGCAGAGAAGCTCTAGACCATACCACCAGCAGCACTGGGAAGGAGGACTGAGCCAGGGAGGAACTTTATATATCTGTAGCTAGGTCCAGAATCTTCAAATCTGAAATTTGGAGTTACATAATGATAGGCCTGGAGCTGGGCTGGTCTCCAGAGCAAGCTGTCTGCCTGCTCCTGTGGCACTCCTGCTCTTTTGGGGCTCCTCATCCTCTCTTCTTACTTATAACTCAGTCTGTGTGTGTGTGTGTGTGTGTGTGTGTGTGTGTGCGTGTATGTATACATGTGCCTGTATATACCTGTATGTATGTATGTATATGTGTATATGTATGTGTATATACGGATATGTGAGTGCATGTGTGTGTGTCCAAGGGCACAATTTGTAAGCACCCGTGGAAATCTTGATGTCTTTCTCAGTCACTCTGCAACTTTTTTTTTTTACCTATTCACTTTATATCCTGCTCACTGCCCCCCTCCCAGTCACCCCCTCCCACAATCCTTCCACTTCTCCCCCCTCCCCTTCTTCTCTGAGTGGGTGGGAGCTCCCGGGTATCCCCCCACCCTGGCACATCAAGTCTCTGTGAGGTTAGGTGTATCCTCTCCCACTGAGGCCAGACACTGCAGCCCAGCTAGAAAAACAGATCCAACATACAGGCAACAGCTTTTGGGAGAGCCCCCACTCCAGTTGTTCAGGTCCCACATGGAGACCAAGCTGCTACATATGTGCAGGGAGGCCTAAGTCCAGCCCATGTATGTTCTTTGGTTGGTAGTTCAGTCTCTGAGAGCCTGAAGGGTCCAGGTTAGTTGACTCTGTTGGTCTTCCTATGGAGTTCCTATCCCCCTAGGGCCCACAATCCTTCCATAAGAGTTTCTTCTCTTTCCACTGTTTGGCTGTGGATGTTTGCATCTGTTTGAGTCAGCTGCCAGATAGAGCCTTTCAGAGAACAGCCATGCTAGGCTGTTGCAAGCATAACAGACATACTCATTAATAGTATCAGGGATTGGTGTTTGCCCATGGGATGGGTCGTTGCTTGGGGAGGTTATTTGTTGGCCATTTCCTTAGTCTCTGCTCCATTCCCTGTGCCTGCATTTCTTGTAGACGTGATAGTCTCTCTATACTTGATAGTTTGATTCAGGATCTCTCACTGGCCTGGAGCCCACAGATCCAGCTAAATCAACCAGCCCCATGATCAGCCTGTCTCCATCCTCAGAGCTGAGATTACAAGCATGTGCCTCTACATTCAAGTTTCCCTTGGCTTCTGTGGGTGGAATTCAGGTCCTCATACTGGAGAACATGCGCTTTCCTGATTGGACCACCGCCACCCCAGCAAGACCTTTTGCCTCCCCGGAATTGAACTCCAGTCTCCCACATGTCAAGCAGGGATGCTCACCCCTGTACTAATGAAGAAAATCTCCACAATTGAGTACTATGCTCAACTCTGCATGAATTGGTAAGTTTCTTGAAGTACTTCCTTAGCTGGAAGGGTCAAGTGACATCTCAGCTTCCCACAGAGCTGTACTAAGGAAGGGTTGGGGACAGAGTGGGGAAAAGTACCTGTCACACCCTCACTCTGCTGCACTGCGTGGCAAGGGGGAGTCCATTCCTAGGACAGAATTGCATTCTGGGAACTGTCCTCACTAGTGATTTCTTGAGTGAGGAATCCCACAGAGAGGGTAAAACAGGTTCTAGACATCTCAACTTGCCGTAGGACATAGTGAAAATTTCTATACCTCACAGCCTCAGTTTCCCCACTTGAACAGTTCCATAATTGACGTAGCTCAGTGGTTCGAATGCCATCAGTAGAGATTTTCTTTCGGCAGGGATGAGAGTCACTTTCCTTTCGTGTCTTGATTTCTTTAACTATGTCAGTGATGGGATACTGGGACAAAAGCAACCGAGCTTGAAAAGGGCTTATTTTAGCCTACAGTTTGAGTGGTTTGAATGAGTTGTCCTCCACAGTGTTTGGAAAGGCTTAGGGGTGTGGCTTTGTTGGAGGCGGGACATCATTAGGGGCAGGCTTTGAGAGTTTACAGCCCACCCACTCCCAGGTTATGTTCTCTGCTTCCTGCTCATTATTTGAATATGAGACCCAGCTTCCAGCTCCAGCTGCCACAACTCTGCTCTTGTCATTATGGACTCATCTCTCTGGAATCGTAAGCCTTGGAAATGGTGTTACCTCACAGCGGTAGAAAGTAATGCACAGCTCAAGGCTCAATCTGTCACTATGGGGGAAGTCAAGGCAGCAGAGGTCCAAGCAGCTGACCACACTGCATTCACAATCAGGTACCAGGGGAATGAATGCATGTGGCTGCCTAATAACTTTCTCCATTTATACAGACCAGGATCCCCTGGTGAGAGTCCTGCCCAAGTTAAGGTGTGTCTTCCCAGATCGATTAATAGAATCAAGGTGTGCCAGAGGCATATCTCCCAGCTAATTCTAGACCCTGTCACAGTTACCACCAACCACCACACTGTGATAGATAAATAGATATCTTTTCCCTGGATAACTGCAGGAGCTTGCTTCCAGGGTCCTCCACAGGGAAGGAGGGCTTGGCAAGGAAGGAAGGGGATTCCTTGTGTCTGGACATAGGCCTAGATGTTTTCCGATCTGAAACTGCAAGGGATATAGTGACCTGCCTGGTGCTGGGCTAGCCTCTAGAGTCTCCCGCAGCTTTCTTTATTCTTGGATGAGGGACTCGTGGGGATGGAGGCTGATGGTATATGATACAGCACTTTACAAAGACAGGACATCAGGCAATCAAGAGAGATGGGGAACAGATGAAGTGAACCCACAGCTGCCCTGGCATGCAGCCCAGAGTTTCCAGTCCATGGGGCTGGGAAGAACTCCGCTTTCCAAGCCCAGCAAGGCCTAGAGTTGAGCTGACAAAGCTGACATTTCAGAAGACCAAGGGATCTGGAATCCTCAGAGAAGAGAGCTGTGTGGAGACAGAACTCTGAATCCATGGAAGGGAAACATGAACCAGACTGCTCCTGTCTCGTGTATGAAATTCTTAAGGCAGAGATTCAGTAGAACTGAGTGCTTCCGAGGAGCTTAGCTGTGTCCCAGAACGTAGCCCACAAATATGCAG
The DNA here is from genome assembly GCA_019843965.1 of Rhynchomys soricoides. Taxonomy (NCBI): domain Eukaryota; kingdom Metazoa; phylum Chordata; class Mammalia; order Rodentia; family Muridae; genus Rhynchomys; species Rhynchomys soricoides. The sequence goes on along the minus strand of JADRCH010000213.1, from coordinate 1,437,503 downwards.
CTAGCAAAACAAAACACCCAACACTCAACAAAGTAAAATTCATTATCTCTGATGAGGACAGCTGGAGTGGCTGGTGCAGCTGATCAGAGGTAGTTGGTTTCAGAGCAAACAGTATCATTCAAGGTAGGGAAGACATGCCAACATGTCCAGGGATATCACAATCCTGCCTGTTCACAGATCCCAATAACCTGAGACCTGAGAGAAGAAATACACAAAACCACACTTAACCGTAAGAGATGGGAACACCCCTCCCTCAGCCACTGGTGGAACAAGTGGGAGGGAAACCTGGCAACCGAGCTGTTGCTGTGATAAAATGACCTAACAGAGCATCTTACAGGAGAAAGGGCCTATTTTGACTCACAGTTCAATATAGACAGACAACCATGGCAAAGATGTCAAGGCATCAGGAACCTGAAGCAGTTCATTAGATGTGCTAATAATGACCTGCACAAATCATTAGAAGCACTTCTGTAAGCAAGATAATCTGTCTGTATGCCTGTATGTCCATCTGTCTGTCCATCCACCCATCCATCCATCTATATATCTACCCATCCATCTGTGTATGATGGTCACACAACATCCATCACCAGGAACAGAGAACAATGAATGCATGTCACTGTTCAGAACCCTTCTATACAATCCAGAATCCTAGCCAGGGAATGATGCCTCCCATAGTGGGCAGGTCTTCCCATCTCTCTTGAAATAACCTAGATAAAGTTACCCTGTACGCAAGTCCAAAGGTTTCTCCCCCAGACAATTCTAGCTTCTGCCAAGGCAGCAGTTAACACTAACCATTGCAAATATCATACAGAATTAAGGAGACTCAACCCTCAGCACCAGCTCTCATTTATGGAACATGCCTCTCAGTGGCAGAGTTCACTGTCGACAAGATGGACCATACCTCAGTGAGTCTAAAACAGTCAAGTTGGAGAAAGGATCTAACTGCAGCAGAATGGAATTATAAATCACTAAGAGAAAGATCTCTAAAAAAAACAAATTTCAACATGTTTAGAAACCTAAGCAGCAGGCTTGTAAATTACCCATGTGTTACTAAGTAAATCAAAGGGGAATTAAAAAGTATTTCCAACAGGAAGAAAATGAGAACGGCACATCAAAGTTAGTAGAGAGTTGCTAAAGTGATTCTTAAGGGACACATGGAATGCTAAAGCCCACGTTAGAAAGGAAGGCACATCTCAGATTGGTCACCTGAGCTGGCATCCAAAGTCACCAGAATCCCAAGCAGGGAGCAGGAATGAAGACAGTGTCAGAGTAGATGTCAGGAGAGAAGCAGTGAAGAAACCAGGGGAGATTAGCACAGCCCAGGAGCCTCCTGCCTGAACAGAGATAGGACTGAGAAGAAGGCACAGGAATCCATTTCAGTCTGCGCAGGTCATTAGAAGCGCTTCTGTAAGCAAGATTGTCTATCTATTCATACATTCGTCATCTGTGTATGTATGTGTGTATATATGTATGTATGTGTCTATCTATCTATCTATCTATGTATCTATGTATGTGTATGTGTATTATGTATCCATCCATCCATCTCTCTGTGTATGTATATATGTGTGTATGTATGTGTATATGAATGTATCTATCTATCTAATCTATCATCTATCTATCTATCCATCTATCTGTGTATGTGTGTGTGTATGTATGTATGTATGTATCTATCTATCTATCTATCTATCTAACTGTGTATGCATGTGTATGTATGTATCTATCTATGTATCTATGTATCTATCTAACTGTGTATGTATGTGTGTGTATGTATGTATGTATCTATCTATGTATCTATGTATCTATGTATCTATGTATCTATCTATCTAACTGTGTATGTATGTATATGTATGTATGTGTGTATGTATGTATGTGTGTATATGTGTATGTGTGTATGTGTGCATGTGTGTATGTATGTATGTATGTATGTATCTATCCATCCGTGTATGTGTGCATGTGTGTGTGTATGCATCTACCTATCTACTTATTGCTATTTATCCCTCTCATCTATCCACTATCTGTCATCTACCTTCATCACCTGTTATGTATTATCCAGCTATCATTTATCTGTACATCTATCTTCTTTCTCTTGCCTATCTATACATCTATTGATCATTTATCACCCATCTATTATCTATCCACTATCTATCATCTGTCTATTGACTGATCAATCTGTCTCTCTGTATATCTGTCCATCCATCCACCCATCATCTATCTTCTGTCTACCTATCCATATATCAATCACCTAGCTATCAATCATCTGTCTTCTATCTATCAGTCATCTATCAATTGGTATATCATATGTTTTCTATCTACTTCCTGTCTATTCACCAGTCACTTGAGTATTGAATGTTTACTCCATGTTTTGGATAATACTTTACTTTGTTGTTTAAATCATTTCAGGCTTGGCCAATGAGAGATCTTTTTATAGTTCATTCATGGTGCCACAGCCTCGCCATTGTGGTTTTGTTTACTGGGGGCTGCATACCCTTGTATCCTGACATTATAGGATACTCTAGGCTCACCCTGAGAATTCCCAGCCCCATCTTGGACCTCATATTTCTTATTGGAAAATGGTATTCGAATCAAGGTTTGAGTACCAGATGTGTTCTTAGCTGCTGGGACATTGTTGCTTTCAGGTCCCCTCAGCTCACAGAGTGAGACACTAACCTCTGCATGACCCACGCAGGTGTTTCTGTACGTAGACAAGCATTCACACCTGTTCTCAGCTAACCACAGATGTGTCCACTAATCCATCACTGACTGCACAGATCCTTCTAGCCTTCTGTTCTTGCTCATCTGGAACTTCCCACACCGGCAGAGAGGAAACAGCCCCCCACCCCCGCACTTCATTGTTATTCTCTGTGTACAGTACAGTGATTTCAAAGGCACCCCACAAATAAGAACAGAGCTCATACACTTGTGACCAGAGGTGAACAGGTCATCCCCGCGTCTCCTTGCTTTTATGAGGCTGTCCTTGCTTTTGTGAGGCTGTCCTTGTTTGATACCCAGGTTCGCCTTGGGAACGCCCAGCCCCATCCTAGCATCTCATAGTTCCTATTGGAAAATAGTGTTTGAACCAAGGTTTGAGTACCAGATGTGCTCTTAGGTACCAGAGCACTGCTGCTTTCAGGTCCTCTCAGCTCAGAGTCACCACCATCATATGTTCCTGTCAGGGTCCTCTGATACTTGATTGTATTTGTTTGTTTGTTTGTTTTTTGTTTTTTTCGAGACAGGGTTTCTCTGTGTAGCCCTGGCTGTCCTGGAACTCACTCTGTAGACCAGGATGGCCTCAAACTCAGAAATCCACCTGCCTCTGCCTCCCAAGTGCTGGGATTAAAGGTGTGTGCCACCACTGCCCGGCTACTTGATTATATTTTTAATCTATATGTATTCTCATACTAAGGTTCATTTTTTCTGCTGGAAAATTCCAAGGATTTTAACAAATGCATAAAACCATTCACCCACCATTGTGTTTTATGTAGTAGCTTTGCTGTCCAGACTCTTGTAGAGTAACCCCTCTTCAACTTTTCTACTTCCCACGTACCTGGCAACCACTGATCCATTCAATGTCAACAGTTTCACCTTCTTTCTGAATGTCACAGAAAAATAATGTTTGCAAAATGCCCCCTTTCCCTTAACATAGTCCTGTGGGAGTCAATCCATCTTTGCTGACTTGCTGGCTCACTCCTTTTGATTATTGAGTAATATTCCAGTGGGTGGGCATACCATGGTTTCTCCATTCACCTATTGCATCCTTGGGTTTGCTTTCTCTTCTTACCAAATTCTGAATGGAGCCCACACCAGCATTCACATGCAGGTCTTCCATGCTCAAAACCATCCATACCACGCAGGTACATGCTCAGGTTTGCTGGATTGTGTGGTAAGACAATGACAAACTCTGAGAGAAACTGCCAACTCACCTTCAAAGTACCTCTCTACTGCCTCACACTCAGAGCAGCTGAGAACAGGAGTCTGAGAAAGTTAAATAAGGAAATAAATTATTAATCTAGATACATGGAAACACCTAGATGCCCCATTTCCTGAGTCTCTGACTCCAGCAGCCAGCAGCCTGATGTAAGGCCTCTGACTGTCATAGGGATCCTGGTCCTGAGTTGTGCCTTCCTGTCCTGGAGGCTGGGTTCTTTGGGATCACAGCTCTCTCTGTGGGCCCTCCCTCTTGCCACCCCCTCCCACCCCTGTTGCTGTCACCTGGGGTGAGGGTGGAGGGGTTGCTCAGTAACAACTGTTCCTCCTTCCCTGTTTCTTGTTCCCTGTAACAAACAGCTTCACTTTAAAAACCATCTGGGAGGATGGATGGCCCGGGTGCATTTTGTGGAATAATAAGTTTTCAGGGCAAAGAACCAAGAAATTAAAGGAGCGGCACTTAGGACTCTAGTCTCATTAGGGCCCTTAACTCTGACTGTGGGGGCTGTGTTTCTGAGTTAGCTGGTTACTTCCTACCCCCACTGCCCGATGCTGTGAGGTTGTTCTCATTGGTCTTCCTGAGGCTGGTCCTGATGCCTCAGGTTGCTTCCCTCCCTCAGGTTACCCACCCTTACCCATCTTTCTCCAGGGTTTTCTGGTGCATTCTCTGTCCTCCTTCAGTGGGAGAGCCGCAGGGGGCCAGAGGATGGCCTGGCTTTTGAGGTGTGTCTCAAGGCCCACTTGGAACTAATGGATGGGTGCTTTGTGCAGGAGAGATGTGTCCAAAGTTAAGGCAGATAGGTGGCTCTGGGGAGGGGTGACGAGCCCCTGTCTTTGGGCATGTGTGCACAGGACAGGAAGTATTTCAGCAGGAAGTCTGAGAGACCCGGGTGGGGTCCTGGTTTTCAGGCCTGACGGGTGGGTGAGCTCAGCAGCTGGTTTTCCTTCCTGGAACCTCAGTTTCTTCATCTGGAAAATCAGGCAAACCTGATCATCCCTACTTCTTGGGGTTGTCATGGAGATGGCAGGGCACTCTGTGCAGAGGAGTAAGCAAGGGGTGTATTGTTAAATCTCGGGGAGGGAGGGAGAGCAGGCTGGGTTGTAACACCTTTGAGCAATCTGAGATTCAAAATTGCTGTCATTTATAAATCCGGGGACTGAGAGTCAATGATTCAATTATTCTAAGATTCTCCTGGAATCTGAAGCTTTAAGGAATTACGATAGATATTGTTATTCTTACTGGAGCTCCCTGGAAGCCCAAGGGTGTGGATTTTGAGATCACATCCTAAGTCTGCCCCTCAGTCGTCAGTCAGTGACATTCGCCCAGCCACAAGCTCTGTGGGTGCTTTCGTTTCCAGCCCTTTCCATTAAGACACTCCCATCTTTGCCTTGCTCCTAGCCTTGACTCCTCTCCAAGGCCCACCTTTCTCATTCCAATCTTCCCGCTTTGCAATTTGTTCTGAGAACCAGGCCCCAGTGGCGTTCTGGAGGTATGACCTGCACACAGGCTCAGGACTGTCTTCTCCAAGTCCAGTCATCTTAACTGAGGCCCACTTTTGTCCATTGAAATTGTCCACTTTCAAGGCTAGTGTTAACTGCTGACCTTCCAAGAAGAGGTCCTCACCTCCCAGCTGAACGAGGGCCCATCCCTCCCCCATCTCAGCATTCGTACGAGAGTGACTGGACTTGGATGACTGTTGTATCACTTGCCATAATCCCAGTCAGAGTTGGAAAGGAAACCTCCTGTGACCCTCTAAGACTGCCCCCTTCCCCACGAAAGGAAGGGGCACCAGTCTGTATCACAGGTGGGACACGGATGGTGGCAGGCACCATCACTGTGTGGAAGGCGAGAGTGGCCAAGCCTCTGTCTCTGCCACTTGTTCTTCAACCGCCTGTGCCGGGAACAGACCAACAGATGCAGATGCCCGTTGTGCCCCAGAGCCTGTGCACTGCCTCTCCCTTTGCAGTCTGCTTCTGTCTGTGGGCTCACCATCATCCATGTGCCTGTGGTCTATCTCTCTGGGCTCCCGATATGCCTGGTGCATCCTGACTATAGACTGCACAGAACTGAGCTGATAGGTTGTGCTGCCTCCTGAACCTTTGGTTAAGTACTTCTGTAGCTGCTGCCCTCTGAGTGGTCATAGCCTCTCCACCGGACAAGTCCCTCGGCTCCAGCCCCACCTCTGCATTGCCCTAGCACCTCCAGATGAGCATCTATGAGCCCCTCTTTGCTACCAGTCTTTCTTCTTCACCCTCTGGAGTGCTCCCTGCCCAGCTCAGACCTGGGTGATCTCTGCTCCTCACATCCCCATGCCTCCTGTCTCAGTTCAGCACTGCTGTATTTCTGGGACTTGTCTACCCCTTATGTACTTAGACCTGAACCCAGGACCTGCTTAGACCTGTGATTCAGGGACCTTGCTCTGGAATTCCTATCTGTGTGCCAAGCCTGTTGCTGGTCCCTCGGGACCTCTTCAGTGCCCAGATGTTCATACTCAGCCCAGATGCACAGCTGGAATGAGGTACAAAGAGAGCATGGGCCTGCAGGTTGGGGGTTGCTCATTATGTGTAACTGTGGTCCAGTGGAATGGAGAGAGCCAGGGCAAAGGAGGCTGCCTCAGGTCAGAAGTCAGGGCCCAGGGGGAGGGAGGGGTCAGTAACAGCTCTCTTTGTTTCTCACATTCCACCAGAGAGCTCTGGGAGTCCCCTGGACAGGAGGATAGAGCTTACTTAATTTAACACTTTGTTAGATTGATTTATAGTTTGTACTATTGAGTCTGATGACCTGTGGGCCTCTATTGGGCTTTGACCCAGGTCTGGGCATGGGCTGAGAAGGGCTGGATCCGCCACCAGCTAGTCCCTTACAGAGGAAATGTACAGAGGACACAGGGTGCTCACATTACCTCCCTCATACTCCCAGTGGCTCCCACAGTGTTGGGGACAGTGGTCACTGGTTGAGATAATCTGCAGAGATCTAGGTGCCGTGACTCTGCTTCTCCATTGTCATCACTCTGTGGGTACGGAAAAATACTTTCTGTTCTAAACCCAGACTATGCAGACAACACTGCCCACACCTCTCTCCGCCAAGGTAAACAGTCTGAGGGCGGGGCAAGGTGGAGCTGGACACATGGGTGAGGTGGTTTGTGTCTCCTGGATCCCTGAACTTGGCTGCTCCTTAGAAAGCCAAATGACTTGGGCTATGCAGACATGACCAACAGGGGCCACATGCTTAGCTGGAGACAGGGGATAGCTGAAGCCTCCCAAAGATTGGCACACCACCTAAAGGTTTGGCCCAAGTTTGGGGCTTGGGGAACTAGGGGAAGCTGTAGCTGGGAGCGTGAGGTCCACTCACCATCCATGTGCCTCGGTTGTACCCTGAGAGAGGTGGAAATGATGCTATACAGTTAATTATCTCACTGCGGAGACCAAACGCCTGACAAAAGGCACTTTACAAAGGAAGGGTTTATTTTGGCTCAGGGTCTGAGGCCACAGTCCACCACGCTAGAGAAAGCACTGGGCCAGGAACGGGAGGAGGCAATCATGTGACATCCACAGTGCCGAAACAGAGTAAAATGGATGCTGATGCTCAGACTGCTTTCTCCTCTTCCTTCTTCTCCAGGACCCCAAACCATGGAATGGGAGCCCCCATATTTGGAGTGGGTCTTCCCATCTCTGTTAACCTAATCAAGAATCTCCCTGTCGAGGGAGAGCGGGCCCGGGTGGTGTAAGCATGACTGACTAACTCAGCTACCAACCGGCTTTGAGTTGGCCCAATCTACCCCAGCTGTGAGCTACTGGAACATGTCAAGGGGCACGTCCTACGGATCCATGGCTGCAGGATCCCCACGACTCAGGGCAGCAGCAGGACCTCGGAGAGTTTCTACGAGGCTCCTGCATTAATGTTAGCGGAAGTCAGAGACCTTGAACTAGCTTAATGACTCATTGCAATGAACATTCACAAGTAAAGCTGTTTGGACAAAGGGGTAACTGTGTGACACACCGCAGCCTCCGATGTCACTATGATGAGCAAACATGTGATGGAGATGCCAGGAAGATGGAGGTGTGAAACGGTTACGTGCACAGGAGGTTGTGCCTGACAAAGGAGCAGGTCGTTGCCCAGAAGGGTCATCAGGATGGTTTTTGTTGTTTTTTTATATATTTTTTTCTTTTTTTGCTAATTTTATTTTTTATTTCCTTTTAGAGGGGAAAGGCTATAGGGGTGAAGAACGGATATGAAAGGGTTAGGAGATGAGTGGGATTGGGGGTCCATGATGTGAAATTCCAAAAGGTTCAGTAAAAAATGTTTTGTTTTTTGTTTTTGCTTTTGTTTTTTGTTTTTTGTTTTTTTTTAAAGGTTCTCCCCGGCAGACACACCCAGAGGCCAGTCTCTGAGGTGATTCTAGAGCATGTCAAATTACAACCACTATTAATGGTCACAGGAATTCTAGGCTTCTCTGGCCTCATCAGACTCCAAGTCTGGCTCCTCTTGGGCCACTCTGAGGCCTCTGAACTCATGCTCTGAACAAAGAGGAAGGCAGTCCACAGAAGCGGAGTCAACTTCTGTGGGCATTCTGAACTCAGAGAAACAGGAAGCAGACAGGGGTTGAGACCACCCCAGCTCAGGTGAATGAATCCATAAATACTGAATCCTGGCAGGAGATGCTACTTAGGACCAGTCTTGTGCAGCCATGGGTTTCCATAGAAACCAGAACCCTCTGTCTGGGGCTCAGCCTCCCTTGCCTAGTCCTGTCACTTGGAAGAGATAGACTCAGGCTGGCTGCCCACAGGACTGTATTCTGTTCCAGGCAAACCAGCCAGAGTGATGCCAGCCAGGTAGGCAGGCCCAAACTGGGTGAGGTGGCAGCTGGTCACACTGACAAGCATCCTCTGTCCCCACTGGGGTTTGATGGAAAGAAAGGAGGCTTTGGTGAAGGACAGCAGATCTTCTTGTCTTTCTCTGAGGTCTAATGTATCACTCTTAACTCTCTGGCTGCCATGTTCCAGCTTAGTCCTCATTCTGTGGCTGACAGAGGGCCTTGTGACCGGTGGCCAGACCTCCATCCTCCCCCAAAGCCTAACAAGACTGAATCTCTGTGTGCCCTGAAGCTGCTCTGATCCTCTCTTCCTGTAGGCCAGCTATCTGGAGGGGCTTCAACTGCTGATGCCTCAGTCCCATCCATCCCTCTAGGGTACCATGACCATATCCTATCTCATTCCTTCACTCTTCCCAGGTAGCAACTTCCTTACCACCTACTTCCCTCATCAGGGTCAAGGAGGTGCCTCCCCACCTCTTGCTCCTTCCTGTCATGTGACAAAATCTATCTCTCATCTCACAACTGTGGTAGTTCCATTTTTCCCAAGGATAGTCATTCATTCATTCATCTATCCATTCATTCATTTGTTCTTCGTGTGTCCGATAGATATTTAATAATGCCAAGTGCTGGGGACAAAACTGAGACAACAGTAGGAAAGACAAGTTCTAAGCTGGGGGAGCTGAACTTCCCTGGAGGGAGACAGGGTGCAGACAGATCAGATGTTACCAGTTTATAACTGGACAATAAGCATTAAGAAGACATGGGGGCGTCGGGCATAGTTAATGTTGATGTCTTTGCAAAGACTTAAAGCGGGTGAAAGAGGGAGCCATGGGGGCATTAGAGGGGGAGCGCTCTAGGCGGAGGGAATCTTACAGTCCCTGAAGCTCTCCCTGTACCCTGCAGCTCCACCTGGTTGAGTTCCTCTGCTCCCAGCTTCTACATCGGGGCGTGTGTGGTGCCAGCCTGAGGTGAACTCTTCTGGAGTGTCAATGGGGGAGACTTTTTTCCTGAAGGACTGGATAACCTGTGTGCTCCCTGGGCCTTGTGAGAACCTTGTTTGGCTTGTTTATTTCTCAACCTAAAGCTACTCTATGCCCAGCACACAGTAGGTGCAGAACAACTCACCTGGGAAAAAATGGACAAGCTGGTCAGGGAGGAAATCCAGAGTCTGTGTCTCTCTCTCTCTCTCTCTCTCTCTCTCTCTCTCTCACTACTCACCTGAGCAGAAGGAGCTGTCGTTTCTGGGAGAGGAAGGAGAGTGGGCGCCATCTAAGGTTCCTGCCCTCCTATGCCCTTCCCCACCCCTCTGTCCCCTTTACCTCCTTCTTCCATTCCTCTCCCTCCTCAGCATCTTCCTTCCCCTCCCCTTCCCCTCCTGCCTCCTCCTCCATTGCCCCTCTTCCTTCCTCCCCACTCTCCCCCTCCCATGCCTTTCTTTTCCCTCCCTTTTCCTTTTCCACCCCCTCCCTCTCCCTTCCTTTCCTCTCCTTCTTTGAGAGCACACCTTGCATAATCAGAGCCAGCAATTACACTCCCAGCTCTGGTTCTGGCTTCATAGACTCTGGGCCAGGAGGAGAGAGGCCGTTTCATATTTAATCAGTATTAGTTCTGGAATGCCCTCAGGGGAGCTGGCTCACTTCAGGGCTGTGTGCTTTAATTCTCCCCGATGCTAATTAGATCGGGTAGCGAGTTGGGCTCAGAGCAGGACTGCTGTGGGGTCACTCCTAGCAAGCCAGAGAGCCCAGCTCCCCCTGCCTCATCCGTACACCTGTCTACCCCGCCCATCCTACACCATTAGCCCCCAGGGGCAGGATGGAGAAAGCCCAGGCCCGGTGACTGGCAGGTCTCCTGAGGGAGAAAACAAACAGTGTGCTTGAGGGAACAGAGGATTCTCTCTCTCTCTCTCTCTCTCACGGTGTGTGCTCTTGTGTGTGTTAGCATGTGTGCATGTGCATATGTGTGTGCATGTGTGTATGTGTTATGTGCATATATGTCACATGTGTGTATGTGTTTATGTATGTGTGCATGTGTAAATGTGTGAGCACGTGTGCACACGTGTTTACCTGGAGCTTTCTTTCCTAGCTCTCCCCTGCCTCAGAGCAGTTCCTCCTGGCCTCCCTTGCTGTCTTGAACACATAGGGGATCACTATGCTCTCAGCAGCGCTGGACCCTCAGCCAGTCTCTCCAACAGTCCCAGCTGCTACCTCCAGTGCCAAGCACCCCCAGTCTCCAGTCCCAGGGTAGCAAACAGAGACAGGAAGGCAGCCTGGGTTTAGCAACTGTGGTATGTGTGTCTTCTGGTCATTTCTCTTCCCTGAGCATCAGTCTTTTCACCTGTAAAAGGGGAAGATGGCACCTTCCCTCTTTCCAGGGCCACCTTGATAGTCAGGAAACTCACCCATGCACTTCGACCAATAAGAGGCCTGGTATACAACAGGTGCTCAGCCTGATATGCAGCAGTTGCTCAGTGTGTCCTTTTGTCTTCTTCCCATGACCTTTTCCTAAGACTAGGATCCTTCCCTCAAACATTTAGCTGAGCATTCTGGGTAGGCCCCACAGGGAGAAGGGATTCCTTTAGATATTACAGTGGTTTTCAACCTGTGGGTCTCAACCTCTTTGGAGTTGCATTATCAAATATCTGCATATCAGATATTTACATTATGATTCCTAACAGTAGCAAAATGACAGTAATGATGTAGCGATGAAATAATTGTAAGGTTGGGGGTCATCACAACGTAAGGAACTGGGTTAAAGGGCCGCAGTACTAGGGAGGTGGAGAACCGCTGCTTAGAAACGGATGAGAGACACGTGATCAAGGATGAGGATGATGTCAGGGAGTGATACACAGGATAGGGTCTGGAGGCCAGCCTGGTTACTGTAGAGTGACCGAGTGGGAGGGGTCTAAAATGCAAGTGGGAAGGGTTACAGGACCGACCAATAGGCAAGCAAGTTATGTAGGACATTAGCCTATGGGGATAGTCAGAACGTGGCTGTAAGACAACCCAATCCAGGTCCTGACAGCCAAGCTGCAGCTAAGTGTCTGCTCCCCTGAAAACGGGGTTGGAAGGTTTATCCGCTCCAAAACCTTCGTTGAAATGTAATGTAATGTCCTGGGGTTGAGAAATGAGACTCTGAAGAGTGACTATGCTGAGTGAGCTACATCCTCCCGGGCGGGTTCCATGCCTTGCTAGGTGGGCTTGTGGGGTGGACTTTTTCTCTGCCGGCTGCTTCTGGTCATGTGTGGCAAGAAGACCCTCCCCAGGTGTGCCACCTTGACCTTGGGCTTGTCAGCCTCCAGTTCTGTGAGATGCTGTGAACTCCTCAGCCTTAGGTGTTGTGGTGTGTGTGTGTGTGTGTGTGTGTGTGTGTGTTCACATGAGGGCTAGGAAGAATGGGAGATTCTGTCTAGACATTCTTGTCTGTTTTCTCTCATTTCTCCTGGACCATCCTGAACATGTAGAAGAGCGCTCCTTGCAGAAAACTACCCTAGAGTAAACCTTGCCCATGCCTTGCTTTGGGCGGGGCACACAGTGCATCTAAAATGACAAGATGAAGATGCTGTGCATCTTCCTCCCCCTGAAGAAGCCTGGCAGATAGGTGGCTGTTGACCACATCAGCTGGGGGTCCTAGAAATGAAAGGTGGAGAGGGGCAAACAGACACTGACTCTGCCTGAGGGGGGGGCACAAGTGAGGGACATTCTGGTCCGTCTGGTCACTGTATTAGGTACTGCACTGGGCTTGCAGCCAAAGCCTCAGAGCATTTAAGGGCCCATGCAGTGTTTAAAGGCTGAAAAACAGTCCCAGGATCCAAGCTCCATCAGAAAACTGCCACACCGAAACGGGTACATGTTCAATTAAATGTCTGCAAAATGCAACATTGTCAACTAGTCACTTTCTGCTCCTCTTGGCTCTTACAGTTACATAAACACAGATTTAATGTCAGATTTTCACATCTATGGTTTGATAGTAGAAGGACTTGTTCATGATGTGAGCTGAGCTGGGTACATAAGCAGTAGAGCTGGGGGGTGGGGGAAGAGACAGCTTGTTTAGGGGCCCACAGAGGAGAAGGTATTGATGGAAAAGTGGGATGAGGGAGGAGACAGTCATGGAAGGAAGCGAGCCAGCAGGACAGCTCACCAGGGCTTGGAGATATAAAGGGGGTGTGGCATTGATGAGGTGATTTGGATCATGGCTGTCTCTTCCCTCCTTGAGACTCTCCAGCCTATGCTTTCTCCCCAGCAGGAAAGCCCAGTTTCCTGCTTGTCCTTCCAGGGTTAGGCTTGAGGTCTGGCATCTCAGAGGCTCTGAGTCTTCTAGCTGTCTTTGCTGCTGGCCTCTGCCTGGCTCCAGGAGCCCAGTCCTGCAAACTCTCCAAGTTTCAGCCTGGAGGTCGAGGAAAGAGAAATACAGATCACCAATGGCAGGCAGGGAGGATTCCCAGGCAATGCCACTGGCCAGTTGCTGTGTAAGCCACATGCCGTTTCTTCTCCTTCTGACATTTGGAAAATACATGAACTGCCAGAAAGGCTGGGTGTTGAGGGAGGCCAGAGGAAGCAAGGGAAGGAAGTGGCAGAAAGGTCACCAGGCCACATGGAAGGAAAAACTCACTCCCCAGAGGTGCCGGAGTGGAGGGCTGAAAATGGGATAGAGACCAGGCAGCAATCAGTGGGGCACGGGAGGCGGAAAGTGCAGACAAACAGTGAGCCTTGGGGTGGAAGGCTGTTTCCTGAGTCATGAGGGGCCTCCTGTCAGGAGAGAATGCAGACTGGCTTGCGTGGCCTCTAACACAGAACCTGGGAGACAGGCTAAGCCCAGTTATTAGGGAGGTGGATTAGGCTCGTTTTAAGAGCTTTGAGACCTGTGCACCTCACCGTATACCTGGCACTGGATCTGCACATGGCTCTGGAGTCAATCCTCCCAGGAGTCCTCTCAGGAAGCCTTTGACAGAAAAGGAAACCGAGGCACAGAAAGATTCAGCCCAGGCCCAGTGCTATCAGCTAGCAAATGATAGAGCCAAAAGTTGGTGCTAAAGTTTCTCCAGCTCTTAAGTTCTAAAATCCCAAGGTCCTGAGATATCTCAGATCTTGTTTTTTTAATTCCAAATCCATAATTTAGTGATGCCATAAATATGAGGTCCTGCATTACTAATGGAGCATGATGCTGGGAGCCTTCGAGTCTGTAATCTGGTGCTAAGTCTCGGGATCTAAGGCGATTGCTTTCAGATTCCCTGTGTCTAATATTTTATGGGAAACACAGGGAGTTATTTAAAGCCAAGCAGCGGGAGGTAGAACACTTCCTCCTTTCCCCAGAGCAAGCCAGCAGGTCAAGGCTATATTTCCAAGAGTCTGAGCTGTCTGTCTCCACCCACTGGCCCTAGAGGCGGGCTGGGGAAGCCAAAACTCTTGCTATTCTGGGCCCATTAATTTGAGCTGTCCTCAAGAAGGTGTTAGGAAGCAGCAGGCTGCTGACCCTGAAGGAGAAGGTCTATAGGGGAACTTTCCAGAGATGAGCCATCAGGAAGCACTTATTGCAGGCCCGCAGTATGCAAGAGGATGTGAGGGGGCCCTGTGGGGTTGCAGCAGGTGGGCCCTGCAGGATGGGCCTTGCATGAGGGAGTCTGATATTTCGTTCCACCCCTACCCCAGTCCTATAGTGCCCTTCTGTTTTCTTCATGGTACTTACCACTGTCCAAAAATAGTCTTTCCCATCACCTCTTTCTGGCTTTCCACAGCTCATTAGCTACCACTGAAATGCCAGATTCCTGAAGGCCAAGAGTGAGAATGGACCCATAACAGTAGGCATTTATTCCAGAATCAAGTGAAGCTCCAATAAACATCTCAGCTCAGGGACAAGATGTCACCCATCTGGCCTCCTCTCATTCCAATGACCCAGTGTGAGTGATGGTCTTTCTGCCTTTGTCTCTATAGAGCAAAGATGCTCTATAACTCTGTTCACCTCATTTCTTCAAGCCAGCAGAAAAGGGTCTCAATTACTCCCCACACTGTCCTGCAGAGATGCAATATCCCAGACAGCCAGTTACTTCTGTGGCATTAATGCCACAGTCATGTCTCCTATGCCTCCCAAAGGGGCATCAAAACCCCTCCCAGCCTGACCCTTGAAGAACCTAAGCTCTTCACTGACTCTTGACAGCCCCAGCCTCCATCTTGATGATGCCTTGCTCTCTGTCTCCCTGCCTAGATGCCTTTCCCAGCATCCTCTCTGTAACTCCTGCTCCGTGGAGAGGCAGTACTTTTTCTTCTCCTTAGGCTACTGCAGCCCCTCCCCCACCCCTCACCCCCATCTTCCAGTGCCCTCTCTAGGTTCCTGAGATCTGGCACCATCCTTGACACATCCTTCAATAATGCCCAGCTAGCAAACTAACATCCCATGGGGATTGCCATCTGAGCTCCTTATCCAAAGCTGGCCTGCACAGGGTGCGTTTTCCTGTTATACACACAAGTGAGATGCTTGGTTTCTGGAGGCTGAGCTGACAGCCCCTCACTCCTCTCTGCAGGATGGAGCCCTCTCAGGACAGCAGAGACCTCGCATTCTTGGGCAGCTTGGGTTATTGGTCGCAAGGGAAAGGCCATATATTAAATTCCTCTGTCTCAGTCCTGAGGGGAGCAGGTGCGGCAGGTAATGAGGTTGTCAGGTGAACAGAGGCAGCTGGCATTGACGCCTCTCAGGCAGGGAGAGGCATGGCCTCGGGCTGTGGCCAATAAGGTGGAGCCTGGGGTGTTTCAGGGCTATACTTCTCAGTCTGAGAGGCAGGAAGAAAACTGGGACTTAGCCTTGTCCCTTTGGTGGGTTACACCCTGGGCAGTACCAGATCTAGCCTGTAGGTGGCGCTGCAGGCTCTTGCAAGCGCAGATGTGCCTGTAGGCAGGGCATGGAGCTGGGAGGTGGAGGGAGAGAGAGAAAAACTTGGTACCCCCTGCCTGCAGCTCTCCAGCTCAGAATCCTGTTCCCCCTCTGGCTTAAAGTCCACAGAAGGGACAGGAACTGCAAGAGTCACCCACAAGGCCCCTGTCCATCACTTGTGTGCTGCATGGCACACAGGATTTACCTCGGCTGCTTGGTGTTTGAGTCTCAGTATTTTTTCATTAGAGAAGGAGAGAGAGAGAGAGAGAGAGAGAGAGAGAGAGAGAGAGAGAGAGAGATTGATTGAGAGAGAGAGAGAAGAGGAGAGGAGAGAGAGAGAGAGGGAGAGAATGTTAGTTTGCAGGCCAGGGCAGAGCAATTTAATAAAGTCTTTAATAAACTCTCTGGCAGAGGCAGCCCGGAATCTGCGGGGACCAGGGCATAAAGGGGAGCCAGGGATCTGCAGCGACTGCACAGAGCAACAGCAGCTGTCAGCACGCGGCCACCAGGTAGGAAAGGCCATCTGGACTTCATTGCTCCTGGCAGCCACATGCAGAGAGCTACAGATGGGGGTAGGGGTTGCTGAGCCTAGGAGAGGATCTGGGATTGGGGCTTCTGAGGGAAAGCAGGGCGGGGCAGGTGATGCCTGGCTCTAAAAAGCCAATTGACAAAGGGATGGAAAAAGGCCTTTCCCTGTGCCAATGTAACGGATCCCTTCCAGGCCTGGTTTTCATTAGCCTAGGTTTCCTGCTTCTCAATGTAAGGGGCCCTGGAGCCTCTACCGCAAAGCACACTGGGAAATGAGGCAGGGCAGGGCAAGGCACAGAGGCCCCCCTGTACTCCCAGGGGTTGCTGATGTTTTTATGGGCTCTGCTCCTGGCATGATGCTAGGGGCAGGCCTATTGGATCTTCCTCAAACTAGCCTGGGCTAGTATTATTTTCTCATTTTTAGAGAGAGGCCCTAAGACTACCCCCTGGTCTATTTTTCCATTCTCTACGCTCCAGATTCCACTCTACCCTGCTATGACCTCGCTGGGGTCACAGTGAGCAAATCCTCTGCTTGCTCTGGGGCTGGGCCAGGTGGAGTGCTCTCAGGTCCCCGTGCCCATGTGCAAGTAGGTGGCAGACCTGATGACCGCTTGCTCTTCCCTCCCTTCCCTGTCTGGTATCTGCTGTGCTCCTTGGAGAAGCCCTGAGTAAATATTAATAATGTACCTCTGTGTACATTGGCTAGGAGAGAGAATGAATCACTTCCCGCTCCACTTCTGGACTCAGAAGGAATTGTAACCACGAAAACGAGGGGTAGCCTGGGCAGTGTTGTAGGACCTGGCGGATGGAGCTGAGGCAACTCCAGCAACCTCAGCCCCAGGCTGACTGACACTCCTCCACATCTCCCCTCCCCCACCCCTCCCTTCCAACCTCTACCCAAACCTCCCACCCCTGCCCTGAGCTGGGCTTGGACTTCCATTACACAGAGAAGGGTGAGTGTGTGTGTGTGTCTGAGAGATGGGCTCCCACTGTGTGACTACAGCTGTGGTTTCCTCTCCTGCTGCATCCCAGGTTCTTAGCTAGAAGCCTCATGCAGCTGGCAGGCTGGGCACTTCCGTGAGTTACTTACTTCACGACTTCCTTCTGATGGAGGGATGGTCTTGAGACAAGGTTTTACAATGGATTGGCCTCCAACTCCTGATCCTTCTAACTTGGCCTCCTAAATGCTGGGATTACAGGTGTGTGCCACCACACACCTTGAATAGCTTGCGTGTGCAGACACTGGAAGGAACGGTTTTTCTCTAAGGTGCTGGGGTCAAAGAGCAAATGCAGGCTGGCTGGACCAATCTGGTCTAGACAATCCTTCATTAAGACTCTTCCCAGGTGACTCTATGTAGTGTCAAGTTGACAATGAAAACATCATCCCAGGAGGGGCACAGGGTATACAGGACAGTTCCAGTAGTCATTGGTTCTAGTTATCAGCATCCACAGGGCAGCCCCTGGCAGTGCCTGAGACATCTGATTCTCACCACACCCTGGGAGGGGACTGCCATTGGTGTCCCTACTGAAAGGATGACAACAAGATCTGCACCAGAAAGCGAAAGGGGCTTGTCCAAGGGTGTCCAGGAAGCTGGAGAGTAGACTGTTGAAATGTATTTCTTGAAGAGTTTTCACTTTTGCAACATCTGAAATCTTTTGTTGTTGTTTCTACATTATAAAGGGTCGTTATCTGTTGTGAAAATTAATCCACATCATCACAACCTGAGACTATTTTTTCCCTACTCCCTGAATTGTGTTCACACTCTGTTGGTCCTGTTCTCTGGTGCGTAGATGTTTTATATTTTGATTTATGTTGCCATGATTTAAGGCCACTCTGAAGAGCAGATTGGCAATGATCAAGCTCTAGTTAATTTTACCCCAAACCAAAGCCACACCCACTTTCCAGCAGGGTTTTGTTAATAATGCTTTTGCAGGGAAGGGAGCAGGTGGTACCCCGTGGAAAAGCCCAGACTTTTCCCACCACACGACCTTAGTGGTTCAGAGACTCACGGCAGCTCAGACTTCATGGAGATGTGGATCTGCCAGACTGTGTCCCACATCTGTATTCAGCTTCCATCTGGGACAGGGCAGCAGCTTACTCTTTGTGTGGAAGCTCAGGACCTGGCCGGCAAGGGTGCACAGTGTACTTGCTGGCTTCTTCATGGGGGTGCTTCTCCACAGCACGAAGATGCTGCTCCTGGGATCAGTTTTAACCTTGGGCTGAGGCCTTGTCTCCTCTCTGATGCTGCCGTTGTTGACCTGGATCAGTTCATAGTTTTCCAGAGCACCCAAAGACACTTCCCATGTGGGCCAGGAGACTGACGTTTCTTTCTCCCCAGTCTCCCTTGGGTTCTAACTCTTTCCATTCACAAAATGTTGGCTTTCTGCATGTGTAGATGGTGGATTGTTGTTCTGTACCCCAGCTCCCATGGGGTAGCATGTTCAGTACAAGGCATCCCAGCCTCTCATGGGACCTAGCCTCTGATGCCCTCCTTGCTTGGTAGACCATCATCCTTGCTGTGTGGCCATTGCCAAGACCCTCCCTCCTTTCTGTCTCCTCATCTAGACTCAGCATGTCACCCCAGGATGCTGTTCACTCTGTTCTTGCTCCAAATCCAGGATCCTCACAGTATCTTGCAGAGGCCGAGCTCACTGCTGGTACCTTCTATGGGAGCAGATATGAGCCCCATGCTTTGGGCTTCCTTAGCTCAGCAGGGAGTTAGAGTGATGGATGACCTTCCCCCCAAGGCTCTGGTCTGCATTAGTATGGGTGCCCATCTACAGTCACAGAATACCACGTTCTGCCTCTCTCATTGAGTGCCTTCCACTAAGCAAAGCAGATAAACATGGAGACAGCCAACAGAGGCTGGAGGAAAATCAATAAGTAATAAAAGTTAACATGGGAGCAAATGAATTAACAGAAGGAGCCAAGAGAGCATCTGCCATGTGAGGTGTGCCGTGGGGCCCCGGAGCCTGGTGGTGATTCTTCACTGAGGGGACTGGGGGTTGCTGGGAGTTGGGCACAGGAACCTCTGCTGCCCCCTTCCTGGGCTTCCTCACTGGCTAAGAGTGGGAGAAGATGAACCAGGAGTACTTACACTCCTCACCCAGTGGACTCATTCATCCATTCAGAGGCTACAGTCTACGCATTCACCTTCTACATGGCAGGCCACTATGGCAGGGTAGACTTTCTTACTCAACTGCCTGCTTCACATCTTGTGTGGGCCGCACCCCTGAGCCATGGGTGGCAGGCCACTCACACTGCTTCTTTGTGCCAGGTTCTTCTTGTTGGCTTTGTTTCTGTTTTTTTTTTTTTTACCCAGGTCTCACTATGTAGCCTTGGCTCATTATACACATCAAGCTGACCTTGAGCTCAGAGAGATCTGCCTGCCTCTGCCTCCCGACTGCCGGAATAAGGCGTGAACCATCACATCTGGCAGTGCTGGGTTCTTACATCTATAAGATGGACCGTGTTAGCATGGGTGTTCTTATTGGAACTGGAGAAGAATCAAGAGCCAGAATTCACACAAACGGCTTGTGCAATGTTGACACAGGGTCAGCGCTGGAGAAATACCAGAGAAATACTCTCTTACTATCTTGGACCTGCCAGAGGCATCTGTTTCTCCCTAAGGGATCACAGAGCCAGAGGCCATGTTCTGGGAAGTAAGCAGCTTGCCCAGGCTCTACATTTTCTAAGGGGACCCAGGGATCCATTGCAGGTCCTTTTGCTCTGTTCCGACCTCTCACAAGCATGTCCCATCTTTTCAGTGGGCTAGACCATCAGTTCCACATGGATAGATGAAGATACACCAGTATGAGAAGTAGTGTCCGGTCTTAGCTCCCCCAAATGACAATTTGGGCTCATCTCAGGCTGAACTCTGACCCAGTAAACACTCAGCGCTTGTAAAGTGGATTTCTGTTTGCAGGGAAAAGCCATTGCTTTCTTATCCGCTCCCACAGCCCACCCCACCCCCCAACCTCCGGAGAGTATCTGGTTCTCTATTAATTCAGACAAGCCCCTCATAGATCAGAGCCCATGCTAGCTCCCAGGCTGTTCCAGCTAACTTGTCCTCCCCCACTGCAGCATACCCCTCATTACAGGCAAGACTCTCCCACCATTCCCCCAGCTTTTCAGCTCTCACAGCCCTGCCGATTGCCAGTCTGCATCTCTCCCTGATTTTTCTCTCTGGTCCTCTCTCCATCCCTGAGAGGTAGCCATGGCAGACTCCCACAGATGCCGCTGGCTGTTCTTTCTCTCTTATTCACAATAAAACCTTCCATCCTAATAATGGAGTGCTTGTGTGCAGTTTCTGTACTGTATGCACCCCCTTGCTTGCAAATAGAAAGCTTGGATAGTCTCCTGCCTAACCCAAGGTCTCTCAAATGGTCAGTTGAGACTTGAATTCAGTTCTGACTATAAGAGACAGAGACTCTGGCAAATAGAAGCTTGAAAATGTAGTGTGTGTGTGTGTTCATGTGTGTGCATATGTGTGTTTGTTTGTGTGTGTGTTCTTGTGTGTGTATCTTTGTAGGGTGGTGGAAGGCGCCACCAGACAGAAACCATGGTAAGATTAAGCAGATTCAGGAGCCCCAGTAATTCTCATAATTGAGACTAGTAGGCATTTAAATCTACTTTCGACCAGGTTCCTGCCCTGAAACATGCTCCACGACACCCCATGGAGAGGGCTGTGACAATCAGTCATGTAGGGGTAACCCATGAAGCCCCTCCACATGCAGATGGGGCATCCCTAACATCTCAGACCAAACCAATAGAAAACATCTGCCTTTAGACCTCAGGCCACCCCAAAATGTTTATAAGATCCTATCCACGAGGAAAATGCGTGAGTTGTTTCACCAAAGATGGTCTGAGAGTGCCTGTTTTATCAAGCCGTAACACTCCAGGGGATAGTATTCTCCCCCGAAGCTTGCCTTCATAGCTGGAAGCTGCTCAAGCCTACTGCAGCCACTTCCTGCTCTGTGGCCCCAACCTTGGTTCCTAGTGCCTGGAAGATGCCCAGCAGCCTGCCTTGCTCTGGCTTCCCCTCAGAGAGCTGCAACTCATTGGTTGCTCCTGCTGGACCAGAGCCCTGCAGACCTCTGTAGATAGCACCCAGTTCACTCGCAAACCAGCATATGTTTGTGTGTGTGTGTACATGCTTATGTATGCATGTGCACATATGCGCACACACTTGTGTTTTGATTTTTGTTTTTCGTGCCTGCAAAAAGATCCAGATATGGCAACTCTTGGCTGTGGGTTAGGGGTCCATGACACCAAACAGGAGCCAGGTCCATTCTTCCCTGACATCTTCAATATGCATGGCTTCTTGTCCTTGGGTTTATAGCTTCATGGTCCTGAAATGGCTGCTATAGCTCCAAGCATCACATCTGAATGGAACTCAGGAAGCAGATGAGCTGTCAGAAACAAGGCCTAGGAGGGTCAGAGGGAACAGAACATGTCTGCAGGACTGAGAAGGTCCCTGTGGCCTAGACTCTTGAGGAGATGGAGTGATCAGCGACAGAAAAGAGAGAGAATGAAACTCGGAGGGCTCCCAGGAACCTTGATAACTGTGTGGACAGGTTAACCTTGAACATGAGCAGAGACGGAAGCTTCCCCCTCCAACCCAAACACAGCTCAGAAACGCCCCCTGCTGAAAACCAAGGTGTGGAGCAAGCAGGTTAGTGATGGTCATGGCCAGCACTTTATTAATTAGGCGTCCCGAATACATTAAACCTGGGCATTTAATTTAGATTTACAAGGATAATTTGGATTTATGAGACTAGTTATGACACATTAAGTACGGAAAATGCCTGTTGGTTTCATAGGCGACATTTACTGAAGCACATGAAAGAAAACTATGGGCCACTTAATTGCTTCCTGTTAGCTCAGAGTTGCAGGAAGTCTGGGGAGGGGCCCACACCCCACAGGTATGGGTACTCCGGGGTGTATTCTCTCCCTCCCCCCGGTGGTGGTTTTATAGACACTGGGTAATGTTAACGCCTCCAGCCTGTGTTGCTGTGATCTGGTCTCTCTCAGCTGGCAGACAAAGCTGGACGGGGTGGGGGCCTCCTCATTGAGAACCTGCAGCCAGGCCCTGCCTAAGCTTTGGTGCTTCTAATACTTGGTGATCAGCCTCCCTTATGCCCTTTTGAAAAGGGCCAGCCACGTCTTTTGAGAATGGTGTAGCAGAGGCTGCTGCTGCCTCACCCAAAGTCCTCTGGACCCTCCCTGACTTGTACTGCAGCATCCTATTCTATCACACTTTGTGGCCTCCCTCCTCCCACGCCCTCTTTGCCTCTCAACCCAAGGTTTTCTCTGGCACCTGGGTACATGCTCAGCTGTGAGTGGTTGCTGATGTCCAAGTGTACACTGACACACACCAGAAGAGGCCCATCACCTAGGATGGTAGAGATGCTGGAAACCTGTGGGGGAAGACCTCAGACCCTCTGCCCTCTACATGAGTGAGTATGGCCTGCACCATTAGGCTCCTCCAGGGGTGGCTTTTTGCCCTCTGTGGTATACATCATGGATGCTTCCTCTCTTGGCTTTTCTCCCCGACATCGCACTTCACTCCCTCCCTCCTGTTGTCCTGAGGATCACCCTCCAAGCCCTACCCTGGAGTCACCCATCTGGGACAGGCACCTCCTTTACACCGTAAGATTCCCTCCCACCATAGGAGTCCCTCTTCTTCTTTTCTGACATCCACTGCCCCATCAAAACTGCAAGTATCTCAGTGACATCAGATTCCTTTTCCTTCTGATTCTCATTGCCAACATGGTATCCTGGGAAAGAGACAGCTGTTAGATATTCCTTGAGAGAGACGGGGAAGAGAATAGTCCCTCGTGGGAGGTATCTCCAGTGTTCCTCAGCAGTCTGGTAAGACCCTATATAGTATGTTACACCAAGAAGGCTGTTTGGTCCTCTTAAGGTTGGCCCTGGCCATAGGAGATGACCACCTCTTATATACAGGGCTTCTCTTCTGTTCAACATCCCCCATCTTCGATGATGTCATCTGTTCCATTCAGCCCAGACAGCCTTCCTTGCTGAAGGCCTGAGAGTACAGAGTTTCCTAGTGGGGATTTCCACCACAGTTAAATTTGAATTAACCTCCCAGCATGCGTCACTATAGGGGATCGGTGTTTCCAATTGAGGCTCACCTAGAAGGACCCAGAAAAACCACCCATTTGCAACCAATGAAGACAGCAGAGGGTGGGTGGTGATTGCTTTGCATTCCATATTTGACTCAAGTGGATCCAGGGCTCAAGGTTTCCAGAGAAACAATTAAAGTTGTCTAGGATCTGAGCAGAATGAGGTTGGTGAACTGTATAGCCTGGGTAGGCTGGGACCTCTGAACATGTCCAGGACACTCATGTACAGTGGTCCTGTCCCCTAAAAAGTCATTTTACAGAAAGAACTAAGTAGACCCACAGAGGGCCAGGGTGATCCAAGGTGGCTCTGCAAAGTGAGCAAAGGTGGAGCCAGGAGGCGGGTGTGAGTCTAGACACAAACGGCCTTCCTACACAGAGAAGGCAGGGCAGGATTCACCTGACATCTACTACCCTTGGTAACCTACTAGGCCAATATGGTCCTGCCTATCCTTTAATTGTGTCTGACATACAGGGTTCTTTGATCCAGACTGAACACTAAGAGGTCTGAGTACACAGGAGTGACAGACCCCTCCCTTGGCTGACCCAGCCCCTGTTCCCACCCTCTGATCCTGTGTATTGTTGTACACACAACACATGGCTGACCCCCCCCCCAAGGGGCTGTGATTTAAGCACCATAGATTGAAGCCAGGGGCTTATGGACATCTTGTGACCCAGGGCGTGGACCCTGTGGGCTTCCGTGTCATCTTTTGAGAGAGGAGAGAAAGATGGTACTACCTTTCAAGGTTGTTGTAAGGAACCAGCCTGGGTTCAATCTAGACAGTGTAGAACATAGCGGAGCTGTGCAGACCCAGCCCCAAGACTGCTACCTCCCCAGTCACATTCAAGGACTCTGCACTTCTAAGACTTAATACAGAGCATACACTGAGGTAGAACATGATCTGGGCACATGACACAGAAAAATGAAGCCCAGACAAGGTGGACACTAGCTGGTCTCATGAGAGAGCACAGACACAGATGAGTCTCTGATTCCTGACAACTGAAAGAGAAAGAAGCTGCTGGCACCTGCCAGGTGGCAGTTTCTTCCCCAATGGCTCCCAGAGCACAGCACACTGACAACACACAGTAGGTGATTTGGATCATTCTCGACCTCTGAGTGGCCCAGAGCAAGAACACTGATAGATGCCCACACACCATCTGTTGAAAGTTTTAAAGTTATAAATCAATCTAGCACACTATGTCGTACGCTGTGTCTCATTCTGCTCTCATTGCTGCTTCATAACAGATGGGGTAGCCAGGTTTGATTTGAGAATCCTTGGACTCCAAGAGTGAGTTCCTCCTGGGCAGGTGGATTCTCAGGGAATCATGGTTAGAGAACACTGATCATGGCTTGGCTCCTATGCTCTCCTCATCGTCATATCCTGGATCCCAATAACACCGTCAGAGTGCCCCACCTGAATGGCAATTTCTGGTTATGTCGTATGATGTTTTGCTGAAGCCGACCCATGAGAGGACATGTGATGTTTGGAGAGAGTATGAGTAGAACCCAACAGACAATACTGGGGCTCTTGCACAACCAGCTGTGCAACGCTTCGTTGGTCTCCTATCTTCTCTGATCTTCACTTCATTGAGAGAGGCACGGGAGAGGACTTCTCCTGGTATTCTGGCTGGTTCTGTCACCAAGTGGGAAAGACAATCAAGATGATGCCCTGTGAGTTTGGAGTGAACTGTCACTTTTCACAGGGACGAAGAGTCCACCACTGTAGAAGATGTTCCAGCTCAACACCCGCTGTCTGAACAGGAGACCTCGGTGCAGAAGTCTGGAAGGGACACTCGGAGTATGTAAGAATATCTACTCTTCCTGTGGGGTCCAGGGCCCCATCACTGCTTCCTGGAGATCTCCAGCCTGGAGAACACCACTGCTCCAACATAGTACATCTTCTGTGCCGTGACCTGTCTAGCTGGGGACCTTCTAGAGTTCTACTTCCACTCATAGTGAGATGTTGCTATTACACAACTACCCCCCCCCACAATTGCAGGTTCCAGAAGTTACAGGATCCTGTATCAGAGAGGCAGAGAGATTGTGGAAGCATGCACCAGCCCACACACATGCACACACACACATGCACACACACATGCACACACACACAAGCACACACACACATACACACATGAACACACGCACAAGCACACACACATGCACACACGCACATGCACACACATGCACACACACAAGCACACACATATGCACACACAAACATGCACACACATGCACACATGCACATGCACACACACATGCACACACGCATGCACACACGCACCAGCACACACACAAGCACACACACACACACGCACACGCACACACACACATGCACACACACATGCATACACACAAGCACACACACACATGCACACACGCACCAGCACACACACACAAGCACACACGTGCAAGCACACACGCGCAAGCACACAACACAGGCACACACACACAAGCACACACACACAAGCACACACACACAAGCACA